>CAMRHE010000056.1:7800000-8220053 GCA_947044405.1 Leptodactylus fallax
CGCAAAACCGGACAGGAATAGGACCTGTCCTGAGTTTTGTGGGCCGACAGAAATGAATGGGTAGCACACTGAACCAGGCCACGGTCGTCTGAAAGGGCCCTAAAGAGAATATGTAAGATAGCACTATCACCTTGTAGCATTGCCTAAAAATCAGTCGTCTTCACTGGTTAGGTAGCCACAATTATAGGTATAATAGCCTAGAGTGACAAAATATTTTCACCTGTAAATTGGAAAGATGGGCCAGCTGGGCAGCATACTGGACTTCATAAGAGAAGGAACTCTTAGGGCAATCTCTCCCCACCCTCCTTTAGTATTAATAAGGCACGTGAAATGCATATGGAATGGTAAACTCAGAAGTCTAGATGGCAGGATTTCAAAGAATTCTGTGTCGGATATAAATGGGAAATATTCTAAGTAGGATTTCTGGAAGAAATATATATCTATTGAATATAGACTGATGGGCTATGAGAGTAGGTAGAGGCGTAGCTTGAAGCTATGAATAAAATAAGCACAGGGTACCACCCCAGAATAGAAGTAATATGTATTCTAAGAATTATTCATATGGGATTATATATATGAATTTTACCCACTGTTGTAAATCCCTCCGATTTGTATGTTAGGTTTTGTGGATTATACACTTTCAAAAAAAAAAAATAAAGTAGCATAAAAAATAAAATAAATAAAATTCAACATGCTGTACAAAAACCTGTAAAACAGGCACTTTTAGGATAAGAACATTTTAAATCTTCTTACATGGATATAAAAGAGGATAAAACACACTAATTCCTCTAAATAGGATAATTTCAGCTGCATGGATTTTTTACGGTAGGACCGATATAAATGGTTTCTACATCATTTAAATGATTATTTCAGACTATAACATCTAATGCCAGCAGAATGAAGCTCAAAGTAGAATATAGTACTTGGTGAAGCACTGCTGCGCTTTCAATCAGCTATTTGTTGGGGGTGCTGGGAGCCGGACCCTCACCGATCAAATATTGATGACTACTTTGAATCATCTATACAGTGGTGTAGCTTCAAGCTCCTGGGACCAATGCAAAATCTATCACAGTCCTCCTACCTATCAATTAAAATACTGTGGTCTTCTTTTGAGGCAGAAGGGCTTTTGATCCCCTAAAACTCGGGGGGGGGGGTGGATCTCCTACTCCAGAAACCCAAATAGCTACACCAGGACAAACTCTGTATGAAATTACACCTTGTCCTGGTATATAGCAATTGAGCACAACTGTAATAGGTGCCCATCCCTTCTGAGTGCCCAGGTTTTTGGATGCCGCCTCAGCAATTCACATGCTCTGTCCAACCTAATGCACAAACATTGGAATCCTTTTAAACAGAATAAGCAAAAGATCTATGCCCACGTCCTCTCAGCAATAATATAAGAATATAAGGCATGACGTGCATGCTTATGACTAGAGATGAGCTAATCGATTCTGCAGAAGTGGAATTCGATCCGAATTTCAGGAAATCTTCGATTCTCCACAATTCCGGATTTCCTGATGATTCGTGGTAATATTTAGTAAGGACCTTTGTGACATCAGACGGTCACAAATATTCTCTAGTGATGTGATTGGGTAGGCGTGTCTTTGCTTGTTAGCAGACCCTTCCACATGAATAAAAGTTGTCCGTGCTGAAGAGAGAGAGAAACATGACCACGGCATCCAAGGGCTTCCGACATTTTGCCGCCCAACCGGGCTCTCTGCAGCCCGGAAATAGCTGTTTATTTGCCGCAAAGTAATTCAGATCGAAGCAAATTTTTTTGGAACTTAGAATTTTTGAGAAATTCGCTCATCTCTACTTATGACTTTACACATAAAGGATATTTTTGTTTCAATAAATTTATCCAGAGACTTTAAACTACATTTTTTTTTTTACTAGCGTGAAAAGAAGTGATCGCCAGTACCAGATGCCATAAATAGAAGAATGCCCTGCACGGCAGCTGACTCATTACCAGGCAGACTTGTCAGCTTCATTCATGTGAATCTCACCAGCAAGCACAGGTAGGTTACAGAACAGTGTCTGCACAGCTACAAGATGTTCTCTTCACTGTAACATTACAATGAAAGGCCAAGTCACTAAGAAAGGTACAGTAAAGGTCTGTGGGCACGGCGGTTTTGACTTCCATAAGAGGAATATGCTCATATATACGTCTGGTGCATGGGCATAACTAAAGGCTTATGGACCCTAGTGCAAACACTTGGCTCATGCAAAAGCTCATCTCTGTACAATCTCTTCACACAATGGTCAGCTGTGTCCCATCCACACTTTTTAGCAGCATTTCCATTACCTTTTCTTTCTCTCTGTGGAACTCGACCACCATAAAGACTTGTTCAAAACAGGTCTGTGCGCACAAGTTTCCCATTTTTACCACCCCATGCAAGTATCCCCCCCATAGTAATCATATTCCCCTTTTGTACATCAGCCTCCCCTACAGAATCAATCCTTGACTATATGTTGCTGACCAAGTACTATTTTTGACATTAAAGGGTTAATTTTCTCCTTTCTGACAGTGGAAGGCAGTGCATCATAAATCTTCTCACTCCAACTCATCAAAGGGTGGGTTAATATACAGTGCTGGCCAAAAGTATTGGCACCCCTGCAATTCTGTCAGATAATACTCAATTTCTTCCAGAAAATGATTGCAATCACAAATGCTTTGGTAATAATATCTTCATTTATTTTGCTTGCAATGAAAAAACACAAATGAGAATGAAAAAAAAAGTCAAATCATTGATCATTTTACACAAAACTCCAAAAATGGGCCGGACAAAAGTATTGGCACCCTCAGCCTAATACTTGGTAGCACAACCTTTAGACAAAATAACAGTGAACAACCGCTTCCGGTAACCATCAATGAGTTTCTTACAATGCTCTGCTGGAATTTTAGACCATTCTTCTTTGGCAAATTTCTCCAGGTCCCTGAGATTTGAAGGGTGCCTTCTCCAAACTGCCATTCTGAGATCTCTCCACAGGTGTTCTATGGGATTCAGGTCTGGACTCATTGCTGGCCACTTTAGAAGTCTCCAGTGCTTTCTCTCAAACCATTTTCTAGTGCTTTTTGAAGTGTGTTTTGGGTCATTGTCCTGCTGGAAGACCCATGACCTCTGAGGGAGACCCAGCTTTCTCACACTGGGCCCTACATTATGCTGCAAAATTTGTTGGTAGTCTTCAGACTTCATAATGCCATGCACACGGTCAAGCAGTCCAGTGCAGAGGCAGCAAAGCAACCCCAAAACATCAGGGAACCTCCGCCATGTTTGACTGTAGGGACCGTGTTCTTTTCTTTGAAGGCCTCTTTTTTTTTCCTGTAAACTCTATGTTGATGCCTTTTCCCAAAAAGCTCTACTTTTGTCTCATCTGACCAGAGAACATTCTTCCAAAAAGTTTTTGGCTTTCTCAGGTAAGTTTTGGCAAACTCCAGCCTGGCTTTTTTATGTCTCTGGGTCAGAAGTGGGGTCTTCCTGGGTATCCTACCATAGAGTCCCTTTTCATTCAGACGCCGACGGATAGTACGGGTTGACACTGTTGTACCCTCGGACTGCAGGGCAGCTAGAACTTGTTTGGATGTTAGTCGAGGTTCTTTAGCCACCATCCGCACAATCTTTCGTTGAAATCTCTCGTCAATTTTTCTTTTCCGTCCACATCTAGGGAGGTTAGCCACAGTGCCATGGGCTTTAAACTTCTTGATGACACTGCGCACGGTAGACACAGGAACATTCAGGTCTTTGGAGATGGACTTGTAGCCTTGAGATTACTCATGCTTCCTCACAATTTTGCTTCTCAAGTCCTCAGACAGTTCTTTGGTCTTCTTTCTTTTCTCCATGCTCAATGTGGTACACACAAGGACACAGGACAGAGGTTGAGTCAACTTTAATCCATTTCAACTGGCTGCAAGTGTGATTTAGTTATTGCCTCCACCTGTTATGTGCCACAGGTAAGTAACAGGTGCTGTTAATTACAGAAATTAGAATGTACGCTTTGTTAAGTACTCCACTGAATATAAAGAAGTTTTCTGCCTGTATTATAATACCATAGCTGTATCTTCATTGTACACCATGTTCTGAGAGTTTCTTATAGCAGGTGCAATCAGTCTGATTAGTTTAATAATTTACTATTGGATGAACTGAAATGCCATTTTACAGTTTTACATTTTAGAAGAATAGTATTTAAACACAACAATTTTAAAATACGTAACTGCATTATAATAGTCCAATATAATAATTGTCAAACAAGGTGGCACATCACCCACGTAGTACACTATAGGCGAACAGTTGCAGCAAACTTTAACTTGCATTTGAATGTCTTGTTATAAGATATTACACTGCAGTAAGTTATCCAATTGAAATGAAAGATAACCAATATGCTCTGTCTATGTAACATCACTTTCAATGTTATAGTCAGCTTTGGGTATACCAGTTTACCATGCACTTGTGGTAGTCTGCACATTACTGTATTATGACTTCTCTATGGTCACTGTCAGCAGTATTTGGGTGCTTCTAATATCTTGATAATATTATGCTACTATATTCTGTGAGCAACACAAGAGATGATCAGTAAATGTTGCTCAAAATGTGAATGCATTTGACTTCCTTATAATGTCTCTACACTCTTTCAAGGACAAGTTAAATTATAATCTGTAGAAGCAACATGTAACAATAATGGCTTAATGTAAAAATGTACAATTATATGGAAACACCTGAGGTCCCGCCATTACAAGCTTATTCAATCATTGTGTAACCAGAAGCTGTAATAGCATCAGGTGCAGGAAACCAAGTGTGACAAATGTGTCCAATTAGTAGAGGAATTTCACAGTCACATCACCCGGGTGCAAGCAGCTGTAGGTCTTACATATGCCACAGTCTCTGAAGACAGCAAAATATCAGCGGCCAATGACTTCTGCTCATATACTCCACGAACTTCAATATTAACCAAACTCAAGTATTGACTATTGCTGTATAACCAATTTGTAGGCGGCACAAGCCAAGGTCTTTATCTATACTCAGTCACTGTTTGATATATAGATGACCAAATTGAGGGCATTGTTATATTTCCATTCTGTCCTTCAGATACTTGGTGACACAACAACAGTGGATAATGGGGCAGAAGACATTATATTATACATATGAGCCTATTGTGTTTCAAACTGTACATCCATAACTAGGTATCTGTACATAGAAGTCATTGTATACACACCTCACTTCTATGTATAGATACGTAGTTATGGATGTACAGTTATGAATGTACTGAATCGTTACATGTGCTTTTGTCAACTAACATTAGCATTAAGCAAGATCACTAAAAAAAAAATCCCTTTAAATTCTGCCCTTGCTATAATACAAATTAGCTCTTCATGCATTGACTTGCTGGTGAGCTTGTGCTATACACTGAAGAGGCAGAGCCTCGGGGAAGGGGAGGAGGAGGAGGAGGAGGGGAGCAGCAGCCTGAACCAATAATGAGACAAGAGGTGTGTCTCAGACTCCCTGTAGGCACTGTAGCTATAGTGTAGTCACAGATCACAGCACTACTGTAAAGGTGCTGAGCTAAATAGCAGCATATTAGTCGAATATTAGAGCAAGATCTGAGGAAAACAAATAGCAGGTATGTACAGTATGTACTGACTATCTATATGACTTCTGAGCTTTTGACTAGAAAGTCACTTTAATATACTGTAAACCTGACTTCTACTGAGTACAAACAACTGAGGCTATTATTCTGGTTACCATGGCAATGCTTAACCATGAGTTATATTCTTTATAACAATAAATAATATAATATAGTATAGTATAATGTGTTTCTATTGTCTTCTGTAGTATAAGGAGTTACTTACCAGCACTCCCACAAAAAGTAGGTAAGTAGCGTCACAAGGAGTTACATGAGACAATGCATTCACTTGTCTATAATGGTCAATGGCTTGAGTTACAATACTAGTAAACTAATACTGACCCACAAACCACATAAATGTCATCCCAAAAGGAGAAGTGAATGAAGATTAAAGAGAAATTAGCAGATAACCAATATAGATAAAGCAAAGTAATTACATATAGAACTGCTGGAAGATGTATATCGCATTCTATGTAGAGGTCAGAAGTTCCTTCTGGTAAACACAGTATACCAGAAAAGTAAAATAAAGCCCCCCTCACCTGGTGTCCAAAGAAGCAGCTAATTCTACCACAGGTATAGAACAGTACAGAACATGCAGTACTGCACTGTGCTGTAGAGAGGCGCTACCAGACAGCCAATCAGTGCATACACTTCAGTAATAGACGTGTTTTACCAGGGAAATGCCCATGCTGACTGGATGGATCTTCAAATCAAAAGTATCTGAAGCAGATCAACAGTGTATGGGCATTGTATGCCGAAAGTGGTTTCAAGTTCAATGATCACTGTAAGCTTTATTGCTGCTAATATACAATAATGTCCCCCAGAGCCCCCATGTTTGCCTTTGCAGAGCACAACAGTGTGCCGGAAATCTGTGAGCACTGCCTCCTCTGCTGCCACATTGGTTCACTATGACATCACCGACTCCACTGTACGCTGGCTGTAGGTACATAGAGTGGTGCAGAGTTGGTCATGTGACTAAGAAGCAGAGCGTTGGCAGGAGAGGCACAGTATTGAGATTTCCATGCTGTGCTTTGCAAACATAATAATTGGTGGACCTGGATATATATTAATAATAAAGCTTATCTAGTGCAGGACATACACTGGTAAGCTTTATTTCTCCCTGCATAACCTCTTTATCATCTCCAACAATTTAGACAATTCTTTAGGAATCAGTCACCCTCCTATGAGACAGGGTATTGTAGATTATAGTTACCATGCTATTCAACTTAGTAACAAGCCTTTTTAATATCCATGGGATTTCTTATGATCCCTTAAGTTTTCAATGTCTTAAACAGTATCTTATTTAGTATTAAGAAGCAAATCATGATTTCTTCCAGTCCATTTTACAGTAACACCTAATTTCATTATATTAAATTGAAAGCCATAAAAAAATCAATAAAGAGGCAAAGAAACAGATTGACTAGAGTGATCTATTGCTCAACTGAAAGCACAGGACCACGAGATAACTAACGCTGCCCCATCACAGCACTTACAAGGGTAGCAGCTCCATAACACCACTGTTGCCAGGCTATACCCCTTGGCACCATCCCTTCCAGAAAAACAGTACCACAATAACAAAGATCACCACACAGCTATGTGAACAAATCATAAAGCTTGTCTGAGAGAGGGTACCTTCAGTGACACAAAACTAAAAACTTAGACCTACACAAGAGCATATTGAAAGATCACATCATGTTACAGACATAAATCGCATACATAAACAGTTGCATAAAGGCTTTCAATGACAAGTCAAACCTACACTTAACACTGAGCTATTATCCTCAAAGCCGACCATAAAAGGGGTGTTTCTTTGAAACAGATTGATACATTGTAAGTTAACAATCTTAAAACTTACTATATACTTATCTCACCTCTATTATACTATATTTGTATGCATTTGTTGTCTATCTCATATCTATGTATCTGTCCATGGAGTAGTATTCCATGTCTACTACTCACCCTGCACACTCAGCAGACATTGGAATCTGCACACTTGCAGCAGCCCCTTTCCTAACAGTATCATTGTTGTTACAGAACTTCCTAAACTGTGAAACAGTATTAAGCAACCTAGTATTCTAAAACTGCAAGAGACATCATCCTCAGCTGAATAGAGAGGCGAGTATACAGAGTTTGTTATTTTAAGCCTCTGTAGGGGTTAAAAAAAGGAATTGGAACACCCCTTTAAGACTGACTGTAATATGTATACAGTGCTTATATCTTTAAATCACTGTGGATTTAGAGGCTATGTACAGTATGCATTGTTGTTCCAATTCATCTGTAAAAGAATGAATTAACCTTGCAAATAGTCTTGATTCAAGATCTACTGCTGTTTTATGTATAGAGTTTCTATAATGTATACAGCTTCTATGCAGACATATGCGTCACCATGGTTACACACTACAAATCTGGTGCTGTAAATACAATGGAAATAAAAACGCAAACATTGAGCTACGTTAACATCTTCATCAGGGTAAAGCAAGGATCGACAACTTAGGACCACTGCACCTGTCATACACCTAGGATACACATTTACCAGGTGACAAGGTAAATGTAAAGAAGCAGCCTACTATTTATTTTTATTGCCTCCCTCATTTCTACATAGGGGGTTCAGTGGTATGATGTGAGGGTTAAACTTGTTACCTTATTCAACAGATATAGTTCCTGGTACTGCCCATATCACCTGGAGGTCATTGTCTTATACACAGTACTCAGGCTCTCAAATGTATTCCTATGGGGGGCAATAATTGATATTTAAAAAACGTTACTTTTAGCCCCCATGTGGGGCTTCAACCTGCACTTATCAGACTGCTTATACCATATACTGTGATACTACTGAATTGAAGTCTATGGTAAACCTGCTTTTTTAATACCGAAGGTCTGGGAGCTTTCTGAAGGCTTTTGAATGCCACATGAACAGAACAGCTCCTGCAATCTCACTGCACTGGGGCTGTTCTCCACCCCCAAATAAAGTAAAACTAAAAACTTCTCAGATGCACATAGATAAATCTGACTATGGCATCTAGGGGTTAAGTGCCTTTGATCAGAGGTCTCTGATCATAGGTACTGCTGCCAGGACTCTGCTGTGTAAATCAGCAGATGCCCCACGATTATGGAGCCTGCTCAGACCTCGAGCAGGCGCCATATTTAAATCCCTGACTTCTGACGTACTATTATGGTGGATGTCAGGAAGGGAGTTAACCTTTACAAAAGCCATTGAAAAAGTTGCAGTAAAGTTTCACTGCGTTTGTCTTAAATTAATCATGGCTACACCTTGAAACCTATACTTTACATTAACTCAATGAGATAAGTATAAGGTTAAAAGTAAGAGAGGAAATGTAGTAAGAAACAGCAATATATTTTGTTGGAGGAACTCATGTATGTAAATAGGGTAAAGCTCCACCTTTGGAGATAAATCCCTATTGTAATGTTACTGTTGGAAATGCCTCTATAGCAACAAAAGTGACCTGATAATAACACCCAAGGGTGCAGTAATCTGTTATGGCTTCTTTGTAAGCATGTCAGTAGATAAAGGCCATTTTATGACAGGCCTATTTCCAGGAGCCCCTCTCAGTTATATAAATATCAATCTACATCTGATACAGCATTTACAGTACTGAATTTAAATGGTCACTAAATCTTCAACAAACATTGCATAAAATTAATATTACAGGTCATTATAAGAAACTTTGTAATATATCTTATCAGGCAATGTCCTTGCTTTCATGTCCCATATGTCCTGCCGGTCACATGATTAAGATTACATATGCCTATCAAAGTCTATGGAAAGGAGAGGGGGAGGAGGGAGCAGGAAGTGCAGGAGATAAGAGAAGAAAGACAGACTTGGTCAGGTCACTGCTTCTCTATATGTGTCTTGTATGTCCTTGGGACTGTTTCTGAATGAGAAGGAGACAGTTACAGAGCTGATTCGCCTCTACTTTTTGATATAGTGTATGTCATCTAGCGTCTACCCACCAGCTCAGAGAAGAATGCAAACTACAAGGAGGGCCTACAGAGGGGAAATTCTAAACAATGCAAACTATAACTCATCTAATGGCCAGATATAGTGTTACTTCCTCATGCACACACAAGTACTATTGATGTATGCAAAGTTTCTTGAAAGGTTAGGTGTGTATAAAGGATTGGGAACTGGTAACCAGTTGCTATATGTGTAGCAGGGGACCTTAGATCAGAGCTCTTAAAGGCCCTATAACATGGGTCAATAACCTATTGAGGAAGCACTCATAGGAACACTTGCTCCCGATAATTGGCTTGTGTAAAGGTGCCAGTGATCGGCCAACAAACAAGCAAAAGCTTGTCTGTTGGGTGATCTCATCTTTATGGAACACCAAAAATCATTGTTTGTTGGCAGCACATCACTCTTTGTAAACAAGCATACATAATGAATCTGTATGGGGGACAAACAATGCAGTAGCGATAGCTCTTCCCTCTTGCAGTTTGCATTTGCCCATGTAAAGGCTGATGGAAGCAAGTGCCTATGGACATGTTATATCAGCAATTGGTGCTCGTCACACCCAAGCATTGGGCTCTTATTAACTTTTGTCACATTACTGTTAAGAGGTTGTGTTAGTTGTCATGTGTTGGCGTATTGGTCTTTTGACAATCTATATGGCAGCATGAGCTCCTCTTTTGTTCAATATAGCTGGGAGTCATCTGAACCCTAGTAGGCTGCCTCTTCTACCTACCCCTTATTATTCCATCCCTATAAATTGATATCTCTGGTTTGTGATTTGTATAGTGAGAAACAACCAAAGTTGCACAGTAAACAAAAAAAATACTTTTATTACTATTTTGCTAGGTCTAATGTCAGTATACAATGAAAGGTTATGTCATCACATAAAACACGGTTTCGACAAGACTTACATTGATCATTGCATTAGATGTGATCCTGAAGAGAGTGGCTCTTTCATTCACGGACTTGATCTTCTCACTGCTCTCTGCTGGCAATTTTAGGTTCTCCAGCTCACTCAGGGAGCGCTGCAGTGCTGCTCCATGTTTGGCAATGAGGTCATTGCATGTACTGAGGTCATCTAGCTTACTGGTCAAAGACTTCAAGGAGCTGTGCAACTCGCTCTTGTCAGACTGTGAGCTCGGTTCATCATCCCCAGAGTCATCTACACAAAGAGAAATTTCACATTTTACTCTACAGACTCGAATAAGATCTTACACCTACAAAACATTAAAGAGAGAAAACTCATATAGAAGAATAAACACTGAAAGCAAAGAAACCTTGTATCCAGACATATCCATATTTCTTCAATATTTTCTCTTAAAGGGGTGTTCAGATGCCCCCTTCCCCATACATTAATCAGTTGTCAAGGTGTTGTTTAAAGGAACTGCAGGAGTTTTCATATGGATGACCTTTCTATAGAATAGGCCATCAATATCTTCAGCTGCCTGAAGCAGCAGGGGTGCTTGCAGAAGCATCACCTCTGCTTCACAGGCCAATGACATCACTTTCAGTCACTACATGACCTGTTTGCAGCTCAGTCCCATTCAAGTGAATGGGGTTGTATTGCAATACCAAGAGCAGCTGTTATGGATTTTACAGGACTGTGTTTGGTATTCAGTGAAGATTCGCAAGGCTCACTCAAACAGCTCTCTGGGGGTCACGTGTCTCAAACATCCACTGATCAAATATTTACCCTTTGGATCTTGTAGATCATCAATATTACAATCCTGGAGAACGATTAGAAATTTTTGCCGTTTGTCTTGAGTTATTTGAGTATTTTATAACAAAAGGTAAATTAAGATTAATTATTCACTTTAACTGAACAGCAAAGGTGACAAAATTTTGTGTTGCTGAACAAAACCCTTTAAACCACCAGAAAATGCAGCTCAAATAATATGATCCTTATGTTCCACACAAAACTACAAGGCATACAAACTAAATAGAAGTATGAGGTCACACAGCAATTTTGTTTCAAAAAAATAAAACACGTTGGTTATTGATAAATGTTTATGCACTTCACAAGGGCAGACGGGCACAGTATCTGTGTAGATACATTAATGTATCAAGAACGTACTACCTGCTATAAAATGAAACAATATATCAATTGTAACATTTCATATGTTGTTTATAACAGCTGCAAAACTCGAAAACTAAATTACAATACTGCAGCTAATGACAATATTAATAAATATTGCTTATCTGGACCCAAATATTTTGTTACAGAACTCACTAAGTGCGTGTCTTTTTTTTTTTTTGCTCATGACACATACAAGGGTTGAAAGGGTTAACATTTCTTTCAAAGGCGCTGATCAGGAACAAGGGCTACTAAATCTTAAAGGGGTTGTCTGGGATTTGAAATTTTAATGCAACCAGCATGGGAGGGTTATAAAAGGAATATGTCCTTATACTCACCGGCATCCTTTACTCCATTCCTGCGCTGTGTCAGCCTCCACCACTCTGTTTGTATATAGAATGGCTGCAGCAGTGACGTCACATTGATGCTGAGAGAAAGGCTGTGGTCCCATCGTCATAATGTCACCACAGCAGCCGCTCTGTATACAAATAGAGGTGCTGGCCCGCCCAGTGCAGGAACAGTGAGGAAGACACAGGTAAATGTGTTTTTCCTACCTTTTTTTAAATCCTAAAGAGAAACCTATGAGAAAAAAAAAAAATGAAACCCAGAACATGATGTAAAAATACTGTACCACTGACCCAACCAAAACATCTTCTATGAAAAATTCTGACTTTTTTTCCCCTCCAGGAAAAAAAAAAAAAAAAAAAAAAAAAAAAAAAACACCACAAAACAAAAAAGATATTAACATCACACAATTTGCCCAGGCAGTTTAGCTCACAGAACATGCTACCTCTGCTGGGTTTTTAAAATGCCATTCACATTTGAGGTAATATTGAGAATCTGCAGGCATCCTCTGGCTAACAATAAATAAATAAAATAAACATGGAGCTTTTCCTGCGTAGCCTACAGGAGAAGCTCAATATGATGTTAATCATTGTACATGATGCATATACTAAGAATCTCATCCACAGAGGCGGAATCCAATTTTTTGCTAGTTAAAGCCCAGGGGAAGTAATCTGCTGCAAAAAACTGTGAACTCTTCTACAAGGCTTAATAAGTGTCATAACCCATGGTCTACCAAGGGCCACGGGATTATTAAAAATTACAGGCAGCTGCCAATAGTCATATTGTAAATTTTATACTTTTGTTTCTGGCATGTTGTGTTAATGACTAAACACCCAAATTGCCTGCCTATGGCTCAGAATATCTATGGTAAGGCTTCATGGCAGAGCTGTGTGGACAGAGACTGTATGGAGGCTATGCAGCATTTTTCGTACTGTGCCATAGGTGCTCTGCCATATGGCACTTACATAACATCTCATTTGCCATATGGAAGTACTGCTCACAACTGAGATATCTAACAAAAGCATACAATAAATGAAGCAACATGCCAAGTAAGAAAAATCCAAAGCTTTATTAAATCACAAGAATTACCAAAATACATATAGCCATAATGATCCAAAACACATAAAAAGATTAAAAGACAAGATGGCGGTCGGATTGCAAATAGTCCTATAGAAATGGTCAATGCATAAATAGCAAAAACACATGAATATATAATAAATAGTACCAACCCAATTGTGACCTAATTCACATCAGACAGACCACCACTACCTCAGACCCCAACACGCATTTTGCTGTCAACACTTTTTACAATCCAACCATTGGCCTGATGACAATTCTGTTTGCATTTTACTTCCTGTGGAAGAGATTACATATAATACATTGCTTCGATATATCAGCCTGTATACCTTCACGACAGAGGACTGCTTTAAATAGATGATAACCGTATCTCAGTATAACCTCGCAAGTGCCCAATCTCATGCTTCTTATAGGTGTTGTGCAGGATTAGAAAACATGGCTAATTTCTTCCCAGGAAGTGACCTCATGTCAGTTGGTGATATGGCAAGGTTACAGCCTAGCCCCATTAAAATGAATGGGATTGAAATGCAGCATGGCCATGTGCCCAACAGACGTGCAGGATTGGAAAACATAACTAATTTTGTCTTCTCAGGAAGAAAAAAAAATCACGTCTGTTGGTCACATGGCCATGGAGCAGTTCAGTCCCATTCATTTTAATGGGACTAGGCTGTAACCTTGCCATATCACCAACTGACATGAGGTCACTATCTGGGAAGAAATTAGCCATGATTTCTAATCCTGCACAACCCCTTAAAGAGGAATATGGCATCTAATGGAACATAACATAGCATTTGACTTTGAACGAATAGGAAAACTCCTTGTACAGCCAAGTGGCCAAGAGCTGCAGGGATAATGTATAAGGAGATGTACCACTGTACCATAGGATTAGAAGGTGTACCATACTTCACACCCATCAATTCTATAGAGATGACCTATCCTAGCAATATGCCTTCATGTTATAGAAGCGGAATACCTCTTTAATAAGATACAGAAAGTATATTGAAAAATTGCATAACATCCCCTTTAATGGAGAGGAAAACAAGAGTTAACTCAAGTTGTACAATAGTTGCATTGTCTAGTGAATAAGGACCTGTGCAGAGCATACAAATAATAAGACAAGCTCCATGACCTTGTGACACTTCACTGTAAACCCAGTTCTATTACTTCCCATAAATTACACCGTATAGGGCAAAGCATTTATACTGAGTGTGAAAGATCCTCAGTGCGCCAACACCGCGTTGGCCCACACCTGAGTCTTCTTTCATAAAAACCACACTCACCGCCAGTGAGTGCCGGGTTCACAAGATAAATACAAGACAAGCTTTCTAAATTTTATATATTTATTAACCCCTAGATGGGTCGGTATTAACATCTAACACATGCAGTTCAGAACAGATATGTAGATATATACAAGCATTAACAGTTACTAGTTACAAGATACAGTGCAATGAAATAAAAGGGCATAAAAGTGAAATAGTTACTTTACCACACATGTCCTTGATGTGGTTCTGTAGTCCAACACTCACACATGCTCTGGTATGTGTGAATAACCAGTGGAGGCTCTTAGCATGTGGCATCAACACAACAATCCAGCCTGCATGCTCCTCACAGTATTCCAATAGTCTCACACAGTGGAAGTCTATCTGTAATCTCCTGTAGTCTGTCTGTAAAAACTCCTGTAGTCTGTGATGGTCTGTCTCACTGACCTCTTACCTCATCTTTTATACCCTTGATGACACCACCCAGAATGAGGTAATCAACAACAGCAAGTCTGATTGATTAACGCACTCAAGTCACGATTCTTTGTATGGAGATGAGACCAAGTGAAATGATACAATGTTATCAACCATGTCTGATCTACCAGCTCAGGCTGACCAATGCATGTTTGTTTGATCACTCAGGGCTGTGTAGGAATTCAATGGAGCCCTGCTGGGATGGATACAAAGCCCTATTGTTCCAGTCCGGCCACTATTGGCAATATACCTATGAGTAGGCTGTGCACATTATGAATAAATGCAAGTAAGAAGGGAGATACTATACCCAGAGATCAAAATACAGCTTTGAGTTATAGCCATATTTAAGCGGAATCATCACACTGAGCAAGGTCGCAAATTTTAAAGACTTCATGCTGTAGGTTAAATGATTTTCTATAGGCTGATAAAATGTGTCTCCTTCCATGTAATCTCCCTGAATATTTATTATTCATGTTCAGTGGTTCTGTGCTTCCAGCTCTGCCATGCTTCACACACAAAAGCATTTGCTTTTTAATTGTTTTCCTGTCTGGTATATCCCAGGGTTCAGCATGGAGGGCTACTTCTGAGAAAAGCAATGCATAATATGTACCAGAAGACAAAGCCTGAACAGTCATCTTCAGTAAGCCTGTCTGAAGAGCAATTTATACCAAGGCTGTTCCCTTGCCAATGTCTCTATCATACACACAAAGCCTAGTGTTTCGTGGCTTGTGTATTGCGAATAGTGACAGTCAGACTCTAGGACAGCAGAATTAATGAATTCCCCAAACAGCAAACAAAGCGATTTTTCCACCTGAAACCATTTGGTATGCAGAACAGCCGTAATGAAGCTTTAAAGTGTTTACTCTCAGAAAGCCATGAAATGCTGAATCAACTATTGCTTAGAAGGCAATATATTGTTCTGTCCCTCCATTAATCTCCAGTACAGATTAACTGGAGATGAAATGAGGCCCGTGGCATTGGAAATATGTACATTTGCTGCAGACTTTTGTTTCGGCTTTAGAAATATTGTACGCTGTCATGTTTGTCGAGGTTTATAAATAAAACTAGGTACATATATAGATAAGAGTCACACAGTATCACATAGATGAGGAATACTTTAAAACAGAAAAAAAAAACTGAAAAACAATTGTTATTGGGTATACAACTGACACTTTTTTTGTAGGATTCCATTTAAGTCAGCTTACTTTTGTACGCCACTATGACCATGACAAGGGGGAGGTAAGGTTTTTAACTTGAATTGAGAGTGGAAAACCTCTGTGTGTATTCTGACATACATGCACGTCAAACGCAGGGTTTTTACACATGGCGCCCTGAGCGGTAGCCATAGCCAACAAGTTTACAAATCCACAGCAGACACCAGCAGCAGTGCCTGTGATGACAGAGGTCTCTGGTCATGGGCATTTCACTGAAAGATGTCTTCACTTTCCATGGATATGGCAGTTGGGAGCCTTCTGAAGGCAGGCCTTAATAGTAATACAGGGATTTCACCATAGACTGCAATAATAGTATTGCAGTCTATGGTATAAGTGATCAACTGATCAAGGTTTAAAAAAACCCTCCATACACAGAAATATAAAGCTAAATAGATCACAGTATGAAGACACAAATAAATTTGTTTTTTTACGTTTTAAGGTGTTACAGCATAACAGAAACTATATAAATTCTGTATCGCTGTGATCATACTGACCAGCAGAATATGGTAACATGTCATTTTAACCTCATGGTAAATACTGAAAAAAATGAAACCTATAATAAAATGGTGCTATTGAATGTGTTCCCAGTACCACCACATTCTGAATGTTATTCCAGCTTCCCAGTACATCACACAGAATATGAAATGGTGTCATTGTGAAGTACAAGTTGTCTCACAAAAAATAATCTCTCATATACCTCGGTGATCAGAGAAATAAAAAAAAAAAAAAAAAAAAAAGGCTTTTGGAAGAATTAAAAAATGAAAAGCAAAACCTACTCCATTAAAGTGGTTCTCGGGTTTAGACAATTTGTACTTGTTAGAAGGGTCTCGAAAGGGTGAAGAAAATCAGGGGAGAGAAAAGTCCTGCACGAAGGACTTTTCTCTTCGCCGCTTTCGGTTTGAAAACAGTAGACACCCCACGGACCCCATTATATTATAGCATTATTATTACAACAAACAACAGAGACCACACTAGTGTAAACCTAGCACGAGGCCCACTTAGACAAGGTCGGCTCCCATCCCTGTGTTGAACCCCTAGTTACACCTCTGTCTGGATGAGCTAAACCCCTTCATAACAGGGTCTGTCTATAGTTTGTTGACAGCTCTACAGGAAAAGTACCGAGAATGTGAAATTCTTCAATGTCTTGTACTTTTGGACCTATTCCACAGATTGGATGATATAAGTGAAATGCTATTTGTACAAAAACGTAAGCCACGTTACGGAGGAACCAAAGCTTCAAAAGGAATTGGAAATATAAAGGAAGCATTTATACTTATTCTTTTGCTAAATTCACTCCTGACTTTGGTTTGAAAAAAATGCAACAAAAAAAAAAAAAAATATATATATATATATAATTGGCAACAAAAAGGCAGCTTTTCCACATGTGTGATGGCAGCCTTAATGTTGCTATTATGTGTCAAGTTGGCTGTTGACATCAAGAAATATTTTGCACTCAGTTTTATAGTGAAAGCCCAAAGACTGTCAAGATATGAACCATTGTAGACATACTGTATATCTGTTATATGTGCATATAATTTGCAGACATTGGTGCCTGTAAGGTTTGGAAATTATTTCAGATGGCTGATAGCAGTTACTTCATGAAAGAAATAATGGCGAATGAGAAAGCTTCCAGCTAAATAATCAACCGATATTTCCATGTAAATGCATATATTAAGATTTTTTCAGAATTATGATTGTCATATACAGGGCAGAGATGGGTTATCTGCCGTAATCTGGTGCATGCATTTGTGTATGAAATTTTACAGTCAATTATGGATCTAGAGCAGATCAGATAACAACTGTTACGCTCCATCTCTCTGCGGTGTGGAGGCTGATTTTAATCTACTTACATAACATATCAATGTAACTGAACTGTAATGGGAAATTGTCAGCAGCCCAGGAATCCACGAATATAGACATTCCCACATTTCCTTGTACACTATTTTCTAAACTTACTTGTTCCTGAACCACAAAATTTACAGTAGAATAACCATGCATGAAACCAGTAAGGTAGTGAACAGGTTAAGGTAGTCAACAAGAATAAACTGGTGTACTGGAAGTCGCTGCTCACAGGACAGTTGTCTTATTCTCTCCATCATCAATGGGGACATGGTAAGATACAGTGGTTTCCTTTATTTTCTGGGCCTTTGTGCTAGCGGTTTATTCTAGATGCCTACCTTGTGTGGTGCTTTGGTTGCATACATACTTAATGGCATGGTTATTATTAGTGTTTTTATATTTAGAGGCACATGTTTTTACTCCTCTCTATTAAAAATTACAGTTCAATATTGGAACACCCATTGGATTTGTTTTGATGATTTAGGTGTACTCATTTGCAATGTTACTCTAATATCATATGTACATTTTGGATTATTATGTAATATACCAACACAGCAAACTTTAACTTGACACAAAGTTCTGTGCCACGGTGTAATATGTCAACTTGACTCCTTCAGTGGCTTTTCCGTGACCTTTGTTGCGTTCTGTGATAAAATCTCACTGCAACAAGTCAGTAGTACCAAGGCAATCTTTGCTACTTCTGTAGATATAATATGAAACATTGTGATTCCTTAAATGGCTTTATATCCAGCTTAACCTTGTGTTTCCTGATAGATTGTCTAACTTTACACCAGGACGGATATTAGTGAAAACTTTCTACAGTCATGGCCAAAAGTTTTGAGAATGACACAAATATTATATTTTCACATGATCTGCTGCCCTCTGGTTTTTATGTGTGTTTGTCAGATGTTTTTATCACATACAGAAATAGAATTGCATTCATATTATGAGTAACAGAAGCTTATATTGACAGTTAGAATGAGTTAATGCAGCAAGTCAATATTTGCAGTGTTGACCCTTCTTCTTGAGGACCTCTGCAATTCTCCCTGGCATGCTCTCAATCAACTTCTGGACCAAATCCTGACTGATAGCAGTCCATTCTTGCAAAATCAATGCTTTAATTTTGTCTGAATTTGTTGGTTTTTGTTTGTCCACCCGTCTCTTGATGATTGACCACAAGTTCTCAATGGGATTAAGATCTGGGGAGTTTCCAGGCCATGGACCCAAAATCTCTATGTTTTGTTCCCTGTGCCATTTAGTTATCACCTTTGCTTTATGGCAAGGTGCTCCATCATGCTGGAAAAGGCATTGTTGAGCGCCAAACTGCTCTTGGACGGTTGGGAGAAGTTGCTCTTGGAGGACATTCTGGTACCATTCTTTATTCATGGCTGTGTTTTTAGGCAAGACTGTGAGAGAGCCGATTCCCTTGGCTGAGAAGCAACCCCACACATGAATGGTTTCAGGATGCTTTACAGTTGGCATGAGACAAGACTGGTGGTAGCGCTCACCTCTTCTTCTCCGAATAAGCTGTTTTCCAGATGTTCCAAACAATCGAAAAGGGGATTCATCAGAGAAAATGACTTTACCCCAGTCCTCAGCAGTCCGCTCCCTGTACCTTTTGCAGAATATCAGTCTGTCCCTGATGTTTTTTCTGGAGAGAAGTGGCTTCTTTGCTGCCCTCCTTGAGACCAGGCCTTGCTCCAAGAGTCTCCGCCTCACAGTGCGTGCAGATGCACTCACACCTGCCTGCTGCCATTCCTCAGCAAGCTCTGCACTGCTGGTAGCCCGATCCCGCAGCTGAAACACTTTTAAGAGACGGTCCTGCCGCTTGCTGGTCTTTCTTGGGCGCCCTGGAGCCTTTTTGGCACCAATGGAACCTCTCTCCTTGAAGTTCTTGATGATGCGATAGATTGTTGACTGAGGTGCAATCTTTCTAGCTGCAATACTCTTCCCAGTTAGGCCATTTTTGTGCAGTGCAATGATGACTGCACGTGTTTCTTTAGCGATAACCATGGTTAACAGAAGAGAAACAATGATGGCAAGCACCAGCCTCCTTTTAAAGTGTCCAGTGGTGTCATTCTTACTTAATCATGACAGATTGATCTCCAGCCCTGTCCTCATCAACACCCACACCTGTGTTAATGGAGCAATCACTGAAACGATGTTAGGTGGTCCTTTTAAGGCAGGGCTGCAATGATGTTAAAATGTGTTTTGGGGGATAAAGTTCATTTTCTAGGCAAATATTGACTTTGCAAGTAATTGCTGTTAAGCTGATCACTCTTTATAACATTCTGGAGTATATGCAAATTGCCATTAGAAAAACTGAAGCAGTAGACTTTGTAAAAATTTATATTTGTATCATTCTCAAAACTTTTGGCCATGACTGTATGTATGCTATGCAGTATAAATATCAGATGAATTAAATTATTCATTATTTATTGCTTAATAATTAAACAAAAGCAAAAAATTCATATTATTGTAAAATAAATATGCAGTTGCTGAAGCTGTAACATCAGTCTAAGAAGCATAGAGATTGATGCCTTGGGTCATTATTCTGACCGTAAACCCACCTAGATCCATTGTACAGTCTTCTCTAGGATACACTAGTATTTCACGGTCACTGTCTTGCTATCAATAAGCTTTAGACAAGAGAGAACTATCTATAGACCATTCCATTCCCATTACCGTTTATCATGGCTTATGACATCTAGAGAGGGAAGCATCTCAGGTCTGGCATATTTTTAGTTATAGCCAAAAACTTAGAATCCTAAACATGGTTTCCATTTAAATAGGAAGAAACATCAATTGTCTCATATGCCTCTATTAAAGGGGTTGTCCAGTTTCAACAAATAAATGTTGTTTGTATAATAAAAAGTTATACAATTTCCCAATATACTTTCTGTATCACTCCCTAATGGTTTTCTAGACACTGCTTGCTGTTACTCATTGTTTATATCCAGAGGATAAAAATCAGTCCATGGTCATGTGATGGACACACAGGTGCACAGCTCGTTACAGTCACAGCTCAGTAATCAGACATCTGTCTTGTAATGAGCCATGCACCTGTGTGTCCATCACATGACCATGGACAGTATATCACATGACCATGGACTGATTTTTATCCACTGTAAGTAAACAAAGAATGACAGCAAGCAGAGATCTAGAAAATCATAAGGATCTGATACAGAAAGTATATTGGAAAATTGTATAACTTTTCAATATACAGACAATAACATGTATGTTGAAATAGGACAATTCCTACCGTTCTAAACAATTACATCATTGGGGTAAAATGTGCCATAACTGTTTGCAATGTAAATAGTTTCTTAGAGAGAGGGCTTGGTGGTTCCAGTAAGCTTAAGGACATGCATTCAGATTTTGTTTATACAGTTTTTGAAGTCAAAATCAGGAGCGGGTTGAAAAAAGAAGAGGGGTACAATCTGTGGTTATGATCCACACCAAGGTTAGGCATCTAAAATAGCATTAACAATACCTATACATGTACCCTTACCCTAATTCTTCTGAGGGTTAACGTGTCTACATGCCGGGCCGCACCCTGTACTTTCTATATGAAGCAATGGCAACAGTACAGGTGCACCCTGACAATTAGAGATCACTGCATGTGGTTGCTGCACCTATAGTGTCACTATAGCTTCAAATAGAAAGCCCAGATGAGGCCTGACAATTAGCCCATGTGGTGCAGCTGGGCCACACTGTATAAGTGCACCTAAGGACACACGTTCAGGTTGTCATGATGCAGTTTTTCAGGATAAAAACAGGTGTGGATCATACTGGCTGAATAAATAAATGGCTAAATCCATGCCTGATTTTCGCTTCAAAAACTAAATACAAAAACCTGGGCAAGTGTCTTTACCCTAACTCTACAACCCTAACTCAAAGGCTATGTTCATACTATGGAAAATGAAGATGAATTTTGTCCCCATATTCCTCTTCATTTTCCGCCCCTCAGCAACCAGATAAATGAGCAGGTAGTCTGGAGCCGTGGATTCTGAGGCAAGATCGAGCTTATGTTTTCAGCATCTTGCTCCTGAATACAATGAGAGGCAGAATTACGGCAGCATCAACCTCAAAAACAGCATCAGATTCCGCCGTGTAAATGGGTCCTAAAGGTGCTATTACACCTATGTTAGCAGCTGCCGATACGGCTTGTTGTTTACCGCTAATCCCTGGTCTGCATCTGGACTTTCTATTGTTTTAAATTGCAATTACAGGTGCAGTGTCACCATTGCTGGCAATCCGCGATTGGTATACATGTCAGGTAATGCACACATAAATGCATCCTTACTAGTTTACTTAGCAAAAAAATGTTTGACTGGGAGTAGGATTCAAGGGTGGAGTCTGTGACTTATAAGCCTATTACTCACATCTGAAAGTTCCTTCCTTCAGTCCCACATTAAATGTTGCATTGCAGTTTGTAGGTGACATTATAGTAAATTAAGAACAATAGATAAACCCCAAACACAGTTTAGGATTAATTACTGAGCAGAAATAAGATAATCACTTGTTCAGTAATTGTACACAATAGACATACAAGTAACCAAAATCTCCCCTCTCTAGAAAACCAGCCCCAATTGTTGTGTTTGTTTTTATTAAGGGTTAGCAAAAATAAAAGGGGTACAGAAATGAAAAAATGTGGAGCAAGGGAAATATGCCAAAATCAACACAGACTCAAAGAAGCACCTGTTGCAACGCAAGAATATTTCACTACATACGTTTAGTTAGCTCAATACAACAACATTTTTGGACGTCCTGGGATGAGCTCAACCCTGCCCTAGATCGCTTACAAAACAGGGCATCAAACAACCAACTCCATTATTATGTCAAAGAAACATCATGAAGATAATTCCAGATAATAGGTGAGGGGTGACGAGACTGGACAAACAGACAGGATCCCAAAACAGGGTAAGGGTGGCTGGTAATGGTGACTAGAAGGCATACCAAGAGAGTCTACTGTAAATTATATGTGACCCAGAAAGTGTTCTAGGGGTCCCAAACACCTCGAAAATGTATCTTCCATATTATTTGGGTGCGCTGTGATATGTTCCAAGGATCTGACCTCCTTTATGCGGGCAATCTGAGAAGGAAGCGGTGTTTGACACCAGTGTTTAGCAATCAGACATTTGGCTGCGATTAGGATACAGAGAAGGAAACGCAATGAGTTCTTTCCCATCTTCAGAGATGGGAGATTGAGCAAGTGTGTCGTTGGCGTTAAAGGGAGATCAAGATTCAACACCTGATAAAGCAGCGTTTTCACCTGGCACCAGAATATCTTTATGAGGGAGCATTCTTAGAATTGCTGCTTTTCAATGCATGAATGGAAGAGATACATCAAATCTGGTACAAGGAAAAGGGGGGCATTAAACTGTTTAGGCATATTAAAGGAGTTGTCCAGGCTTCAATTTTTATGGCCTATCCTCAGGATTTAATTCCCCCCATAGGATATTATCCCCCATCACTGCCCCCACACAATATAATGGCCTTATCACTGGTCCAAATACATTATGGGGATCTGTGTAGGGGACACTGTTGGGGGGGGGGGGAAATAGTGAAGGGGCCACTGTATGAGCCATACAGTGGCCCGATCACTGGTCCCCCCTTATAGCAGTTTTGGGTCATTACTTACCTGTCTGCTCCCCAGTCCCACTCTATTTCCCTGCTCCGAGCGCACTGCTGTGACGTCATGTGTGCCCGGAGAAGGAAGAAGTGGGAGGTGCCAGAGAGAAGACAGGTAGGAACTGGTACTTATATTGTAGGCCACAGGCTCAATGAGGCTCAGTAGCAGAACAGTGTCAGGGGCGCCACTTCTCCTCGGTTCTGTAGTAATTTTAACAGCCTGATCAGCAGAACCAGGGAGAACCTGGTTGCACTCATTTACCATTCCCCGCTCCTGCTCACGGCCTCCCCTTTCCTCTTCAGCCCGCAATGGGTCCTGTGCGGCGCAGGGGGCCCTCTGGAGGCTGAAGAGCGAAGAGGGGGCCCGTGAGCAGGAGTTGGGATAGGTAAGTTAATAGGGGCCGTTATCAGACCTCCACTGCCTATTAAAAAAGCAGTGAGGGTTCGGTAGGGCCCCCTAAATGCACAGGGCCTGGTGATAAAGCAGCAGCTCTACCAGTGAGCTGGTAGACACAACCATATTTAAATTTGTAGAAAATAAAAAGTTAAACATTTTTGCAAATATAAATAATTTAAAATTTTGCAGAGTTGTAAAGATTTTCCCTAACCCTCTTAGTGGTGACAGTCTTTTGTATTGATCGCTTACCAATGGAAACGTGTCCGTGAATGAAGGAACTTTCTATGGTCTGGCACTTCTGCATTTAGTGTCTCTGCCTGATAACCCGGCCACAGTAAGGAAATCATGACTGGTTTTCTGAAAAGTCCCAGACCTTAGAAAGTTCCTGCATTCATGGTTATATCCATTGGCAACCGATCAAGTGAAAAGACACCACTAAGATACTTAAAAAAAAAAAAAAATATTTAAAACTCTAAATGTTTTAAATTATTTATATTTTTAAACTGTTTAACTGTTCGTTGTCAACAGATTTAAATATGGTTACGTTTATGGGAAAACCCTTTTAATACTTCTACTTGTCTTAAAAATACAATTTTGCAGTATCTTTTCTTAGGACTCTGCGTGGTGCTGTTCTTCTGTTATACTTCTTAGGGATATATAATTAAATTGACAGCTGGGTGTTATCCTACACACTCTGACATTGGACAATCAGTGCTGACAATGTCAGACTGTACAGGGTTACACCCCTTTGACAATGGGAAATGGTAACACCCAGTTCTCTATTTATTCATATATATTCTGGAGGAATAACATGACACAGAGATATAAGAAAAGATGCTTCGGAGTGGTTATCTTCTGCAGGATACAAGTATTTACTAAAACAGACATGAGAGGCGAGGTGACAGGTCCTCTTTAAGTAGTCCTTCTGATCCCACCAATTACTTCCCTATAAGCGCCTTCCCCTCTTCCTCACACTAATATCATCAACAACGGAAACAGCCTGCAGGCGCCACATCCCTCTGGAATACTGATGTATCTAAGAACGAGGAAGCCGTGAATGAACGTAATGTATCTCTCATTAGAGGGCACGAGCAATAATCTGTCAGCATCCAATTACATGGCCATCTACATTAATAGTGGATGCTTCAGAACTCACATCATTGTATTATTTGTTGCTTTACAGGATAAATTCCAAAAAGGAGTGTTTATACTTAGAAACTAGGACTTGGAAAAGAAACAGGTTGCTATGGTAACGGTTCTATTTTTACCCCGATTACGTCATTTAATCTTCTTACTGAATAAAAAGAGATCTGCGGTTACCAGGTATCAGCCTGTTCGGTTCTCTCACCAGAAAGATAAGCTGATGGTTGGTAAAGGAAATAAATCCACAAGTGTAGTCACAAGTAGATACCGTCACATACTGCTTTCAGTCATCCAACCACACAGACGTAATCTTAAAACTTGCACACACTCAGACCTTTAGTGGGCTTTAATATAAAGAAAACCTAAAAATAAAAATCACCCATGTAATGAAATAAGAAAGGAAGGTTTGCGTCCTAAGTCACGGATCTTCTAGCAGGACAATGACCCCAAACGTACTTGAAAAAGCATCTAGAAATGGATGGAAACAAAGAGAGTTCTGAAGTGGCCAGATCTAAATCACATTCAACACCTGTGCAGAGTGCTTAAAATTCCTGTTGGGAGAAGACACCCTTCAAATATGAGAGACCTGGAGCAGTTTGCAAAAGAAGAGATCTCCAAAATTCCAGTTAAGAGGTGTAAGAAGCTTGTTGATGGTTATAGGAAGTGATTGATTTCAGTTATTTTTATCAAAGGGTGTGCAACCTAATATCAAGTTGAGGGTGCCAGTAATTTTGTTTGGCTCATTTTTGGACTTTTGTGTGAAATTATATCATTTTGGGCTTTTTTTCCGCTTTAAAAAAAACAAAACAGGTGTAATTGCAATAATTTTTCTGGGAGAAATACTTCATTTTCTGGAAAAATTACAGGCATGCCAACACTTTGGCCATGACTGTATGCCAACATTTATTTATTTTATTTTTATAGGCAGTATGGTGGCTCAGGAGTTAACACTGTTGCTTAGCAACTCGGGGGTCCTAGGTTTGAATCCAACCAAAGGGAACTGCTTGGAGTTTGTATGTTCACCTTGTGTTTGCAAGGGTTTCCTCCCACACTCCTAAAAGATCCCGAAAGGCAATTTAAAACCTACATTGACATTATATACATTTAATTACCATGAGCCCCGGGCTGCTCAGAACAGGGGTGATTACAAGGTCAGATTATAATGGGACATGTAGACCCCCCATGAACCCACTTACAGCCTCGGTTACCAGGTATCAGCCTGTTTGTTTCTCTCACCAGAAAGTGAAGCTGATGGTTGGTAAAGGAAACAAATCAACAAGGGTAGTCACAAATAGATATTGTCGTTTACTGCTTATGGCCATCCACCCAGACAGAAGTAATCTTATTTCACTCGCACACACACAGATGTTTAGTGGGTTTTAATATAAAGTAAACCAGACATTTCACACATATTATAATCTGCCACACTGTATTACAGGAGCCTATGAATGTTTGGGTGGGAATTCACAATTTGCCTGAATGTAAACAGGTTATGCCTCGGAGTTTTACTATACCAATATGGTGGTATCCATAAGTGATATATCACTGTATAGTCATTGCACTTACTTTCCGACAATGACAAATAAAAATATTATATAGAGAAAGTGTTCTAGAGAGATTATACATTATTAAATGTGCACACACAGATTTCTGACATACAGAGAGCTATACGGGGTCTAGTTAGACCCAATTCTTCTCTCTCCATATTCAACGCCCTGTGATAAGATCATATTGTGAAATATAATTAATGTTGTGTTTTTGTTGCCTCAGTTATTTATTATCATGAAAAAGGCTCTTACCAAACACTGAAGGGTACCCTTAGATGGGGTGTTCCAGCCGCATTGGTCATGTGATAATTGCTAGTGTGCACCTGTACACTAAAGGAACCCTAAAATGCATATGGGTGGTCATTAACAGGCTTTCTGGGCTTTTTTGTGGTGTGCCCACTAAGGCATTGTCACATTACTACAGTTTGTAACCCAGCCACAATGGAGACACACACTCTGTGCAATGTACAGTCAGGGGTGTCGCGAATGGTTCCGAGGACCGCTGCATTATTTGCAGTTCAGTGGGCACCGTAGAGAGGAAGAGATGACATAAAAACATATAATCAGGAAGCTTTCTTATTCTTCATGAATAATTCAGTTACATAATGAAAAAACTACTCTGAAAATCCTTTTACGGAGTTATATACAATGGAAATGCAAATTACGTTAAAACTGGAAGAGCGCCGTGTTTCAGCTTCTGACTCTGTAAGTAAACACGATTTCTACTGCTAATAATCCATCGTAATGATGTGTATGACATTTTATTCCATAGTGATTGTGAGGCAGGGTATGCCCGGGCGTTGGGCTATGACAAGGTTACACATGGCTCCAGGAAAAGGAGGATCAGCCTGACAAAATGACAAAATGTGATGGAATTCAGCCAACACCAGCCATGTTTTCCAGGCAGATAATGAGCTGAGGATGGTAACAGGACCGGACCATCAGCTCCTAATGATTCCAAGCTCCCTGCTAACCCTATTAATGCAAGACTAGGTTTGGTTGCCATAGAGACCCACAAAAAGCCACATCAGCATACACAGAATGTCGCCGAGCTCTGGGGAATCTTTGCAACTCTTTGGTTCATTACAAAAGACGAAGCTTCATTTATTGGTTCCTTCAGTGAAGTGAGTCAGAGCATTCGCCGGCTACACTCACGAGGCTTATTAACGCCGCAAATGCGCAATTCTCATCCTTGGTCTTTGATGTTGTTTTCAATGTGATTGGCATAAAAACTTAAGAAGCAAAAAAGATATTGTACCTACTGGGAATTATGTGTGAGGACATGTTAGCTCAATCACTAATACTATATACAGACTGGAGAAAATAAATGTTTGCATGCAATAACACTTCTGAGTCCCTGTTCACTTACCTATCACTGACTTTCTATCATGGAGAGACAAATGGGAGATATAAGGAAAAAACTAGGACAGATATTGGATAATTTCCACAAAAAGCAGAGGATTTTAAAGGGAGTATATATAACCTGAACCAAGCATATCAACAAAGACCAACAGAATTGGTGCCATCGATGTCATCATTATCAATATACAAATGATCTCCTTGGAGCAATGAGGGCGTTACCTCTTTGGACCAACAGCAACTCCCTCATTACTCCAAATAGCTCATTTGCAAATTGACAAAAAACAGCAATATCTCGGCAACAGAGGCACGGATTCGCAAAAGGGAAACATCATTTGAAACAGCTGACTATAAACTATCTATCTACGGGGCTGGGTTGATATGCTAGGTTTTCGGAGATAGACTCTTTAAATGGGTTGTCCTGTGAGGACTGGGATTTTTTAAACCAGGAACAGAATGAGTTTAAACAAAAAAAAAAAAAAAAAAAAAAAAAAAAGAAGTAGTAGTACTCATCTCACAAATCCCCTGCCACTCCTATTAGGCAGCTTCTTGGGTTCCCAATGGTCTCCATTTCCTTGTCCCACCTCAACACATACAAAATGATGGTAAAAAGCTTGCCATTTCTTGTGTGTCGAGATGTGAACTGGAAGTAGAGACCAGCAGAGACTCGGTAAGTGTCAAAATGGGAGCAATGGGGTCAGTAGGGTTCTTTTAACCCTTTGTGAGCCATTTTTAAATATTTTTTCTCTGAACAAACCACTTAAATGGATAGAGAGGACATCATGAGGCCAGGAAAAACAGACTGGGAAACAGAAAGCCGCTCTTAAGTTTTAACACAAATGGGTATATTCAAGAATCTAATATTTAGACAGAGTTAATTACTGAAAATGCACCAGGTACAAGTGCATCTCAATAAATTAGATCATCTATCATCATGTTTTTTTTTTACTAATTCAACTGAAAAAATGAAACACATGTATTGAGTCATTACATACAGAGTGAACTTTTTCAAGTGTGTATTTATGTTAATGTTGATGATTATGGCTTACAGCCAAGGAAAAGCAAAAAGTCATCTCAGAAAATTTTAATATTATATAAGACCAACTGTAAAAAAATGATTTAACACAGAAATGTTGGCCAAATGAAAAGTATGTACAGTGAATGCACTCAATACTTGGTCGGGGCTCTTTTTCCATGAATGACTGCATCAATGCGGCGTGGCATGGAGGCGATCAGCCTGTGGCACTGCAGAGGTGTTATGGAAGCCCAGGTTGCTTTGGTAGCAGTCTTCAGTTTGCATTGTTGGGTCTGGTGTCTCATCTTCCTCTTGACAATACCCCATAGAGAATCTGAATAAGGTCAGGTGAATTTGCTAGCCAATCAAGCACAGTGATACTGTGGTTATTAAACCATGTATTGGTACTTTTGGCAGTGTGGACAGGTGCCAAGTCCTGTTAGAAAATGAAAATTCCATCTCCAAAAAGCTTGTCGGCAGAGGGAAGCATGAAGTGCTCTAGAATTTCCTGGTATACGGCTGCGTTGACTTTGGTCTTGATAAAACACGGTGGACCTACACCAGTAGGTGACATGGCTCCCCAAACCATCACTGATTGTGGAAATGTCGCACTAGACCTCAAGCAGCTTGGATTGTGTGCCTCTCCACTCTTCCTCCAGACTCTGGGACCTTGATTTCCAAATAAAATGCAAAATTTACTTTCATCTGAAGACAACACCTTTGACCACTGAGCAACACTCCAGTTCTTTCTCTCATTGGCCCTGGTAAGACACTTCTGGCGTTGTCTATTGGTCATGAGTGCCTTGACACATGGAATGCGACACTTGTAGCCCATGTCATGGATACATCTGTGTGTGGTGGCTCTTGAAGCACTGACTCCAGCAGCGGTCCACTCCTTGTGAATCTCCCCCAAGTTTTTGAATGGCCTTTTCTTAACAATCCTATCAAGGCTGCGGTTATCCCGGTTGCTTGTGCACCTTTTTCTACCACACTTTTTCCTTCCACTCACCATTAATATGCTTTGATACAGCACTCTGTGAACAGCCAGCTTCTTTAGCAATGACCTTTAGTGGCTTACCCTCCTTGTGGACTAAGGGACCTTTTTACACACTTAGGAAGCCTTTGCAGCTGTTTTGAGTTAATTCTTCTAATTTTCTGAGATAATGACTTTTGGGTTTTCCTTGACTGTAAGCCATAATCATCAACATTAACATAAATAAACACTTGAAAAAGTTCATTCTGTTTGTAATAACTCAATATAATATATATGTTTCACTTTTTCAATTGAATTACTAAAAAAAAAAAAAAAAAAAATTTTGATGATATTCTAATTTATTGAGATGCACTTGTATATTGCAGTGGCCGATGCTGAATGATATAACTAGTATATCTATAGACTGTTTAGTCTACGCCACCCATTTACACCAATAATTTGTTGGCTTAGTTTTTTTTTTATTTTTAAACTAATTTTTATTGAAATTTTTAATTTTTACAAAACATAATAAAATAAACATTAAGCAGAGCCAAATGACAAAACCATAGTGAATAAAGAACCGACATAGAGGTAAAAAACACACAGGACAGAAGACAAAAAGGAGGAACAGCAGGATAGAGCATAAGGAGAGTGGGAGAGATCAGAGACCTTGAAGGATACAGTACGCATTCCCAGGGGACCAAATGGACTGGAAGGCCTCCATCATGTTATTAAGAGTATCAGTGAGGTATTCCAGACTCCTGACATCCTTAATACGGGCTACCAGTGCAGGACTTGTGGGAGGATGTACAATCCTCCAATCGAGAGCCGTTGGCTTAGTTTTTAACAAAAAAATTGAATCTGCTGCATAGAAACCTGCCCTAATGTCTCAGATAGGGCGTCAAGTGAAATGCAAAAGATGCCTTCAGATGTCTCTGTAACCAGCACAAAGTTTATTCTGGGAGTCAAACTATTCCTTTCAACACAAATACAGGACAGAAAGTAACCGGAAACCGGAGTACCCAGAGGAAACCCACACAAACACGGGGAGAACATACAAACTCCTTGAAGATGTTGTCCTTGTCAGGAGAATTGGCCTCTCTAATAGATAAGGACACTTAACTGGAAACCCCCATGTGTTACCTTACTAGAGAATTCTGAGTTATACTTTTTAAGGCAGCCAAACTTAGAACCTGGTAAATTCATTATTTTTATCGAGATACATCCCCACAAAAAATGGGTATGGCTTGCACCCGTCTCTCAATTGAGTGGTGGTTCTGCAGGCATGTTGCTGCTCTTGTCATTTCTATGGGACTGTCGGAAATAACCAAGCACAGTACTTTAGCTATCTCCAGCAGCCTCATATGAATGAATGAATAGAACAGCAGTGCATCTTCGCGCTATTCAGACAGTGGCACCTTACAGTTGGTCTTAGGCGGACCTCACCAAACTACAACTTATCCCCTAATATTGTTATTTTACACGTTAAGTGAAATTATTGTAGAAAAGAATCAACTCAAAATTAAGAGTTCCCATTTGTCCTTAGCTATGAGATATAAGCAGTTTCCAACATGAAGATTATCCTCATCTGAGACTCATTATAATACACAGCATAGTATTGCCGCATTCTAACACCAAGCTTTTGAGAACATCAAACTAAAAGGGGATTATTCAGCAGGAGAGAAACTCAAGTCTCTGATAAAAGAAAATACAGAATTAAGACAAAGTGGTGAATATCCTTGAATTGCCCAAAGAATGGCCAGCATTTTAGACATTATAGCCTAGTTAGGTTAGAGGTAGGGTTTGCCGGGATTCAGGCTGGGATTTCACAGTGAAACTGATCCAGGGAAAACCACTTTCACCAATGGTCAAGTGACCGCATCAGAGTCACAAGTTCTCTGGTATTCCAGTTGTCCTTACATCACACTATCCTCAGAGGTCAGTGTGTGTCACAGTTTCCAGGCTTGTCTTCCCCTTCTCCATCTTCCAGCCACATTAGCCTAACAAATGAAATGAGAGAAGTGAGGAGAGGGGAGAAGTTTAGGCTGTATTGAGATATGGATGGAACAGTATAGGAGAGGGAAAGCTCCCTGTGACGTGCAGGGAATGATCAGGCCAACAAAATTCACTGGTGTTACACAGAAGAATGGAGTACCATGGTCATGTGACTTTCAGAGCACCCATTTATATGTAGGCAGTCCCCTAAATTACATTTAAATTATCAAAAAAAAGTTTTTACCTTGAAAAACCCTTTGTATAATGCAATATAAATAGATGGATAAATGTATCTTTATTTCTGGACTGTGCATCCCATTTAATAGTGAAAAATCTAAATTCCAACCAAAAACCAAAAACCTTTTTAGTAAATCTCTATTTGTGTTACAAGACTCAACCCCTTCTGCAAACAATGCAGAAATCTGTGTTAAACTGAAGTATCTAATGTATGAGACCAATGCAGATGTCAAGTCCAATCATGCCTTCATGGATCTTTTCAAGACAACCCTTTTCCATGTGTTTTATTAGGGCATATGAACATTATAAATGGCGGTCCTCCACTTTGGATCACCTCTATCAGATAAAACAGATGCAAACAGAGTGTTTCTAGCCCTGGTGGACACAGCTCCTCCACGTAATCCGAAATATACCATTAATGGTATGTTTCCAAATGTAAGTTATCTGATGTTTTTGTTAATCTTTATCATATCTTTGGTGATATTTTGGAGATTTAGGAACCAATTACGGTACCTGTTTTCCTTAAGAGTTATAGTCTCAGGTTACAATGATTTCACTATACAATGTACGTTCCTGAACCTATAAAAGAGTAATACTGACTACTGTAGTCAGATTTACAGATTTTATTACCCTTCTTGATCAGTGGGTTGCAGAACATGTGTACGTATCTGCAGGCATCATACAAATGAATGGGGCGGGGGGGGGAGTTGTGGTGGTCTACAAAAATTCTACTGAATGTTCAGATGTAAGAATTTACATAGCAGACTTTACCCTCAATATGTACTGAATATAAAGGATACAATATTATGGTAAAATCTCATTGTATATATCTGTGCACCAGCCTCACTAACTAGATCCGATAGGCTTTGCACAATTTTATTAATGAAGTTACAAGTTAGCAGAGCGTGTTCTCCACATCAGACGTTCGGTCTATTCTGTTCTTCAAAAAACCCTCTAATTATATAAGAATAAAAATCGGGATCACTCGAGAGTTAAGAAAAAAAAAAAAATCTTCATGATTTCCCTCAATAATGAATTAAGAAATCTGCAGATTCTATAACACACAAGGAGACATACTGGCTACTGTGGCTGAAACAAATCTGCTATAATAGACATGACTTCTCCCTAAAGGGCATGTTGAGCCAGCACTGAAAATAGTATAACCAATGAATATGGCTTGTCTCTAGCTGTACCAAGGTCAAAGAGCCCAATATTTCAGGAGTCTGCGACACAGATATTTCCGAACGTCTTACAGAACAACACCAGAGGCTATTCCTGTTCAGCCAATGTTTTTATGCATTAAGGTTAACAGAGAAATACATACTATGAGTCAAACACTAAGCCTTGTTACTTACAGCTACTTATATGTATCCCCATAAAGGGGAAAGAATCAGCTACCCAATAAGGTAAGTGCAGGGGGACACATAGGTATAGGTGTAATGTCCTGAATCTTATTCATTTGGTTTGTAATTGTGTGTATTTTATTTCATGTATGGCACCTTCTATTCATTATACTTGCTGTCAAAGACTTTACTATATGGGATCCCACACGAATGTGTTGTATACACACAGAGAACTCCTTTAATAGGAAGCTAGGTCTGGCTTCTGAGACCCCTGAGAAAAGCATTTATGGCCATTCATGTAATACCAGTCCACCAGAGTGAGGAACAATACATCTTAGTGGCTCTCTCAACTCTGGTTCACAGAATTCAGACTCTACATGACATCCATATGTTCTATTAGGAAAATGTACTGATGCTGTACCATAAATGATACCTCCTATCCACAATGAAAGTAATATCAACTCAGCTGTAATATTGTGATCAAGGTATAAATGTCATCATATGAGTGTCAACTTTTTCAAGGGTACTTTATTTTTGACTCTCTATCCTGTATTCCTCCCTGCAATTACTTGTGGGAGTCTGACATACTGCCACCCTGCCAATCAGCTCTTTGGGCTGCTGCCGGACCTGGTACTATACAGTGTACAGAGCTAGAAGCAGAGGACTCTGTGTATTGTATAGTGGCTGAGCCAATAACTGCAGCTCATCTTCCACTGACGTGAATTGTCACAGTAACCCAGCTCAGCCACTATACAATGTATGGAGCGCTTTGCATCCAGCTCTGTACATGGTATAGTACCAGTTCTGACAGCAGCCCAGAAAAGCTGATTGGTGCAAGAACCGGGTGCCAGAGCCCCCCCTAATAAGATCTTGGTGGCCTATCCTAAGGAAAAGCCATCAATAAAAAAAAAAAAAAAAAAAAAAAAAACTCCTTTAGGCCAGGATATGCCTACAACCTTTGAGCTTCAACAGCACATTCATAACTGATGTTGCAGGATGCCATTTCCCATCCCCTGGTTGAACTTGATGGACATTTTTCAACCGTACTATGTAACTAGTAAAAAAAAAAAAACAGAGGAGTACTAGCCATAGTGATGTGACATATCTAAGGATGGGCCATCAATAAAAAAAAGCACTTTTGGGTATACCAAAGTTTATCACATCTATAATACCATTGCCGCTGTGACATCACTGTGTACATTATCCTTGTATTTTTATTATAGCTGTGCTGTGATATCATGGCAAGTAATAACCCTTTCAGGTGTTTTAAAGAGTCTTTTTGGGGATCAGGTTATTAATAGCCTATTGTTGGGATAGGCCATCAATATCACATTGGCAGGGTCTGACTCTCTTCCACCGATCAGCCGTTTAAAGGTGCCACAGCACTCAGCCAGGCACTACAGCCTCTTCATTTACATTGGTCTACCTACATGCTATACGCTTGGTTGCACTGTCGTATATTGTAGGTTTGTCATATTCAAGTGATACCCTGTAATTCTGTTACTAAGTAGATGTCTTGCAGCTAGGCGACCAATTTAGACTCAAACATGTGCTGCAACCAGCTTATAAGGGGGAGAGCCAACACAAATAGGCCATCAATATCCACATTAATCCCTTTAACAAATAGTCATGTTCAGTCATGATTGTTAATATTACTTCCCTGCTGTTCTTTCACTTTACTCATCACCCACAGGCTCTGTGCACAGATATTGCAGTATATTATCTGGGCAGAGGTTGCAGTGGAACCTGAGCCCTGGCGTCTGAGGTACCCCAATGATTCCTCAGTCACATAAGAAGATTTTAGTGGCAAACTGCTAATAACCTGGACCCCATTATGGATATTGCACTGGGCCCAGTATCTTGTCCCTCTGCACCTCTAGTTATTCATGTATCCTACTTTCCATAAAGGATAAAAGAGAAACCTAAAAATTATTTTGGTTTTTACAACATTATGTGTAATGGTCCTGAATCTTCTTCATCTCTACCCAAATCATCCACAGTTGGCGTGATGAAATATGGCTGCGGATAATATTTGGCAGATGTTATAAATATCTATCGCTTCCCTTGGCAAGATTCGAAACCATGGAAACCATCAGAGCTTGACTCCCTAGGTCCAGTTGTTGCTAAGTACTGTCAGGTCTGTAATGTCTTCAGGAAACATTAGAACTCAGGGATAAAACCAACAGCACCATCAACCCACACCGAAACAACACAAAAGCCCCCCGCAGCAGTGCCACCCGGTCCGTATCCTGGCCCTCCCAAAGAGGCAGAAAGCTGCTGTATGTTACAAGGTCTACAGCAGGAACAAACAGGAGCAAAGACACCCGAGAAGCTGCACACGCAGGGCTAGAGGGGATCACCTTGTTGTGCACACAAGAAGTGGCATTTACAACGAAAACGTAGAAAATAGCTGTATATTTGGCAAGAAAGGGGGGGCGGGGGAGAAGGGGGGGGGGGGGGCCATTGTTTCTCTGTATTGTGTGAGGGGGGCGCCAAGTAAGGGGGTGGAGGGAGGAAATAGTTTAATAATCCAACAGCATCTTCTCACGGCACACCCCAGCGCACATTTGGTTCTTTGGGTTTTTTTGCATCAGCAATGACGTCCTAGTCTACCCATGTGACCACTGCAGCCAATGATTGTGGTCTCGTGCCATGCACCCCTGAGGCCAGAGATTGGCTGCTGTGGTATCGGAGGTAAACCAGGATGTCATTGCCGCAGCCAAGTAAAGAAAGACTGTTAGGTTGGACTGGAGCAGTAGTACTGGAGCACTCGGAGGTTTAACAGGTATTACTTTTATTATTTTATACCATTCTCTCCCTCTGGCCCATAATATAGGACCTTAGGCAACCCCTTAATGTATTAAAAATTGCATGTCCTATTATAAATTTGTGATCACAGCTGAAAACAAAATGGATATTATTTATTTAAGAACAATGTAAAAAAACAAAAACAACCCCTCTTCCCAAATGCGTGGTTAGAGGTTCTCCTGAGCAGCCACCATATTTAAATACCCAACATCCACCATATTATTACAGCGGATGTTGGGATTTGGTTAATGGCTAGCACACCGACCCATTATTTTCTATGACCCTATACATACGACCGTGTATTATTAAACTCAGGACAGGTCCTATTTCTGTCTGTTTTGCAGCCCATGCTTGCTTCATGAAATGAATGGGTCCATGGAGGACACAAACAGTACACAGATATCATCCATGTGCAGTCTGTGTTGTTTTCCCACAGATCCATAGATGCACACATTTGGGCAGGCAGCAATCTCCATACATACATCCTTCCAGGCCTGAATGACATCTCCAGCCTATGCTACATCAGCTATGGAGTTGGTAGCCTAACTTCACATGGCAGGTACACCTACGCGCGTTTCTTACACAAGGGACTCTAAGTGCAGAGAGAATTGTGGAGTAGGGGAGTCAGTGGCTGCTGCACAGGTGCTCATCACCAACACCCACAAAGGTCAGTTGTTTTACAAGAAGCCAATTTATCTATCAGTATATGTTTGGCAATATGGGAGGAAACCGGAGAAAACCTACACAAACACGGGCAGAACATACTCCGTGCAGATTTGAACCCAGGATCCCATTGCTGCTAGGCACCAGTGCTAACCACTGAGACACCTTGCTGTCTGTGTTCTACACCTTGTCAGGTAATTTGCATACAACATGTGACACTTACAAAGCTTCATCCATCACAACGTATGTAGCATCTATGTAAACATATTGACATTATGGATTATCAAATAGCAGCGGTTCATAGTGTGAAAAACTAACAGGTTCCCTTTAAATGTCTCTTTTAAAGAAGAATTTCCCATTTTTCATTAATCCCAATATACAAGTGACTAGACCTTGAGTGTATACAACATGCTGATTTTCTATAGGAGTCAATGGATGGTTTCATGTGGATAGAGAATTGGTGTAAGTCATAACAGAATCCATCAGCACTAAGTCTCTACAAATTGCGCCTATTTGTACTTTCGCTGCAGGTCACAAGGTTGCTAATAGATTTTCTTCTTCCCAAACCCTCATTAAACCTTGCTTGTTCCATTAGGTCAGCATTACGGATTCAGCCCTCCTCCTGTAGACACTCACAATGTGAATCTGAAATAACAGCTTCAACGCGCCGTTCACGGGGTTCGCCAAGGGTAAAATGGATTATATGACGAAGGAAAAATGACAGCTTTAACTCTGTGTATTTAGTAAAATACAATTTGGGCTTTTACGGTTTCATATAGAGTTACACCTCCCTCTCCACATCACTTGTACATATTAATATTTCACCTTCTTGAAACCTATTAGAGCTGCGTTCACATCTTCGTCGGAGTTCTTGTTCGAAGCTTCCAGCGCAGAGTACGGCAAAAATCCCAGACAAAAAAGTCCTGCAAGCTTGACTTTTTTGTCCAATGATGTCTGTAAAAAAATAACAGAGACCCAATAGACTCTATTATAGTCAATGGGGTTCCTCAGCATCTGTTGCTGCCGGTCTGTCATTAGATGGACCGTTTTTCTGTTTGAAGAACGGACAAACCAATGCAAATGTGAACGTGGTGTAAAATGGTTGTTTCTAGCAATATATGACTATACATAATATTACCTGCACTAGCACGCTATATAAAGCAAGGTAGCCCCAATAGCCTTGTAAATAAGCATTTTCACACTCAGGAGACATCAGAAATTTACAGGAGTATATACCATATATGAGCTCAGAAGCAGCACCAGTGCCCACTTCTAACTGTGTGTTATATATATATATATATATATATATATATATATATATATGTAAGCAACAGGTCCCTGCTAAGGCTATGTTCACATCTGCATTGCAGGTTCAATTACACTATGGTCAACAGGGTCAGTCATGAAGCACATCCATCAAGCTTTCAGTTTTTCTGTTCCTATAACAAAACAGAAAAGCTAAAATCCCTGACAGATGTAACCCAGCCATACCTGTCATCAGTTGGCAAGGTTTCACAATATACAGTATGTCAATATTAACCATCCATATCCAAGTAATGTCACTTGCAACAATAGGACATCTAAAATTTTGACTGTCAAAAGCCACCGGAGAGGACAATCTGATACAAAAGTACTACATATAGGATTTTGTTTGGACTGACATTATACCCAGTGAATTATATTGCAAAGTTATTCCAGATTAGTGAAACACAGTCTATTCCAATGGAAGTGACCTATAGATTTATGGGATTCATAAGGACTGTGTCACCAAAAATTGCCTATTTTATAAACCAAGTTTTTATGTTAAACAGATTTCTTCAGAATATTTGATTATTTTATTTTAAATTTTTCAAGTCACTATCAATATTAATAAAAAATAAAATACCATATCTTGCAATTTTCATTTTAGCCACTACACCTAATAATATACAGACACTTGTCACCTGATTTATATAACAGACAATACAGACAGGATAATAGAAGATAGCACTTCAATAGATAACACCACATAACACCCATCATTGCACCCATTACTGACAGTAGATGATGTCACTGCTTATCTAAACCCCCTCCCTGCACAGAACAGGTCTAGAAAACTCTCCCATATAAACCTCAATGACTTGGCTCCAGACTATTGCTACCCACAACCATTGCTGTAAAGCATGATCACAAAATGTTAACAGCAGAGGAGAGGCTCAGGCACAATGGCAGCCCCCATAATCATGTACAGAAACTAGAATAAAAAAAATCTGAAAACAAAAAAAAAAAAAAAATTAGAAAAAAATGTTTAAAATAAATAGTTGATACATTATTTGTAAGTCATGATGACCTATCCTTTGGACAAAGGACATCAATATCTGATTGCTGGAGTCCAACAGCGGGGACCCCATGATTCAGTGAGCACCACTACTGATTCACAGTATAGTTATGTCGCATTCACTCATCAAGTGACCTGTGTGTAGCTCAGTCCCAATCAAGTGAATGAGGCTGATCTACAATACCAATCACAGCTGCAGTACAATGAATGATGCGCTTGGCCAGTAGTGAAGACGACACAGTGATTGCCCAAACACAACAGTGTCTTTAAACAGGAGATCAGTGGGGTGCTGGGTGTTGGACCCACATAGGTATTGTTGACCTAGAGCTAGGTCATCAACATCTTAGTCTCGGAATCCTCCTCTAATTTATTGTGAGAAAATCTAACCTCAGAGTTATTACTGTTAATGTGACCTGACTGTTTCCTTTATCATATTGATCGGGGTTTCTCGTAGGGAAGGCATTTTTGTTCTAGGCTGACAAGTGAAAAAGTTGTGATTATTTAAATTTGTCTTATGATCAGATTGATTTTAAATTTTGATTATAGAAATTATCCAAAATTAAAAGCCATTGATTTGGGTCATTTACATACAGCGCTGATAGCCAAAAGGGGTCAGGATGAACTGGATGACAAAATCATGACGTACTGAGTCACACATAGAAAATGTTATAATGCAAGGTCTTCATGATGGAATTTACAGGATAGTGAATGATCAGAGACAATAATGTCTCTACTTTTAATCAAAGTAAAATGGGAATTCATCTTCAGAAGATCTGTGAGACTTGTGAGTTTTTGTTTTCTCTATTAGTAAATTGATGGTGGATAGGTAAATAACCTGTATAACAAGCCAGGAGTCAGGAAGCCACATACAGCAGATGATGTCATAACCTTTGTTGATGTATAAAACACTAAGCTTTGGATACAGATGTATCCTTAGCAATTTATCAATATTTAATACCTTGTACTAGTCCATTCATCACCTAAAGGGCAAAAAATGTCCTGAAAACATTGGGAACTACCAATAATATTCACAGGATTTCTTTTTCATTTGTGGCTTGTCATAAGGACTTGCTCCTCCGACTAAGCCTTGAGTAATAGTGCTTGCTTATTCAGATGACAACAGCAACATATATAGAAAAGATGGTTCACAACAGGGAGCTTACTGTTCTTGCACCGTCAACAAACGATTGGCACAATTTAGGTTTGGTGGAAGAAGTTGGATAGGCACAGCAGGCCACACCCAGAGCACTTCCTAAGAATTGGACCATGCCTTACACTTGCTGACTTGTATGCTTATTACAAAGTCTTTCTTTTTTTTTTTTGTCATACAAAGGTAAACGTGGACTTGTGGGTAAGTGTACTACCAATCGCTGGGGATAGTTTTATATGTCAAAATGATCTATCAGACTCCCTTTAAAGTAGAACTTTTTTATTTTATTTTTTGCAATTGTGTTGAGAGGTGTTTGGAGAACATTTTTGTAATATATTCAATTATCCTATCTAACTTTCTTTTAATAGAAAACAGGCTGTAAAGTTCCAAACATCAATGCTCTAAGCATTTCCATGTCCATATACCTATTCTTAATGCAGTAACTTTTCCTATGAAAAGAAAATGCTGCACCTCTGCATATTCACAATACAAATGTGTATGGATTTTCCCTAGTAACAGCTCAATTAGAGGGTTGCCAGGGAGATTTTTAGAACCTGTTTTCTATTAAAAGGAAGTTAGATAGGTTAATTAAATATTTTAAAAAATGTTCAACAAAAACCCCTACACAATACAAAAAAAGTAAATTGTGAGTTATAATTTAAGTAACATTTAATAACTAAAAGGAAAATGTGTTATAAAGTTCCTTGGTTATTTTGTACATCTATATATACTTAAAATGCTGCAAAAGTGATTAGTGGCAAAACTTTCTAAAAAGCAAAATGTCAGCTTCAGATACTATAAGAAAATGACATTTAATCTGCCCTTGAATGTTCTGTACAGACACAAAAAAAGAGTAGAGATTTTTTTTTGTCTATTAAAGGGCATCAGTGCAGAATAAAAGGATAAGAGTATAATAGCCAGAGAGAACAACAGTGGAGTTGTTGTTTTTTTTTTTTTCCTAACACCCGTACAATGGCTTACGCACACCATCTATACAGAGGAGCCGTACTGTATGTTCACACATGCTAAAATAGATGTATAGCAGGAAGGAGCACAATAAAAACAGCATGTAAATACTTATGTATACCATGCATAATAATATACTTAGGGGGAATTATCAAGCCCTGCACTCCAGAATACTGGAGTAAAAAAGCCAAAGAATGGGGATTTGAGATCATTTGAGATTGTGTGTAAAAAAATTGCAACTTTTTGCAATTTTACACCACCACTCATTCCACTTTTGATAAGTGGATGTGGTTAGCCTGTTTAGCAGACTATATACCAGATTTGAATGGGAACATTTATGTTTTCATGAAAAAAAGGCTAAAAATCTTTACAGACCTAAATGTATGGGTTTGCTACAACTGTATCCAGTCCAAGAGTGAACAGTTAGACCTATGCAAGAAGGGCCATCTCTTCTTACACTGCGCCACAAAACTGGGGTCCCCAACCTCTGAAGACAGATGCCATTCCCAGAGGTGAGACCTGTATTTATCAGCCATTTATAGTATATTCCCTAAATATAGAGGATGTTCTATATATACAGTGGGGAAAAAATTTCTTTATTCAGCCACCAATTGTGCAAGTTCTCCCACTTATAAAGATGAGGCCGGCCTGTAATTGTCATCATAGGTAGACCTCAACTATGAGACAAAATGAGAAAACAAATCCAGAAAATCACATTGTCTGATTTTTAAAGAATTTATTTGCAAATTATGGTGGAATATAAGTATTTGGTCACCTACAAACAAGCAAGATTTCTGGCTCTCACAGACCTGTAACTTCTTCTTTAAGAGGCTCCTCTGTCCTCCACTCATTACCTGTAGTAATGGCTCCTGTTTGACATTGTTATCAGTATAAAAGACACCTGTCCACAACCTCAAGCGGACACTCCAAACTACTTATTTTCCACCATAATTTGCAAATAAATTCTTTAACAAATCAGACTCTCTCTGTCTCTCATAGTTGAGGTCTACCTATAGTGTCAATTACAGGCCTCATCTTTTTAAGTGGGAGAATTTGCACAATTAGTGGCTGACTAAATACTTTTTTCCCCCACTGTATATATGGAGTTGAAGCGGTTTACTTGAATGGGGCCACACCAGCACTTCCTTGCACAACAGTTTGCTGAGCACTGCAGTGCAGGGAAAAGAATGAAGAGGACAGAGCGCTACTTTCCGCTCTGCTGCCACTTTATTCTAAGAATCTGTAGGGATTAAAGGTCGGTCCCCACTGAGAAGAAAAATGATGACACACCCCCAAAATGACCATTCTATAAGATGGAAATTCCCTTTTAAGATAAAGATGAACCAGATATTAAAGGGGTTTTCCGGAACATTTGAACTGAGGAGACATCTTTAGGATAGGTCATCAATTGAAGATCTGTGGAGGTCGGACACCCAAGACCTCAGATCAGCTGTTTGAAGCTGCAGTGATGTTCTCTGGGCAAGGCTTCCAATTCACAGGCCATGTGATGTGACATTCATCTGTCATGTGGCCTGATCACAGCTCAGTCCCATTCATGTGCATCGGCTGAGCCAGGATACCAAGCACAGCACCATATATTTGTACAGCTGCTGCGTTTGTCTGAATACAGCTACAGCGTTTGTCTGAATACTGCAGCCTCTTCAAACCGCTAATCGGACAGGGTGTTGGACCCCTGCTGATCTGTAATTGATGACCTATCCTAAGGTTTTGCTATTGAAAATGCACAAGAATTGAGGTGCATTTTGTATAAAAAAAAAAAAAAAACAACAACTGTACATGCTTTACATTTATCATTTATTAACTCTTTATTCAGACTTTGACAGTTTCTACACTTTGTATGATAGGTGGGCAGGTCTTGCCAGAAAGCAAGTTGATTCTGTCAAAGAGGTGTGGCTTAAGATGTGACACCGTGCACCTAAAATGTGCCAAAATGTTGGCACATTTTTCATTGGAAACTAAGCCAGGTCACGGGTGGTGTAAATTTACAGTCTAGTAAATCTGCTCTACTGACTACAAATATGTTAAAATAATTCAAACTTCTGGGGTTGCTTACTGATAAAGATAAAAAATAAACACATTTTACAGGAATTATACAGACATATGTTCTGCTTCTATTTCTAGTTCCTTTCTAAAATATAGTGTATAACAAATGCATGTAGATAAACAGATGCCTACATTCTAGGAAGCACTGGTGTAAACAGCTACTTGATAAGATTCTATATTTCTGTATAGGACTGTACACCACAATGAAAGCAAAACATTTGTGTATGATGAATACATTTTTATTTTTTGGAAAACCTGGCCCATGTCCATAAAAAGTTGACAGACGATGCTTAGTAGGTGTCTGGAGATGAGGACTAGCACTGACTAAGTTTCCTCTGTTTTATAACCCATTAGATGGCCACGTTTGGTCCAAGAAACATTGCTCCACTTCCCTGGCCAACTGCGACACATCTATTCAACTACCTGAACTACTGCAGCTCTACTGACCCATGCTCAAGTCATTGTTCGAGTATGGGACAGTAGCCCAATGGTACTGATGTAATGATGTTGTGAGTTCAGTGCAGAAAGCTGCAGAAAGTACAGGCAATGTGACTGTCATATGGACTGTGTTTCTTGGACTTAATATGGCTCAGAGATAGAAAGAAGAAAGTGTCTGTTTATATGCAGCTGACTGGCTGGGTAGATCAGTTGATAACTGCTGCTTGAAAACATGCTGAGACTTCCAGCTGAGACAGGGGCAGAGAGAGCTGTTTATGCACAGTCTGGCCAGTCTGTGTTTCCAATCTGACTGTTAATGGCCGCATCACTTGGCAGGTAAACATCAATTTTACTGCATAAATCACTTAGCCACTATTAATCAATGTTAATGGCCCTGTAATTTTGAGGCTAAAATTACTGTCTAGCTGAAAAATTGTGTAGCTATTATCAATGAACTTGGAAACCGCAGAAACTACATGTCTGCATGATAGCCACCGGCAAGTGGTTACCACTAAATGTGACTGTACCCTATGGCAACATTAAAAAAATATATATATACACACATATATATATATATATATATATATATATATATATATATATTTATACCGTGTTTCTCCAAAAATAAGACCTACCCCGAAAATAAGCCCTAGCTAAATTTTCCAGGTTTTTTTGAGTAGACTTGAAATATAAGCCCTACTCCAAAAATAAGCCCTAGCTAATTTAACCCCTTCCCGACATCTGCCGTGCAATTACAGCGGATGCCGGGTCCTTAAAGATGGCGGCCGCTCTGCTGCATAGCTACCATAGCTGCCGTACCAGGTCTCCACAGAGACCTGGAGTTAATGCCCGCGATCATTGTCTACCCTGATCACGGTCATTGTTGAGCGTGACCCCCCCTCCTTCCCACCAAAGTAGCACAACCGCTGGAGTTAATGCCCGCGATCAGAATGGACTCTGACCGCGGGCATTGTGTGACCTCTGCGCTTTTCCCCCCCGCAGTCCCTAGGGCCAATCCCAACACCCTATAGCTGCTATACCGGGTCTCCTTGTACAGTGGAGACCCGCAGTTAATGCCCGCGATCAGAGTGCACTGTTGAGTGTGCCAGTCCGTGACCCCACCCTCCAAATCGACCCCCCAAAGCAGAGGAAATATCCCCGGGGCTGGTCCCCACCGGCCCTGTACCTTTCACATTGCAGGTCGGCTCCCGTGCAGTGAGATTGCGGGAGTCGACCTGTTCCTTTGGCAGCGTTATGAAAGCTCCCAGGCCTGTCATAGGAATATTACTATTGAGGCTCAATAGTAATGTAGATAATCTCCTATATACTGCAATACATTGTATTGCAGTCTATGGGATGATTGCAGGTTCAAGCCCCCTAAGAGGGGTTAATAGTTAAAACATTTAAAAAAATAAAAATAAATAAATTTTTACTAATAAAAGTTCAAGCCCCCTCCCACTTTCACTAGAATACATATAAAAATAAAATATTACTGTGAAACACATACACATTAGGTATCCATGTGTCTGAAAACGCCCACTCTACAAACTTATAAAAATATTTTACCTCTATAGTGAATGCCATAGCGAAATAAAAAATTCAAAACTGCTGTTTTTTCGCTGTTTCACCTCTGATAAAAGTTGAAATAAAAAGTGATCAAATGTGTGATTGTTGTTCATGGAAAAAATTAAAACCTACCCCGAAAATAAGCCCTAGCCCTTTTTTCAGAGAAAAAAAATAATATAATATAGTCTTATTTTCGGAGAAACACGATATATATATATATATATATATATATATATATATATATATATATATATCCACATATACACACACACTACCCAAAATTAATATTCTATTCTGGTTTGTTTATAATACAACATGGCAATAATGGTATTTGATGCATTATATTTAGAAATGATATAAATAGGTAGCAGATGAGATATTGGTAGTGTTTCTGGCTCCAATAAAAAGCACTCCATCCATGTATCACGAAGCTGGCAGATGAGCATTTATTTTATAGACAGATAGGAGATAGATTATGTAAATTAGTGACCTAAGATTTTTGGAGACTTTTTCAAATATTTTTTGAAATATGTTCACTAGATTAGCAAAAAGATTTATGAAAAAAATCAAGATGCCTAGTTTCGTTTCTGGAGATATGCATAGTGGTGTGACATTATCACATCAACAGGACTGTCCATCTGGTGTAAAACAAGCCAGATGCCTCACCAGAACATAATGAATTCATCCTCAAACATCAATGAGCCAAAGTAGTGAGCGACAGAGCGAGCACAACCGGAAATATGTAGGAACAATCTCCAATCAACAGATGTCTATGAGTACTCGAGGGCTATGCTTGCCAGCACTCTAAATAATCTCATACATGACTAATATAGAATTTCTGTTTCCTGAAACAAATTAATTTTAAAAAAAAGTGGAAAAAAAAATTTCTGCATCCCTTCACACATGTGAAGAAAAACAAGACATCTGTGCTAATAATACTGCAAATGTTTACACAAGTCTATACTCACAATGCAGATACACCAAACTAGAAAAGCACCAACATGTAAGAACTGGTTCAAAATGTGGCATTCCTCGATCTATGACTGGCTCTTTTCCACCCTTAAACATAGTAAATGTAATAATATAGGCAGTGATCTTAAGAGCAACATCCTAATATATTTTGGTTCGTGGGATATTAACTTAAAGGGATTGTCCGGGATAAAATTATCCTTCTACACTAACCTAAACACCCCACATTCTAGCTTACTTTACCAAAAATGTATATTTACCTAGATCACTGGGGCGGACATGCAAGGAAGGGCTAATAGTGGGTGGACTAAATAGGGAAACAAGGAGGTGGTGTGAGGGAGTGAGAGAAGGAGGGGGAGGGAGTAAGAGAGGGGAGGTAGTGTGAGTCATCTCTGAGTGAAGAGCAATGCATCATTGTAGTTGTAGGATAAAAGAACAGGAAGCTGCACCATGTAAACAAATGCAGAAGATGCCAGGAGCTCCCAGAGAAACCTACAAAATCACTCGAAACATTGCTAAAGGTATTTGGGAGCAGTTATTAACCCATTAACAGCACTAACAGACCTTTTTTTCCAGAAAAACTCCTTTAATTGGTGAATATAATAAACTTTGTATTACATTATCAGAACAAAAAGCTTCTTTCTCCACTTATCAGGCTCTTTTTCTGCTCCACTCCATCCTAAACTGACATTCACCGTGAAATCTCTGCCTAATCTCTCTTGCTACAGCAAGACAAACTGAAATTTACAAGCATCAGATTACAGCTTTAGGCTAAGGCCCCATTTTGTGGAAACGCTGCTTTTTTTTTTTTGTTGCAGATTTTTCTGCATTTATTTGAGCAAAAGCCAGGAATGGATTGATCAGAAGGTAGTCGTTCCTATATGTTTCCCATTCCTTTTGGCTCAAAAAAAAAAAACTCAGGAAAATCTGCAACAGAGAAAGCTGTGTTTCCGCAACATGGGGCCTCATCCATACAAAGAAGTCTATGTGCGAGAGGGTGAGCAGAAGGTGCTTGATACATCTGTACAGGTCAGTACTATTTCATAATTTCTTCTATGATCCTGCTGATCCCTGCTGTGGAGTTGAAGTCGTGGCATCAGCCAAGACCAGTTTTGGGTGAAGTCAGACTTGGAAAAAGTTACCGCTTTCAACTTCAAAATAAAATTAATAATTCGTTTTAATTATATAATATAATTAGTATTGTGGTATAATTTATTAGATACACAGTTTGTTACATATTTGCTTTCATAGGAATCAGTCACTAGCATCCTAATGAATTAGAGGAGCTTTATTGCTTCTGATTGACCATGGCTGGTAGCCATTTATGAAGGAATCGGAGTCTGAGTTAGGCCGGTTGCAGACAACCGTGCTGCAACTGGCTGGCCGTGAATTAAAAGCAAACGGGGGACACGGGGATGTCCCCCGTGTGCTGCCCGTGAACGGGCTGTGCTTCCGCGGATCCTTTCAATAAATGAATAGGAGCCACAGAAGCAAGGACCACAAAATAGGGCAGGAATAGGACCTGTTCTATATTTTGCGGCCCGGACTATCGGCCCGCACACGGGACTGAAATTCACGGTCGTGTGTACGGGGCCATAGAAAAGAATGGGTCAATGTGCTATCCGTGAAATAAATGGATAGCAAACTGATCACGGCCATGGAACAAGTCAGAAATAGTGCTACCCCACACATACTGTACTAGGGATTTATGCAAAGTTTAATAGAATATTCACAAGTGGCAGATTTATTGAAGAAATTTCTACACCTTAAAATCATTTCTGTTTACCTGAATGAGGCTGCGAGCACATGGATTTCTACATGCCCCATTCAGATTGCCAGGACAGTCACAGAAATGTGTGCAGCAAGTCTGCCACATGTGAATGTACCCTAAGGGTATGTTTATACAGTTTTTTTGCAGGCGGAATCTGCCACAAAAACGCTTTCCAACGCTCTCATTCACTTCAGTGGGAGTCAATTACAGATTTTTTTTTCCTCTCTCTGATTTTTCAGCGAAATAAGAAGTGTCATGACCTACATGCAAATCCCACTGAAATTGATGGGACGCAGAAAAAAAAAAAAGCAATTTTTTTTCTTTTGAGTGTTTTTTATTGCCTTCATTTCAGTGGACTTTGCAAGACAGAAACGAAAAAAGGCCGGGGCCCCACAAGTGTAAACGCTGCGGTTTTAGGGAATCCCATCCATACATTGCGGAAAAATATGCGCAACTGACACGCTGCAATTTCCAAAACAGTCACGTTTTTGGAAATCATAGCATTTCAATTATACCTATGGAAATACGGGCAATTTCCCTATCGGTATAGTGGAAGCAGGAAGTCTCTTTCTGTGAAAAGCACTGCAGGAAAAAAACGCAATGCGTTGCCACCGTGGTTTTTCCCCCAGTGTGTTTTTGCTGTAGCCCTCTATGTGGGACTTTAGCCAAAGATAGGTCATGATACTTCTTTTTAACTCAAGCTGAAAAAAAAAAAAAATCAGCTAGAAGAAAAAAAATCTGCCTGATTCCCATTGAAATGAATGGGAGAGTTGGGAGGCATTTTTTGAGATTTTGAGATTCTGGCTGCAAAAAATTCTGTGCGAATTAACCCTGACCGTGTGCTAACCAGCTGCCATGAATGAACAGCACGGGTGGTGCACAGGGGACACATAGATGTCATCCGTATACCACCTGTGCTTCCATGGCCCCTTTCATTCAATGAATAGGAGCCGCGGAAGCAGGTCTGCAAAATCGGACAGGAATAGGACCTGATCCATATTTTGTGGCCCGGACTGTCAGCCCGCACATGGGACCGTTTAATTCACGGTCATGTGTACGAGCCCATAGAAATGAATGGGTCAGAGTGCTATCCGGGAAAAACCCCCGATAGCACACTGGCCATTCATATGGTCGTCTGCAAGGGTGCTAAGGCCGCACATAGCGAAACGCTGCTGAAAAGAGTTTTTCTCTGTGGATTTTCTTCCCTTATTAAACCTATAGGGAAAACGCCAGCGCTTCTCTGGCATAATTGACATGCTTCAATTTTCAAAAATGGGGGAGTTTTTGAAACCGCAGTTTTTCTGCAGTCTATTTTTCTCTGTAATGTGTGGATGGGATTAGCCAGAATCTCTTTCACTTTGCAGGTACTGTAAAACGCATTTTTTTTCCGCGGTGTTTCTACAGCGGCAAAAACCCTGCATTTTCGAGTCTGAAAGGGTGTTCTCATCCTACAGTGGGGAAAAAAAATTATTTAGTCATCTACCAATTGTGCAAGTTCTCCCTCTTAAAAAGATGAGTAATGGCACCTGTTTGACATTGTTATCAGTATAAAAGACACCTGTCCACAACCTCAAACAGTCACACTCCAAACTCCACTATGGTGAAAACCAAAGAGCTGTGGAAGGACACCAGAAACAAAATTGTAGACCTGCACCAGGCTGGGAAGACTGAATCTGCGATAGGCAAGCAGCTTGGTGTGAAGAAATCAACTGTGGGAGCAATAATTAGAAAATGGAAGACATACAAGACCACTGATATCTCCCTCGATCAGGGGCTCCACGCAAGATCTCACCCCATGGGGTCAAAATGATCACAAGAACGGTGAGCAAAAATCCCAGAACCTCATGGGGGGACCTGCAGAAAGCTAACAAAGGCTACCGTCAGTAACACACTACGCCGCCAGGGACTCAGATCCTGCAGTGCCAGACGTGTCCCCCTGCTTAAGCCAGTACATATCCGGGCCCGTCTGAAGTTTGCTAGAGAGCATTTGGATGTTCCAGAAGAGTATTGGGAGAATGTCATATGGTCAGATGAAACCAAAGTAGAACTGTTTGGTAGAAACACAACTCGTCATGTTTGGAGGAGAGTGAATGCTGAGTTGCATCCAAAGAACACCATACCTACTGTGAAGCATGGGGGTGGCAACATCATGCTTTGGGGCTGTTTCTCTGCAAAGGGACCAGGACGACTGATACGTGTACATGAAAGAATGAATGGGGTCATGTAGGGTGAGATTTTGAATGCAAACCACCTTCCATCAACAAGGGCATTGAAGATGAAACATGGCTGGGTCTTTCAGCATGACAATGATCCCAAGCACACCGCCAGGGCAACGAAGAACTGGCTTCATAAGAAGCATTTCAAGGTCCTGGAGTGGCCTAGCCAGTCTCCAGATCTCAACCCCATAGAAAACCTTTGGAGGAAGTTGAAAGTCCGTGTTGCCCAGCGACAGCCCCAAAACATCACTGCTCTAGAGGAGATCTGCATAGAGGAATGGGCCAACATACCAGCAACAGTGTGTGCCAACCTTGTGAAGACTTACAGAAAAGGTTTGACCTCTGTCATTGCCAACAAAGGATATATAACAAAGTATTGGGATGAACTTTTGTTATTGACCAAATACTTATTTTCCACCATAATTTGCAAATAAATTCTTTAAAAATCAGACAATGTGATTTTCTGGATTTGTTTTCTCATTTTGTCTCTCATAGTTGAGGTCTACCTATGATGACAATTACAGGCCGGCCTCATCTTTTTAAGTGGGAGAACTTGCACAATTGGTGGCTGACTAAATACTTTTTTTTCCCCACTGTAAAAGTATGCCATCGGTGAGTCTGAGCAGCAGGCACTCACCAATCAAGGAATAGCAGCAGCGATAGAAAAGCGATATGCTACTTTGTCCTCATATTGTCCTGAAACCACAGTCGGCCTTTTGACTGGAATACACTGATCAGGCAAGTGGCTGCTGACCTGACGGTTTTGTAATTACTACTTAATTATTACTGTAAAATTACAGACTACTAGAGATGAATTACTGAGAAAGAAATGCCTAACCAACTAAGAACCTATTACTAAGAAAGGTCTATAATTTACCATTGTCTTCACTATAATATCCTATTCATTATTAGTGAACACTTTGCAGCCTGGATTTTCTATACTGAATGTGATTTCTGCTGTATACCACTAGATTGGATGGATTATATATGCTTCATAATCTGGACAACAGCAGTTTTCTAGAATGGCAGGATAGACATTTTACATCACCCAGAAATGAAGAGAGATTTGGTGTTGGCCATAGTATGTATAATAAAAATCCTTACTTTACTATAGTCTCATGAAGTGTCCCATTGTTTTTTTTTTTATTTTTCTATCTAAATTGAAGCCATGCTCCCTTGCTTGGCCATCTTTTGCTCATTCCAAACACTCCTCTCATGCAGATGGTGGGGGCATGTGACCATACATATTACTCACCCTCATTCCAGGGGCCTGAGCTTGTTATCCAGCACAAGCACCCCTCCAATCATTTCAATGGGAGTGATATATTACATAAGATACAAGTGCATCTCAATAAATTAGAATATCATCAAAAAGTTAGCTTTTTTAGCAATTCAATTGAAAAAGTGAAACACATATTATATTAAGTCATTACAAACAGAGTGAACTTTTTAAAGTGTTTATTTATGTTAATGTTGATGATTACAGCTTACAGCCAAGGAAAAGCCAAAAGTCATTATATCAGAAAATTAGAAGAATTAACCCAAAACACCTGCAAAGACTTCCTAAGCGTTTAAAAAGGTCCCTAAGGCTAAGGCACCATGTTGCGGAAACGCAGCTTTTTTTTTTGCAGTTTTTTGAGCCAAAGCCAAGCATGTGTACAAAAGGAATGGGCAATATTTAGGAAGCTCTTACAGTGGAGAAAAAAAAAGTATTTAGTCAGCCACCAATTGTGCAAGTTCTCCCACTTAAAAAGATGAGAGAGGCCTGTAATTGACATCATAGGTAGACCTCAACTATGAGAGACAAAATGAGAAAACATATCTAGAAAATCACATTGTCTGATTTTTTAAGAATTTATTTGCAAATTATGGTGGAAAATAAGTATTTGGTCACCTACAAACGAGCAAGATTTCTAGCTCTCACAGACCTGTAACATCTTCTTTAAGAGGCTCCTCTGTCCTCCACTCATTACCTGTAGTAATGGCACCTGTTTGACATTGTTATCAGTATAAAAGACACCTGTCCACAACCTCAAACAGTTACACTCCAAACTCCACTATGGTGCAGACCAAAGAGCTGTGGAAGAACACCAGAAACAAAATTGTAGACCTGCACCAGGCTGGGAAGACTGAATCTGCAATAGGCAAGCAGCTTGGTGTGAAGAAATCAACTGTGGGAACAATAATTACAAAATGGAAGACATACAAAACCACTGATAATCTCCCTCGATCAGGGGCTCCACGCAAGATCTCACCCCGTGGGGTCAAAATGATCACAAGAACGGTGAGCAAAAATCCCAGAACCACACGGGGGGACCTAGTGAATGACCTGCAGAAAGCTGGGACTAACGTAACAAAGGCTACCGTCAGTAACACACTACGCCGCCAGGGACTCAGAACCTGCAGAGCCAGACGTGTCCCCCTGCTTAAGCCAGTACATATCCGGGCCCATCTGACGTTTGCTAGAGAGCATTTGGATATTCCAGAAGAGTATTGGGAGAATGTCATATGGTCAGATGAAACCAAAGTAGAACTGTTTGGTAGAAACACAACTCGTCGTGTTTGGAGGAGAGTGAATGCTGAGTTGCATCCAAAGAACACCATATCTACTGTGAAGCATGGGGGTGGCAACATCATGCTTTGGGGCTGTTTCTCTGCAAAGGGACCAGGGCAACTGATCCATGTACATGAAAGAATGAATGGGGCCATGTATCGTGAGATTTTGAGTGCAAACCTCCTTCCATCAGCAAGGCTATTGAAGATGAAACGTGGCTGGGTCTTTCAGCATGACAATGATCCCAAGCACACCGCCAGGGCAACGAAGGAGTGGCTTCGTAAGAAGCATTTCAAGGTCCTGGAGTGGCCTAGCCAGTCTCCAGATCTCAACCCCATAGAAAACCTTTGGAGGGAGTTGAAAGTCCGTGTTGCACAGCGACAGCACCAAAATATCACTGCTCTAGAGGAAATCTGCATGGAGGAATGGGCCAACAAACCAGCAACAGTGTGTGCCAACCTTGTGAAGACTTACAGAAAACATTTGACTTCTGTCATTGCCAAAAAAGGATATATAACAAAGTATTGAAATGAACTTTTGTTATTGACCAAATACTTATTTTCCACCATAATTTGCAAATAAATTCTTTAAAAATCAGACAATGTGATTTTCTGGATTTGTTTTCTCATTTTGTGTTTCATAGTTGAGGTCTACCTATGATGTCAATTACAGGCCTCTCTCATTTTTTTAAGTGGGAGAACTTGCACTATTGTCGGCTGACTAAATACTTTTTTCCCCACTGTATACTTCTACCTTCTGTTCAATCCACTCCTGACTTTGGCTCAAAAAACCGCAACAAAATCTGCAATAAAAAAAGCTGCGTTTCCGCAACATGGGGCCTCAGCCTTAGTCTGGTTCAGTAGGCAACACAATCATGGGGAAGACTGCTGACTTGGCACATGTCCAGAAGGCAGTCATTGACACAATCCACAAGGAGGGTAATTCAGATGATATTCAAATTTATTGAGATGCACTAGTATATTACAAAGTTTCCTATATTTAAATACACAATTCATTTAAGAAATGCTGTTTATAACTGGAGGTACACTTTAAGGGGTTGTCCCACTACAGACAGTTGTCCTCCACCCACAGGATAGGGGACAAGTGTTTAATAGGTGGTGACTACTGGGACACCCACTGATCATGAGAATGGTGGTTTTAGATCTCCTTTATAAATGGAGCAGCCATGCACATGTGTGACCTTCCACTCCATTCAGTACTATGGGGCTTCCGAAGATCCAAGCGCTGTTATTCAGCTATCTCTATCAATCTCAAAGAAGTTAGTGACAACATGCATGTGTTACTTGGCGTCCGTTTATATGGTCCAGGGATTCTTGTGTCGGTAAGGTCTAGGAGTTGGATGGACAGGACAGACATTTATCCCCTATTCTGGATATTCTGCCTTGGGAATAACTGTCTATAGCAGTACAATCTGTTTAAGGCTGAGGCCCCACGTTGCAGAAACGTAGCATTTTTTGTTGCAGATTTTGCTGTGGTTTTTTGAGCCAAAGCCAGGAGTGGATTGAGCAGAAGGTAGAGGTATAAGAAGTTTCCTATATATTTTTCCATTCCTTTAGTAGCCATTATTGGTGTTGGCTCAAAAAAACGCAGTAAAATCTGCAATAAAAAAAAAAAAAAAAGCTGTGTTTCCGCATCATGGGGCCTTTGTCTAAGGGACGATGTACTGACTTAACTGTCTTTATGACATTTGGCACGTGAACAAGTTGTGATAACCTGCATGTCAGTTTAGTCTAAGGCTCAGTGGTCCGCACCAAAAAATCCAGCTTCACCAGAATGATCAAATGATAGTCACACATTTGATTGTGAGTTTTTTTTCCCCATATGAAAATACTGGTCATGGCCTAAGTTGCTGTAATGCAGTTGTAAAGGAGCTCTTGTTTTATGTGCAATATTTAGATCATTCACATAGTTGCTGCAGCCAATACCTGATCTCAGTGTTGACGCTTGCATTTTACAGCACATGACCACTGAGGCCGGTAAATACCTGCATTGGTCACATGAACAATGTATATGATGCCACCACCAGACCACAAAATGGGCAGCGCTAGAGCAGCAGGTGATTTCACAGGTGAATATGTTATTTTTATTTATTTATTTATTTATTTACTTATTTTTACTTTATACTATTTCCTGCTCATGGCTAATGTTCTTGAAACCCTGAAAAACCCCTTTAGGCTAAGGCTACACATTGCAGAAACGTAGATTTTTTTTTTGTTGCAGATTTTGCTGCGGTTTTTTGTGCCAAAGCCAGGAGTGGATTGAGCAGAAGGTAGAAGTATAAGAACTTCCTATATATTTCCCATTCCTTTTGAAGACATTCTTGGCTTTGGCTCAAAAAATCGCAACAAAATCTGCAACAAAAAAAGCTGCGTTTCCGCAACGTGGGGCCTCACCTTAATATTGGAGTGCTGCTTAGGACACCTCACGTGCAGATTAAACATGGTATTGTTTTATCACTTTTCTGGGCAGAAAAGACGCAGCAAAAGTTAAAAAATGAGATGAACAACCTTTTTACTTTTCTGACTCATTTGGACAAGATGAAAAACTAGTGGGATGGATTATAGAGAACTCAGCATCTTTTAACCCAAGGTAAATACAATTTCAGAAAAAGGAAGATCAACCAGCAGCAAAGTACTTCTTACTTTTTACCTGGAATTCTGCTATAAAACATTGCCTATGCTATATTTCATGTTTCTTTACCATATCATACTATCATTTCTAGCATAGTTACAAATGTTCTTATCATATTATAGGAATCCATTCAATACATGACACTACAACTAATGTAGCAGACACTCCACCACAATAACAACCAGCAAATGACAATGAAGGTCACCCTGCGTTCCTGTGCTAGCTTCTTAAATACATGCTGCATAATAGCAAGTCAATGAAATGAAGGCAGGCAAGCAGGATTAAAATTTCATAAGCATCCTGTACATTTGCGGATCCTGCACGTCATAATTTTGCTTGCATTTTTGGGAAACAAAATGGATGCTATTAGTGTCCTGACGTAAAAGTTGCACACTGAACCATAGCACTCTGTCATGGTACAAATTCCCCTGTGCAGACCCATTTCCACCTGCAGAGGTGAACAGATCCCAGACAGCTTCCCACCTCGCCTACAAATTACATCGTACCACATGACAGGTCAGAGGCACTGAAGCCAACCCTGCTGCATTGTCAGAACAGCCAGTGTACCAGAAGGAAAAAAAAATAAAAACACATACACATGCATGCTGCTTAAATCCGCCTCCTGTCCGTGTACGTAGTCAATCATGCAATAACAATACCCGCAGGAGATCACTTTTTTTTTCCCCTGAAGTGCAGAAAACCAGAGCCTGTGTCAGCAAGCCGGGGAGGCCACTAACCCTTCTTATACTTATTCAGACAGCCGGTGTTGCAGAAGGAACGTGCGGATGGCGACTCCCAGCAGCCCCTGCCCTTCATTCCCTCAGGAAGCTCGTGGCTGCAGCAAAATGATTCACGTTAACATTGAGGTGATAAATAAAGTTGAAAAAAAAATCTAAAAAACAATTAAATAAAATGAATCTGTGAACATGGCTGTCTCAATCACTGAGCTGTTAGTTGCATCGCTGCACTGAGAGCTGCTGTAGCACAGTGGAGATTCCTGCCACATGCTCTTATCAATGCAGCACAGCCATACAAGTTAACGGGAATCACCAAAGCCTGTTACCAGAATGCATCAGGGCTCACTTCAGTATACAAGGCATGGTTTAACTCCTTCCGTGCTGAGAACAGACAGCATGGAGCCAATCTACACATCTGTACAGAGCAGGACGAAATGGATAGCACTCGCTTAATGGACTATTGAACGTGTTTGATGAAAATATCATGCAAGCGAATTTGTGTACAACCAACAGAAAAAAAAATCTTTTGTGAATAGATGATTTTTATGGCACTAAACTAGGACTATAATATTTATATAGAAGCATAATGACAATAATAATAATGTGAATGGCTACACAACTTCTATATCAGGGACTTGCATTATAAATATTTAAAATTTAAATATAAAATTAAAATATGTCAGATGCTATTGTATCATCATGTCATCATCATTGCATTAGGATTTAATATTACTACAGCTGGTTTATGGGGAAGAAACTGAATTACTTACTGTAGGACAGACTCTTAGGGGCATATTGACTAAGGTTCAGTTCACATTTGTGTGAACTGTGAGAACAGAAAAACAAAAATGATATCAGTGTAAAATATATCACATGCTGCTGATCTCCAAAGGTGCCCAATGGTCCCACTGACTATACTATACTGTGCTATTTTATCCAGCATTTACAAAGGAATCTATGTCAGAGACTCCTAACTGAGACTCAGGATGGGTTCACATCTGCACCAGAGTCTCCATCGGACACTCCGTCGCAAAAACTGTCGGCGGAGAGAAAAGTCCTGCATGGACTTTTCTTTCTACCACTTTCAGTTTGAAACCGGCGGACACCCAGTGGACCCCATTATAGTCAATGGGGTCCGACGGCGTATGTGTGCAACTGTTGTTTTAGCAGTCTGGCTCTCCATCCGAATGACGGAGAGCACAACACTAGTAAGCACCTAGTGTTAGATGCAATGTGAGCTTTGCCGTATAAACTGGTTTGGTGTCAGTATACATTGATGGTCATTCTGTAGTTTACAAAATGACATCTGGGACAATTCAGTAGGCTAAATATAATATAATATAATTCTGGCTAGATTTGCATCTAAACGTTGATATGCACACCTTGCACCACATGGGCTGTTGCTTAGCAGAAAAGGGGGTGTGACTTAAAATGTGCAAAAATTTTCCCTAAGGCTGGGAAACACACTGGCCCAGATTTACTAATGTGTCTGAAAATGCACTAGCTTTATCACAGTGGCTGATGCTGGATGACAAATCTGATGTATCTTTAGACAGTCTAAGTTTATACTACCTTTTAGTTGTCCGACTTTGAGCCAGGATTTTAGCACATTTTTGTCCCCTTTTCCTGAGAATCCAAACCCACATGTCTAACAGCTCAAAATTTTTTAGCACAAACTAGATGCGCCAAGATACACCACACTGCTCCAAAGATGTACCACATTTACATCAGTGTGTGGTCACAATAGTAAATCCGGGCCACTGTGTGAAATTGACAACTCCCATCCACATGCTGCATAAATAATTTGCAGTGCAAAGTGATTTGTTTTTTGAACATGTTATTTATTGACATGGAATGCAAAGGCTGAAAATCTGAGGGACAGTCACAGGCAAAAACCACCAAGTTTTGGGTCTATTTTGCTGAATGTTCTTGTGGACAACTTTTTATAAATGAATAGTGCATTTGAATATAAGGAACTTTGTAATACATCTTATTAAGGAGATCTGCTTCCTTCACCACTCATTAAGCTGTTGTCCTGCTTCTCATCTACAATCTGACTGCTTATTTACATAACATTCCTCTCTGTATTCAGCTCACACATAGAGCTCTATGGAGAAGGGCGGGGAGGATTAGGACGATGCTGCCAGCTAGCTAATAGATTTATTGTCTCATTCTGTGCACTGGCAGCCTCTTATCTACAACCTAGTAGTGTTAAAAAAAAAAAAAGAACAGAGTAGCACAGTGTGGCAGCAGAAAATATTTAAGTGTTTCCTATCCCCCTACCCTATTCATAAACATATTTATTTAATAAGATATATTACAAACTTTCTTGTATTAACTCATAATATTCACTTATGAAAAGTAGTTTATAACTAAGGGGACGCTTTGAAGTAAACCAATCAATTTGTGGTATAAAGTTAGATAAAAGTGTCTAAAGAGGAAGAACATTTATCAGCCAGTATGAGCTACTGTGATAAATTTGGCACATCTTCAGACTGTCTAGTTTACGCTGTCTCACAATTGTATAGGATTAGTAACTCTCCCTCATTGGTGCTTGACATCACTTACTTAATAGCGGTCGTGAATACACTGTGTTTTATATTTTGACAGCCAAGAGCCATATTCACAGTTCAGCTTCTTGTTATTGGCACAGTTTGCTGACAGACATCTCTCTAACATCTTAGATAAGTTGCTATAATAGAGTTGCATTGCATTCTGGGAAAGTTAGTTTTTCTCTGTATCAGTTTACTGTGTAGTGCCTGATGTAAAAGACTACACTTCCTAGAATGCAAATCACCAGAGCGAGCCATGTTCATATACAGGATGAATGCTGGGAGATGTGAGGTCAGAAGCCTGTGAATGTACCTGTGACATCAACTCTGGCCTAAAATTATAATAGCACAGACTACCATTCAGGGACATTAATAACTGTATGGAAACAGTATAATAATACTCAAGGTTAAACATACGGTAGTACCATAATAAATGTAATAAAAATAATAATACATTCTGAGAATCCATCTGCATATGCTATGCCTCAAACTAAACTGTATGTGTATTTATTAGGACTACCATCATGGCTTCTGAAGCCACAACTGATACAACAAATGCCTCTTAAGATGATCCCAACTAATCCTTTTAGAGCTCATTGAGTACTCATAAGGTCTAACAGATTTCAACCTGGGTTTTGGAGTATTGGACGGTAAGAGTAGTCCTGCAGACAAAACCTTTCCTGTTATCAAAAAGAACCCCAGGAAGACAGAAATAAAAGAAGATGTGAACACAGCCTTATAACGTTTATGGTTTCTCAGCCTTTAGGCTACATGACACGAACATAGGCATCTACAGGTTTGTGGGAAATGGGCACTGACAACACATGGATGATATCCATATGCTGTTTGTGCCCTTCATGAACCCATTACTTTCAGGACGTAAAATGGGTAGGTATAGGACCTGTTCTGAGTTTTTTCATAGGACTCATGGCCCCCTTTATGGACCTATGATAATACATGGCTGTGTGTATGGGGCCATAAGAAAATATCTGTCTCTACTAAAAACTTCACAAGGATACTTACTTTATGATAAGAAGATATTCAATAAAGCATATGGTCTGGTTATGATAAAAGTGCATAACCAGCCATACAAATAGATACCTACAATTACCTAAATTATGACCATGCCATTCAAGAGCTTATAGGGTTTCTCTTATCACATATTTTCTGATCTATACATTAAGCCATCACTTTATGAGAAGGAAAGGGATAAAGCCCTAGGTTAGCTCTGCATCACTTTCATTGTATTTTATCCTCCACAGTGTCGCCCTGCCCACCCACTGTGCAAGGAACTGCAGTGTAGCCCCAATGACGTGCAGTACTTTGTAGGGAAACTTACACAGCAGCCCATTCATTCTCTGGACTGGTGGGGGTCCCAATCTTATTGTAGTGACATGCCTTCATTTTATAAGATGGAAAACCCCTTTCATGAAAGGAGTCAGGACATCTAGAGGAACACTATTCACAAAGTCATCCAAGAATCTAAATCCAACTTCTGGTACATAAAAATATTGAAATTAATAAAATGCTTTTAGCTTGGCATGTTCTATTGCAGAAATGCTGATGCTCCAAAGTCTACTAAAATAGCTGCAATGCTGTGTGTAATTCAGAAGCACAAAATGGTTCAGAAAATTTACGATAATTGATAATAAAACGCTTAGCAGTAGAAAAAAAAATCATCAAAGAGGTTTTCCAGGGTTTTCAGGACTTTAATACGAATTACCTATACTTAGGGTAGGTCATCAGACTGGTGGAGATCCGACTCCAAGCACCCCCCACTGCTGATTCAAGGGGCTGCAGAGCTCCATAATGGACACGGGAACAGGCACAGCTCCATATATTGGGTAGTGGCTCAGTCAGCTGGTGGGTGTGGTGGTGGAAGGGCTTGAACCCTCACCAATCTAATATTCATGACCTATCCTAAGGCCTAGGACTTTGTAGGCACAAATATAACAGTAGACCAATGTCTCATAAACCCAAAAGAGAAAGTAACACCACAGTGGGTAGTTTGAGCATCAAGAGGCCAAGTATAGATCTGTCCAGAACAGTCCTTTAAAGGGGTTCTGTACCTTCTAATTGGCTGTGCTTGCCACAACTTAAGCTCCTTCCCACTGCATGGTACTGAGTTGGCTGTGTTTCGACTGGACGCAGTTCAGGTAGTATGTTGTTTGTTTTCCATGGCAGAAAGTACCTGTTCCACGTAGCTGGTTGTCACTATCAATTAGCTTTGCAGTGTTTTAGACACGTGACCTTCTAGAACATTTTGGGTCACTTGTTACCTAATCTCATGCAGGTACTAAAAAAGTACCCAGTCCCAGGTACTTTCTGGCACTTTTTCACAGTGGGAAAATGTCAAAATTGGGTCAGTCTGGTAAAACAGAATCTATTAATTTGACTCAATATTCTTAAACTCTTAAATTCTTAACTAAAAAGTTAATTGTTAGCCAAATAAACAACTTCACAAGAAATCAAGCAAATGCTCAGTTAATAAGGAAGATATGAAAACGTGATGTTGGCAGAGCTTTGGTGTGATTCTACTATGTTCTTATCCCACGCACAAAATATACATATATTACTGCCAAGCCAAGACTGTACCAAAGATTCTGAGCTGAAGAGAAAATTTTACACTTGATGAGCTATCTCAGGTAGTTAGCTGTTCCATAGTAATGACAACTAGACTGTATGTTTCTAGATGTACCGCAGGGCAGATATGATTTCATTATCCATCTCTGCATTTTTTGTACAGTAAAACTGACATATCCCCAGGGAGGCGTAGGGCAGGTGTTAATTTTGGGCATCTGCTCAGCATGGCACATTACAAATGCCAGCAGGAAGCTTAACCATTTCCCCTTCTATAACAATGAAGAATGAATTTATTAAGAGACACAGGCTGATAACCTAATATGCATCTTGGGAACTCTTGCAGGAGAAAAAATATAAGCCAGATAATTTACACAGAACCCCCGCATGTATTCAATCAATAGAGAAAATCACTTCATTGGAAACAAGACAACAATACAGACAATCGGCCACAGATACTGTTAGATAAGTCACAAAGAGACAACAGATCAATATTAGAATGTTAATGAAGAAAATTGGGAGCAGCAGTCGCAGTAGTGTAAAGTGTCGAAATAAAACAGATCATGGACGTGTCAGATATTTTCCATCATAGTGTCAGCAAATTAAAGCAGTTGTCCACAATGGAAATGATCACCTATCCACAGAATCAGTGATAAATGTCTGATAGGTGGAAAATAAACCACTGATACATCTAATGATCACTAGGATGGGGCTCATAAGCCCCCTATTTCTCCTTACTACATGACCCCAATGAGGACAACCTATTCTTTCTAAGGGTCCCTCAAAGATCTGACCACAGGTGAAGGGCCAAGATATTTTTGAATGTTTTCATTGTACAGTCAATGACTTTTTTTATCCATCGATATAGGTGTATGAGGGCTTGATGTTTGCCTGACAAGTTGTTTTCCTCAATAGCATAATTTTAATTTACATAAAACTTATTGTTCAACTTTTTTTAAAACTCTTTCTGGGGGAAAATGTGATAACAAACGGCAATTTCACTCGTGTTCACTTGTGTTTTATCCCTCACTTTATACAATATGGAAAAATATAACTAGTTTAGCTTATTCTCTATTGGTATTCTCTATTGGTGCAATTATGGTGATAGCAAATACAGTGGTAAAACCTTTCAAAAAGACCACCTCTTTCAGAAGACCCCTTAACTAAACCAGATTTCCAATGACAGATATAATGCTGGCGCTATGATCTCCCCAGCAGAAACAACCCTCACATTACCTCTGCCTCACACTATGTGGTTCCGGAGACTCCATGCTGCCATGCACTTCTGTTGCTGATGTAGCTGAGCAATATAGGTTTACAGCTTAGATTTTTCTTGCAAGTGTCTCTGCTAGTTTGTCATGCATTCTTTCTGTTTTCCTGTATATCAACCGCTGGTCTGTTTTCTGACCTGTCCTGTTACAGACTTTCCCGACTCTGCACCTGTCTGCTCATCCAGTTCTGCCTGTTACATACTTTGGCTTGACCTGAATCCGCACCTGTCTGTTCTTCCAGTTCTGCCTAAAACCTGTTACCAACTCCTTGGTCTGTATCTGATCACATTTTGCCTGACTTCGGTGCTGCACAACATGGTCACTCTGGCCCCTAACCTGCTGCCATCTACACTTTGACAATTCCGAGAGTAAGCAACATGGTAGTCTCCCTGCAATGAAGTCCAAATCTCCATACGGGGGATCTACATAGAAACGAACAGAGGACCTGAGCGGTGGAACACAAAACAAATCAGTCAATCTTATATTATGCATAATGGACATTTTCTTTGAGAACACTGCTTCCCCAAAAGCCACTTTTCAATGCAATTTTTGGTGGTTGTCTCAAAGAGGTTTCATTGTAAACATAGTTTTGTTACATTTTAGTTGTTTTGGACAATATAAACATGTTTTATGGGGGGAAAAAAAGTATCATATCTTTTTTATTACTTTCTCACCAACATACAGTAGCTGTATAGGGTCTTGATTTTTTTTATGGTAACTATTTAAAAAAATTACTGGGGGACTTCTTTAATTGTTTTATTCTATACTTTTTTTGTTCCTTTTTTGTCCACACGGGAAATTGTCACATGTAGGCATGTGTACTGTTAAGCTTGTTACTACGTCCTCTTTGTTTGTGACTTTAGTAACAGAGATGCTACGATAGGAAACACATTAGTCTAGAAGTGAGATGTCCCTATTCACTGCCAAATCAGAGTTCTCCAAAGGTAAACAGCCAAAGACGCAAATCAACATATCAGAAACAGCATGTTCCTATACACCATGGTTGGGTGATTGGGTAGGGCACAGGTGGGACCCAAACTGCAGCCCTCGCTTCATAATGGGTCCTGGATATTTTTCAAATATTTAGCTTTGAAAAAGAACTAAGAGATGCAGATCAGTATTAGCAAAAATTCACAAAATACACAAAGTGGTTTTTAGAGTTGTCTATGTACTTCAGATGCCTCTAGACTTGTGGCACTCATTTGTTTGGGGACAGTTTCGTTCAAGTTGCTTCAGTGTCAACCCCTGGGGTACTCACAACATGAACTGTAGGACTACCAACCTGTTCAAAATTTCTGAACATTGAAGCAAGTATGGGGGCAAAAGATATTGAGGCAGGGCAACAAAACTTTGTAACAAAGCGAATAGGTACAACATTTTCCACACCTAAGCAATTTTGATTAAATACATTCCTTTTTCACTATGCCCTACTGTGTACAAGGCCCATAATACTGTACATGTCTGATTTCCTGATTCATTAACTAAATGTCAAAACTCCAAAATTCTGCATCAGTATTTGTTACCTGTGTAGTGTTGTGACACCTTTTATTTCATTGATTATGAACCTTATAACCCCCAGTAAGTGTATAACTGTTTATTGAAGAGCTAATAAATGGCCATATCACATTATTACATCAATGAGTGCACATTCCCACCATTTCCTATGATTGTAATTTAATCAGTGTGCTGTATACCCTGCCATGCAATGTCTCTGGATATTGGCAGTGACATTTGACATGTATCTTAACTAAGCTTTTCAGCTGACATATTCTCATTTAAAACTTGTAGAAGTGAAAAAGTGTGCGAGATCATCCTGACACTGAGATATGAAGCTGCCAGATGAATGTCGGCTCTAACAGATTTCCTTCAAAACACTTTGATACATTTCAGTCTTATTTAGCACATAATGTATTCTGAGGTTACTCAGAGCACATCTACAGGACTGATGATGAATACCAATAGCACAAATGTCCTTTCATCACAAGAGACGATAACATGATTTGGATTCTAAGTAATTGAAATGGATAATACTTAGGAAAATTTCCGCTCCTAGATTTTCATGGAAAGATGGTGAATATGCAATGTATAATGTACATACCATATGTGATTGTTCCATAAACCATGCAATGTGCAACATAATAGATAACCCCTTAGCTGAGGTGGCTGGCACTCTGGTGGACTTGAGCTGACCTTGTATTACATGGACAGCTATTAACCTGGCAAATTTAGAGGTCTACTGGGGCAATGAGAGCAGAATCTAGCCGGACACCCAGGGGTTATCACCCCAGTTTACTGGGACTTACATATTGATGATCTACCCTTAGAATATGTGATTGGGTGGAGGTCCAACACTTGAGAGGCCCACAGATCAGTTATTTGCAATGCCAAGCACAATCCCTAAGCAATGTGTTGTGCTGTGCTTGGTATTCAGGGGAGAGTGGCTTCTTCCACCTGCTGATCTATGAGGGTCCTGGGTGTCAGACTCCCACCTATCACAAATATATGACATGCCTACAAAAAACATTTTAAAGGGAATCTGTCAGGTCAATTTGGGACACTAAACCACCCACAGGTCCTTATAGACCTGGGGTTTAGTGTCCCAAATCGCCCTGTTGTAATGCAATCCGCAGGCACATTAAAAATAAAAAACCTTTATACTTACCTAGATAAGGGTCCGATCGACGCTGTTTGGTGAGATCGGTCCGGCTTATTCATGAGGCACGCCTCCCGGCGCCTGCGCTGTTCTTCAGTGAAGCCAAAGATGGACACCCCGGGTTCACTGCGTAATTGCGGGGCATGCGCACTGAAGCCGAGGAGTACTCCTCTGGTTTCATTGAAGAACTGCGCAGGCGTGGGGAGTGCAGCGGCAGGGTGAGTATAAACCTTTTTTATTTTTAATGTGGCCATAGATTGCATTATAACAGAGTGATTTGGGACTCTAAACCCCAGGTCCACATGGACGTGTCAGTGGCTTAGTGTCCCAAATTGCCCTGACAGATTCCCTTTAAGACATTCAGGAAAATGTATTTTTAAAAAAATGTGCTAAGGAAAAGCTTTTTCCATTTTCCAAATCAAAATACAGTAGAACATATTAATGGTGGTACAGACTTAGATTTATAGATGACACCCCTTCCCAACCAGGTGATTGACACTCTTTATAAAATAGGGTATGTTTTACAAAAGGGTTTATATGGAGGCAAATGTTGCAACACAGTCTACCATTATATCATGCAAAGGAGCAAATATAAAATATAACTCCTGCACAACTTTACTGTCATTTTCAATGAAAGTAGGTTCTGTCCATCACTGAAAGCTAATACAAAACTTGTCTACAATAGAGCTTGGGATTTACAGTACTATGAAGCTTTCTGTCTGTCTGTGAAATGACAAAGTAACAGTAAGGCTATTAGGACTGTCCGTGACTAGTCAGTGTCGTCTTGATGCCTTGTTGAGTAACAATGATGACCTTCTCCAGGTGTCACTCATCTAATAAAGGTCAGTGGTCAAAGTATAAGAAACGTGGTACAATTAGGTTCAATAGTAATTACTGTCAGGGCTATAAACTAGGAAGACAAGATCATGCTCAGGTCAGATGTATCAGATTTGTATCTTTAGACAGCTGTCACATAACAGACAGCTGTACTCACTTTTAACCCTCTTCCAAATATCTGTCATTTCTCCTTATACACTGGAGCTTCATTTAACTCTTTCCAATTCTCTTAATTTTAAGAAAGGAAGTATGTGCCTTCATTCATACAGGGTAGTAGGAATACTTTTAGTAACAATATGGCTCAACAGCACAGTATTTATGGCATGTTCTGTGTATATCATCCACAATGAATCACACTACTTGATATAATACAATATAGCCTTTTCACTAAAATGATTTTCCTATTGAATGTGTCCTATTTTAATGGGAATGGATAAATTATTTGAGTCAAACACTAGAAAATGTATTGGAGAAAAATATGTAATATCTTTGGTGGATGTAGATGCTTGTACATGATTTGAAGGTTTTTGGTTTGTGAATTACTTATAACAATAGAGAAGAGGTTTGACAACTATACTATATTTGTTTTAAGATGATTATTTTATTTTACAACCATGCTACATTGCGTTTTAGGCATTATTAGAGGAAAGCTCTGCTTTTGTGCTTTCCTTATATGAGCAATTTAGAGACTACAGGCTTAGATTATCCATTTTACCAATATAGCAGTGCCAACCAAAATGAGATGATCTCTTTGAACTGTGCCTGTGACAGCCACTGAAGGTCAGCCATGGTAGCATCTGGTACATCTGTGTATCCTCCCTACATTGCCTATCAGTCTGAGCAATCAGAATTCCCTTTGTCCTTCTTGCCCTACTGTCAGTAGGATGAAGAATGAATCAATCTGGTATGTGTTCATCAACCACATAAGAATATGTATTTTCCTTATTTTCCAATAAAAAAGTAAAGGATTTTCCACCCAAAGCCTTGGATACATGCGGAGAGCATTCATTTCCACACGTGAGCTTCAGCATTCATACTAAAACTTGTAACTTTTTAGAAATGTGGGGTCCCTGCAGCAGGACCCAAATTTGTTAATATTTGTGATATTTATTGACGTTTAATAAAACAGTTAGAAAAACTCTTTAATCTATATTACACAATGTCTCCAATCTGATTGTTTAAAACTACAGTGAATGTTATTTCCAGATCACATAACCAATAATAACACGGAATGGAAACAAGATGAATGAATACATGTGTGACTTATGCTAGGTTCGGGACGAGAAGAAATGAAAAATGGTCCATCAAATCCAAGCAATGCAATGATGTCTGAACGCCCCCATTGGCTATAATGGGTTCTGTTAGCAAAGCAATGTTCCCCAAGTGCCCCTACTGGCTATAATGGGGTCTGTTGGATTTCTGTTATTCTTTAACAGACATCACTGGACAAAAAAGTTGGCCTTGCGGGACTTTTATGTCTGTGGCTTTTGCTGGACTTTGAGCTGGAGACTCTGGCATAAATGTGAACATAGTCTTAAAGGGGTTGTGCTGCTAAGGGCACTTATCCCCTATCCACATGACCCGGTGGTTGGAATCCCATCAATGAGAAGGATAGGGGGACTGAAAGTCGGCTTAAAGCCTCCTTGTGAATGGAGGTCCAGTGCACTTGTGTGATCAGCGCTCCAATCACTGCTATGGGGCTGCTGCGACTGTAATCTCTGGCACTGCCCACAACCCCATAAAAGTGAATGGAGAGCCGCTCACAAAAGCACACTGGCAATCCATTCACAAGGAGGTTTTAGGGGAACTTTCGATCCCCCATTCTCTTGATCACTGAGGGGACCCAGTGGTCAGACCCCCCAGCAATCGGACACTTATCCCCTTCTCCTGTGGGTAGGGGATAAGTCTCTTTAAAAGCATAATCCCCTTTAAAGGGATATCCCCTGTCCGCTAACCAAGAGATAACTGATTGATGGGGCTAACAGATGGGACCCCAGCAATCTTGGGGCATTTCACTCATATGTAGGGTACAAGGGACCCCATTCTCATGATTCAGTGTGTATATAAAATATAGATAGACAGAGGTATATACATGCACATACATATATTTATGTACAGATGCAAACACATTTTGAAGATCACATTACATGCATACAGTGTACTGTCCATTCACAACAATAAAATAATGTAAATCTCATGTGAACATCAATGTATAGCCAACCTTTATGACACATCATTTTACCTACTGAAATATCTGTAAACACAGAATAACCAGTATCTTATAAAACACCCGTGAGACCATATAAAAATCCATTGCATAATAAAGCTAGTAAAAGCTTTGAACATCAAAAGTGTTATAAAATCTTTGTGTCTATAAGAGCTTATGTCATATGTCATAATTTGGTTGGAGAACATACACCAGTCATTTATTAGCTTCTAATAACCCGGTCACTAATACCCAGTTGCTATAGAAGTAAATTCAATTTACTTCATAAGGAATAAGCACAGATCTTGCATCTGTGGGTTAACAGAACAAGTACATTTGCAATAATAAATGTGTCAAAATAAAATGTATGGTATCAGATAAAAATAAACCTGTGTATAGATGTTGTTATTTAGCTATAAATCATGGCTGAGCATCTTGGCAGATAAGGAGTTAATCTGCTCCTGTTAGGAGATGCCTGAAACCATTTATAACACTTGGTATAGAGGGTTTCAGCAGCAGGACATTGCAGTATGCTTTGACTCCCCATCCTGTGTAACCTATGAACATCAACCACCCCATTATATGGCAGTATATTATCAATTAAATAGTCAGGATTTGACTTTATCTCATTCATGGAGTCTGACCTTGGTAAGTGACGGAGGCAGGAAGCGCTTTGTGGTAGGGCATGAGGCAGAGGTGACCGATGAAGTTCAGGCACATCCTTCTCCAGATAGAGGTCCCTATACAGCACCTTCCTTACCATCCTGATGACCAGGAACTGCTTACTCGACACAGCTGACCAGTACTGGGGCAATTTACCTCATCTCCGCAGACTGTCATTCAGCCATCACAACACAAATCCTTCTACATCAAAATGTCAACCCGCTCATCCGTATGTCAACAATCCCATAAACCAGTCCCATATACAAAATCTATGATAAAAAGTCACAAATGAGAATATTAACTTTTATTAGTTGACCTAATATTACTTATAATGTGACTGTCTAAAAGAAGAGTCTAAAATTACTGATATGTATACTGCATAGAAAATCTATCAATTAACCAACATTAGCTAAGTAGCAATTAAAATACAATTACACAAGCAAGCGTACAAGTGTCTACTGCTAGGAAAACATCTTGCTAGATCTCCAACTGCCTGCGAGATCCTTTGTCTCAATCGGTGCTGATCCCTGAAGATCTCCACTGTCCCTTTCATGCACAGCAGTTTCTATTGTTTAATAGCATATCCCTCCTCTATGGTCATATTCGCTAGATACAATGAGATGAATGAAAGAATGGATAACTCCCTGTAAAGACCAACAACAATACATACACATAAAGAAAGTACCTTACTTCCTTCTACATGCTCTGTCTGTCAACAAGGATGGAGGGAAGTGAAGAGGAGGTGTCATCACATTATTCAGTTCTCCAAGACTAGGTCTGTTGTCAGGAAAAAGACAAGTTCCCAATCCTTCCCCGATATACTCACACAATTCCTGAGGAGAGACTGCGAGTCGTGTGTCCAGTCCCAGCTGGTCCTGGGTGAGTGCCAACTTCAATAGAAAAAGCATTAAACTGCTTGTGTCATGTACAACAGCTCAACAGAGCCACCCTCAGTCGAAAGCGAGATGATTTCTTTTCCGTCTCAATACTGGACTCATTACTATGGATGAGACGACACCATCCATACATAGCAACGTGTATGTGTGTGCTGTCACTACATACAGAGACTTGCTTGGCTATATATAGCTGCAAGCAATTAGTGAGCGTTAGTTATTTTCCCGCGTCACAGCGTGCACATCATGACAAGAGTAATTATTAAGATATATGAGCAGAATATTTTATGCACGGAATAATGTAGCCCCACAAGGTGCTTGAGACTTGGCCTATGTTAGTCCTTGTCTCATCAAGTCAGTTTTCAGCACCGTGGACAGCAATCAATTATATACATTAATAATATAGCATTTGGCTTTTCAGTATCAGTTTGGGTAATGAGGACCGAAGAAACATCTCTGATTACATTTTCCAGTAATTTGACAGTTATTTTAATTTACTATTAATTTTTTTTTGTTAGCCTAAATGCGTACAAAATAATTCTGAAATAAATTCTTTATATATTTTTCATATATTTTTCATGTCAGAATTAAAGAGCACACTGGCTCAGTGGTTAGTCTTGGGTTCAAAAGGTATGTAGTTTGTATGTTCTCCCCATGTTTGTGTGGGGTTACTCCAGGTTTCCTGCAATGCTGCAAAGACATACTGATAAGGAAAGTGCTGTGGAATATGTAGGCGCTATATAAGTTAATAAATAAATAAATAATAAGTTATCCAGCCCTATTCAGATTTCATAAATGAATAATATTTAGCATAACAAAATTTACGCACTGGGTTTCCAAATCTCAAACCCTACCTTTATCCCCATCACATGACAATGATTTCCTGATCTGTGTTGATCTTCATTTAGGCTTCATGCACATGACCATGTAGACTCTCAGTGTGCTAGTCATGTTTTTCACAGGTAGGACACTGACCCATTCGCTTCTATGGCCCATACACACAGGACAAGTCCTATTCCTGTCTGTCTTGCGGCCCATGCTCACTGACCTCAGAGAATGGGGCCGTGGAGGCACCAACAACACACGGATGTCATCCATATGCTATCCACGCCATTTAATCGGTTGTGTGATGTCACCCTGACACATGGCTGCATCAGTAACATCAGGGAGGCTGGTGTATGATCAGTGTGGTCAGTTATAGGGTGGCATGGCCATCCATCCATAAAATATTCAAGGGGTATTCCCATCTTAGACATTTATGTTAAATTCATAGATATTTCATAAATGTCTCTTACGTGTGGGTCCTAGAGGTGAGAACTACATCTATTTATAGAATGGGACTCTCCTCACCCTATCCAGGGCCACTAAACTGGAGCATGAATGAATAGAGTGGTGGTCGGGCTACAGAAACAGTTGATCTGGCTGTGCGCCACTATATCCATAACTTCCGTAGAAGTGAATGGGAGTTATTGAAAAAGAGTAACATGATGTGCTTTGCTGGTACCATAACTCACAGGAGCTCACTATGCTATTTCTGGAACTTCCAATCATGTCTGTTGAAATTACAGAAATAGCATAGCCAGTTCGACTGTTTCTATAATGCCGCCACCATTGTCTCTCAGGGCAGGATGCCCTACATTATGGGTTTGTAATGATGGATTACTGGTTGGCTGAGCGGTTACTGTTCCAGTTGTGTAATGCACTTTGTACTTTGGATGAAAGTTGCTTGCTTTATATATTTATATACACTGGTTCCAAGTGACCTCTGACATGTGATCCTTCTACATGTTTGGTAGACTCATTTTGTTGTTAATTTAAAGGATAAATGAATAAAACAAAAGTATATTTTATTATGCACCTTTGTTTTTTCTCACTGTCTCTGTAGGCTGAGTATGTCATAATAGCATAGATATACCAACTGCTTTATATTACAGATACAGTGGGGAAAAAAAAGTATTTAGTCAGCCACCAATTGTGCAAGTTCTCCCACTTAAAAAGATGAGGCCTGTAATTGACATCATAGGTAGACCTCAACTATGAGAGACAAAATGAGAAAACTTATCTAGAAAATCACATTGTCTGATTTTTAAAGAATTTATTTGCAAATTATGGTGGAAAATAAGAATCTGGTCACCTACAAACAAGCAAGATTTCTGGCTCTCACAGACCTGTAACTTCTTCTTTAAGAGGCTTCTCTGTCCTCTACTCATTACCTGTAGTAATGGCACCTGTTTGACATTGTTATCAGTATAAAAGACACCTGTCCATAACCTCAAACAGTCACGCTCCAAACTCCACTATGGTGAAGACCAAAGAGCTGTGGAAGGACACCAGAAACAAAATTGTAGACCTGCACCAGGCTGGGAAGACTGAATCTGCAATAGGCAAGCAGCTTGGTGTGAAGAAATCAACTGTGGGAGCAATAATTAGAAAATGGAAGACATACAAGACCACTGATAATCTCCCTCCATCAGGGGCTCCACACAAGATCTCACCCCGTGGGGTCAAAATGATAACAAGAACAGCGAGCAAAAATCCCAGAACCACACGGGGGAACCTAGTGAGTGACCTGCAGAAAGCTGGGACTAACGTAACAAAGGCTACCGTCAGTAACACACTATGCCGCCAGGGACTCAGATCCTGCAGTGCCAGACGTGTCCCCCTGCTTAAGCCAGTACATATCCGGGTCCGTCTGAAGTTTGCTAGAGAGCATTTGGATTTTCCAGAAGAGTATTGGGAGAATGTCATATGGTCAGATGAAACCAAAGTAGAACTGCTTGGTAGAAACACAACTCGTCGTGTTTGAAGGAGAGTGAATGCTGAGTTGCATCCAAAGAACACCATACCTACTGTGAAGCATGGGGGTGGCAACATCATGCTTTGGGGCTGTTTCTCTGCAAAGGGACCAGGACGACTGATCCGTGTACATGAAAGAATGAATGGGGCCCTGTATCGTGAGATTTTGAGTGCAAACCTCCTTCCATCAGCAAAGGCATTGAAGATGAAACATGGCTGGGTCTTTCAGCATGACAATGATCCTAAGCACACTGCCAGGGCAATGAAGGAGTGGCTTCGTAAGAAGCATTTCAAGGTCCTGGAGTGGCCTAGCCAGTCTCCAGATCTCAACCCCATAGAAAACCTTTGGAGGGAGTTGAAAGTCCGTGTTGCCCAGCGACAGCCCCAAAACATCACTGCTCTAGAGGAGATCTGCATGGAGGAATGGGCCAACATACCAGCAACAGTGTGTGCCAACCTTGTGAAGACTTACAGAAAACGTTTGACCTCTGTCGTTGCCAACAAAGGATATATAACAAAGTATTGAGATGAACTTTTGTTATTGACCAAATACTTATTTTCCACCATAATTTGCAAATAAAGTCTTTAAAAATCAGACAATGTGATTTTCTAGATATGTTTTCTCATTTTGTCTCTCATAGTTGAGGTCTACCTATGATGTCAATTACAGGCCGGCCTCATCTTTTTAAAGTGGGAGAACTTGCACAATTGGTGGCTGACTAAATACTTTTTTCCCCACTGTATAGTATTGCAAATACACCAAGTTACCAAAAGCTTCAAAGCCACCTCTAAGGCTCCATGACTCTTGACCACCAAGCCAATTATTATCTTTAAGTGAAGAAGTCTTAGATCTTTGGACATTTAAGAAGCTGGAGAATTTGGAAAATTAGGTCAAAGTTGAAAAAAAAAATTTTTTTAAATACCCTTTTAGGTAATTCAGTAGGGGAACATCTATTCAGGACCCTCATCCATTAACCATTACATCACTGGACTCCTATGCATGTGTAATTTTTTAGTTTACAAGCATGATCAGCATTTTATTAGATGAACCCTCTAACAAAAAAGAATAACCCCTTATGCTGAAGAATAACTGAGTTATGTACCAAGAAGATGATGCTTAAAAAAATATAGAACAGAATGGCAGCTCTCCGCCCCAAGCTTTGGACCATATCTATGATATATGGACTGAGGTGCAGATTCTATGATGCAAATCCATAGCAGTTTACATTGCAAAGAACCCATCAGCATGTAATAACTGATCAGTGGGGGGCTGCCTGGCCCATTCAGGTCAATAGGAGATGAGCTGCAGTACAAGCACCCAAACACTACACAGGGCACCAAGTCAACCCCATACAGCTGATTGTCAGCCCCTTTTTCACATGGGTGACATAGATCAATGAGAAACCTTTCAGTTTGACATACACATGTGGACAAAATTGTTGGTATCCCTCGTTTAATGAAAGAAAAACCCACAATGGTCACAGAAATAACTTAAAAAAGCCAGACTGGAACTTGCCAAACTACATGTTGACAAGCCACAAAGCTTCTGGGAGAATGTCCTATGGACAGATGAGACAAAAATCAAAATTTTTGGCAAGGCACATCAGCTCTATGTTCATAGATGGAAAAATGAAGCATATCTTGAAAAGAACACTGTCCCTACTGTGAAACATGGAGGAGGCTCTGTTATGTTCTGGGGCTGCTTTGCTGCATCTGGCACAGGGTGTCTTCAATCTGTGCAGGGTACAATGAAATCTCAAGACTATCAAGGGATTCTAGAGAGAAATGTGCTGCCCAGTGTCAGAAAGCTTGGTCTCAGTCGCAAGTCATGGGTCTTGCAACAGGATAATGACCCAAAACACCCTAAAAAGGTAAAAACACCCAAGAATGGCTAAGAGGAAAACATTGGACTATTCTGAAGTGGCCTTCTATGAGCCCTGACCTAAATCCTATTGAGCATCTTTGGAAGGTGCTGAAACATGCCGTCTGGAAAAGGCACCCTTCATACCCGAGACAACTGGAGCAGTTTGCCCATGAGGAGTGGGCCAAAATACCTGTTGAGAGGTGCAGAAGTCTCATTGACAGTTACAGGAATTGTTTGATTGCAGTGATTGCCTCAAAAGGTTGTGCAACAAAATATTAAGTTAAGGGAACCATCATTTCTGTCCAGGCCTGTTTCATGAGTTTTCTTTTTACAAAAAATTCTGTTGAAGCATGGTTGAAAAGCAATGTCTGACTTTTATTTGTTCATTTTCATAGAATTTTTATATATTATTACTTTTGTCATATTCAAGTTATTTCTGCAACCATTGTGGGTTTTTCTTTCATTAAATGAGGGGTACCAACAATTTTGTCCACGTGTGTATATACAATAATACATAGCAAAACCTTCTTCCTTATTTCTGTAATACATAGCTGAACATTATAGAATTCATTTACCTGACATATGCTATACTATACAGGTAGAAAAAAGATTTCCTTTATAAGTGTTAGCCATGAGCCATATGACCAGGATTGATATATTGCTATAAAATGAATTGCAATATGGTCTCATGCTTTTTAATTAAACCAGGTCACATCTTCGTGATTTATAGAATATAATCCCTTATATATTTCTCTTTTATTAGGAAAGAGGCGATCCATAAAACCTGACCTATATTAGCATTTACCAAACCCTGTACTAGATATGAGTCACAATGATCTCACGCTGCTTCTCCCACAGAATACACCAGAGGCGACCTTACTATATGTTTTGTCACGCACACATTGGAGCATTGAATCAATACCATGTTGTACTAAAAACTGATTTTTTGTATTTCTCATAACATACACTACTTCTCATGCAATCAGAAAGAAATACAGATGTATACTTCTTTACTTGTCCTCTTGGACATGTCCAGATAGATTTAATCACAAATTAAAGGGATTTGCCCACAAGAGCAATTAATTCCCTATACATAGGATTGGGAATATGTTACAGATTAGAGAGAGTCCAACTTTTGGAACCGTCACATGAAAACAGGGATGCATTGCCCCCTGTCTGATGGAGTGGTGGTTGCGCAGGTATGCTGGTGCTCAATTCAGGTCTATGGGCTGCTGGAGATAACTTAAAGAGGTTGTCCAGGCATTTCTTTTTAATGCGTGGACAACCAGGGTAGATGAAAAAAATAAATAAATCATAGTCACCTGTCCCCGATGCTCCGGTGTCCTCCCAGTGTGGTCTGGTGCTTCTGCTCTGACGGCTTCTCACGGGTCTCTTCCTGAGTTCTACTGAAGCCGCTGATTAGCCTCAGTGGTCATGTGACCGCTGAGGCCAATCAGTGGCCTCAAGAAGAGTTCCGTGATGTCACAGGTAGAGACATTGCATGCTCTTCTAAAAAAAACATATTGACTCATCCAAAGCTAGTTTACTTTAGTCAATTATAGGAGTGGCCCAGGAATTACTGTACTTGGGCAGGAGGCTGGGGCAAATGAAACATACATAAATAAATTTATCACCTGTCCCTGGCTCTCCAGTGTCCCATAGTGATGTCCGGTCCAGTGTTTGCCGGGGCTTGTTCCGGTGGATGGTCCTCGCAACACATGATTGCTGAAGCCAATCAGTGGCCTGAGTGGTCACAGGAAAGGAACAGGTGACATCACTCACATATGTCAATGGTGCCTTTCCTAAGACAGTGATGTGCCGCGAGGCCTTCCACTGGAACAAGCCCCAGCACATACTGGACCAGACGGGCTGGGAGAGGTATGTTTTTTTTTTTGTCTGTTTTTTTTTTTTTTTAAATGTTTCACCTACCCTGGCTTTCTGCCTAAGTAGTGTAATTCCTGGACAACCCCTTTAATTGACAAAAATAAACTATTAACCCTTCTATTTCAGAAAGCATTCTTACTTTCCAGTACTTTTTCCGCATCTGCTGTGTGTGTGTGTTTATAGATATAGATATATATATATATATATATATATATATATATATATATACTAGAGGAAGGACCCGGCTTCGCACGGGTATATTTCATTTTTTGTTTGTGTAGTAACCCCATAAGAATTGGCCAGTTTTGCACTTGACATCCAGTATGGCAGTCCAGTATAGGTATAGTCTATTTATGGCTGTGTTGCTATGGAAACCTGGTAAATGAAATGTGAACTTACATTGGCTAATACACGTCATATGACTGAATATTTAAGGACCTGCGAACTGCTATTGACTCATACAGGACATAAATAGCTTGGTTGCTATGGAAACCTGGTGTAAAGCTGTGTGTATGTCAAGACTGAACCTGCGATTTTCCATTGGTCCATAAGTGTCATGTGATCATGTGCATCTCAGTTTGGATATCAGTGAAAAACCTGCGATCGGTTGTTATGGAAAACCTGGAGTAAAGCTGTGTGTATGTGACCTTGTGTAACAGTGTCATCCACAGCGCCCAGCCCCTTTAAAGAAGAAAAATGACTGGGTTGTTATTGAAACCTGGAGTGCAGCTGTGTACATGTGGCTGACAATGCTTTGTCAGATTGGACACGGGCTTGGGTCTGCTGGGGAGTTTCAGCAGCTCGCTGTTGTCTGTAACATACCTTATCAGATTGGAGACAGGCTTGGGTCTGCTGAGAGTTTTCATTAGCTCGAGCAGCAGCCATGCGTTTTGCTGCAGGGGACATGAGTAGTTTAAAAAACGTTTCAATTTATAAGAATGCTGAAATCCAGTATGGCAGTCCCGCCAGTGGCGTAAATACCGGTGTAGCAGTGGTAGCAGCTGCCACAGGGCCCGGGACATTAGGGGATCGGCGGGCCTCTGATGTTTTTTTTTTTTTTTTTTTTTTTAACACCAGCAGGTAACGGGCCCTATTTACTTACCGATCCCCACTCCTGCTCACGGCCGCCTGCACTTCACCTTCTGCAGAGGCGACTGTGAGCAGGAGCGGGGATTGGTAAGTAAGGCCTGTGGGCCGTGAACCCCACAAACACTGCTATCATTATACTCTGGGGTCTTTTCAGCAGGCTTCAGGCCTCCTTGGTGGCGTCCCAGATGTCGGTGGACCAGTCCGACGTCATTATGCGTTGCGATACATGCCTGGCTCACGTGACATCTGGTCCAACATTGAAGAAGTAGCGGGAAGTGAGCATAATACTATATGAAGGAGCCACTATGATACTGTGTGCAAGGGCCACTATGGGGCAGAATACTGTGTGCAAGGGCCACTATGGGGCCTAATAGTGTATGCAGGGGCCACTATGGGGCATAATAGTGTGTGCAGAAATGCAGTTTGTGTGCGTGGGGGGGGTTGCCGGAGGGGGGGGGTCCCATGTCAAATGTTCGCCTTGGGGCCTTGCCATTGCTAGTTACGCCACTGAGTCCAGTATAGGTACAGTCTATTTATGGCTGTGTTGTTATGGAAACCTGGTAAATTAAATGTGAACTGATATTGGCTGATACACGTGATATGACTGAATATTTAAGGTCTTGTGAACTGCTATTCACTAAGGGTGGGTTCACACCTGCGCTTCAGTCCGTCCGTTGCTAATCCGAGTGAAAATCTCGGCGAATGGGATTGGCATCGGATACAGACAGGTCAGCGACACATTGGTTAAAAACCCATTCATTTGAATGGGTTTTTAAAGCAATGCGAGGGTGTCCGATTGCACCCTCTGCCCTGCGAATCCTTTTTTTTTCGTCGGAAACAAAGTCGGACATGCAGGACTTCGTGTCCGAGGAAAAAAAAACGGTTTCGCAGCGCAGAGGGTGCAATCGGACACCCTCGCATTGCTTTAAAAACCCATTCAAATGAATGGGTTTTTAACCAATGCGTCGCTGACCTGTCTGTATCCGATGCCAATCCCGTTCGCCGAGATTTTCTCTCAGATTGGCAACGGACGGACTGAAGCGCAGGTGTGAACCCACCCTAATACAGGTCATACATAGCTTGGTTGCTATGGAAACCTGTGTGCCTGAGGAGAGTATGGGGCATAATAGTGTGTGCAGGAATGCAGTTTGTGCGGGGGGGGGGGGTCCCATGTCAAATGTTCGCCTTGGGGCCCTGCCATTGCTAGTTACGCCACTGAGTCCAGTATAGGTACAGTCTATTTATGGCTGTGTTGTTATGGAAACCTGGTAAATTAAATGTGAACTTATATTGGCTGATACACGTGATATGACTGAATATTTAAGGTCCTGTGAACTGCTATTCACTAATACAGGTCATACATAGCTTGGTTGCTATGGAAACCTGTGTGCCTGAGGAGAGTAAGAGCCTGCGAGCTGTTATTGGCTGATTAGGGACATGTGACCGTGTGTATGGCAGTTGGAATATGAGTGAAAGACTTGCAGGCTTGTATAGACTAATGCTGGTCATTTTTTGGGAATACTGTACCTCAGGAACGGTACGTCCAAGAGAGCTGAGACCCAGTCTATAATATTCCCGGACACCTGATGTACATATAATATATAATAGTTTTCCTTATTATAAGACAAATACGGAGTGTACTGTAGCTCCCAGGCTGGCACTGTAGTCACAGTAAACTGCTATCAAATATAGGTCACCTACCCTTATAAATGAGTCCAGACTTTGTGGAGAGCTCATCTCTTCAGAGATGCCTTAAGGTCATACAATATAATCAATATTTGCCTGTAGAGAGATTAATATCTAGAGCAATAAAATAATCTTCCATATGCTGTTCTGCCACTGCTTTAGAAAAGCCAGCCTAAAACCTTGTCTGAATGCTTTTCCACTGTAACAATTTTTTTTATTTATTGCATAAAATAAAAGACTATAAAAGCCGCAATGTAGTGCAGTTTGAGATGTGATGCCTGGGGGAATGGAATGGTTGTTCACAAACACTAAGAACAGACTCTAAAGTATAATGATATCGCGGAAAGATTTACGTGATTCATTTCTAGTTTTGGATAAACAGAAAATTTAACCTCATTTTACAATTTAGTTATAGAATTAATCTACACACAAATGGGTAATCTAGTTCTACTGAACTATTAGTGATGTGTCTGATGACAGGCTTGTCAGCAGTTTCCAATATCAACCAGCAGAACTATGCATGCAGCTTTGACTGTGCTGATCTCTATTGTATAGCAAGAAACTTTCTCTTATCTGAATTGTTTTAGAGGCTGGAAGGAGAACTACAACAAAAATATAATTACCAGAAAGAGAGGGACTGGCGTAATGCAAAACCTAAACATTTTTTTAACAATATTTTTTTAACAGTTTTCAAATTTATCAAGTAAACACAGAGCGTACATCATACAAAACTACAGCATGTCTCAAAGTCAAATAAAACTGTTTATATGAACTACGACTCCTGTCCACAGACTGGCCCAGAGGAGGAAGTCCCTTAACATAATGCAAATAGCACAGACCATAACATGGGATCTAATAACAAAACAAACAAGGGGGACAAAAGGGGAAAAACATGGACTCCAAGCATTTTAGTTATCTATGATGGTGAGAGTCCCTGCCTCTCTACTACTACAGTATGTAGTGGAGAGCGGCAGGGACTCCTAGTCCAGCTGCTGGCATAGTGTACAGGCCGGTAAATCTGGCTAACGCACGGACCGAGTCTCATGTCCAAGACTTTGGTAGTGTGAAATCAGCCTTGTCTGATGTCTGATTGAGGTTCTTGTGCCCACCATAACAAATGAGTCTGAGAGTCCACCCATTATCTATACAGTACAGCACATGTGCACATCCAAATACATTTTATAGTAACCTTTTTCTCACTGTTCACCATAGGGAATATCACTAGTAATGCCTAATTAAAGGAGTTATGTATTTGGCTTACTTGTATAGAGCCAAGATATTCTGCAGTGCTCTACAGACATTGTCAGTCACTAGTTAATATATATGCAGTTCTCCCATTGTCCCCATTCTTAGAATCTCAAAGTTCAGCATGGGGCTGGAAATGTCGTTCCTCTTCCTCCCCTGCTTACACTCTGACACTAGTTCATATGACCAATCCGTTCTGTACAAGAGTTGAGTTGATGACATGTGAGAGATGTGGGACCTGCTTATAGATTAGTAAGTAAGCTTATCCAGATCAGGTAATGCACTGGTAAGCTTTTTAGTTCCCTGTAAATCCCCTTAAATGTTCTATTAGGGTGTAGGGAACGGAGCGTCACATAGTAACAGCAGCTTTGGACTTTGGCATACGTGGACCATCTATTTATTATATTGTGGGTGATTCCTTTGAAAAACTGGCATGAAATACTCTATTTTCCGCATGTGTTAATGTGATGATCTATGGGCTGACTTCAATTGTAAAAGGGGTTGTCTTCATGAGAAAACAACATAACAACCCCTTTAACATTCAAACAACAAACCCCCCAAAAAGGGAATGCCAGGTCAATAAACTACAGAAATTATCACTACAGTTTAGAATTGTACTACTGCTTGTACCACACAATTGGGACATTTAAAGAGAACCTGTGACCAGGCTTGGGGCCTCTAAAGTAGCAGCATATTTATCCAAATCTGGTGGCCTCAGTCTCATATATCCTGCCATAAAGTTTTATTCTGCTGGAGAAAAATCTTGGGTTTTAACAAAATACTCAGTATAGTTTTCTAGTGTATTCATACTTTTAATGAATTTAAATGAAATTAATTTATTTAGAAAGGTAATTTTGCATTTATAAAGCAAATACACAATAAAAGAACTGTCATTGCAAAGCGATCCATAGCCTTTAACATCTTACAGTGGAAGGTGGCAAACAACAGATGAATTAGAGGTTACATACATTTTATTTTCTTGTCATTTCAAAATATAGTTTGATGACAGGAGACATCTACTGGCCAAAATTGAGAATTGCATGTAGTTTATAACCATATCCTGAGCTGTATGAAGTGAAACGAATGCACATGAAAAGGTTCCCACATAAGGATTCAGCCCAAAAGACTCAGAAATGAGACTCTTTTCTGTTCTTTGGATTTACTCACAGACCTTTTCATACTATGCGTGACAACACATACTGTATATGTCATAAAAGAGAACCTGTGTAGTGTTATATAGCAGAAGTAAAAAGGGGCACCTCTTGTAAGCTTACAGAATCCCCTTAGAGGCTATGCAGGAAAGTAAAAAGGGATATAAAAAAGTAACCATGGGAGCCCTACAGCAACATCTTGGAACATTCTACTACTGCGACCATCAGCAGACAGTGAATGAATAGACAGATTAGGAGTATAACAAAATCTCCCGGATCTTTTATCCCATTCTTATCCCATCATCATCTTGTGCCTCTTCACATTCCATTTCTCCATCCTCCAGTTTCCTTCTCTTTTCTGGTGGTAGTATCACAATGGTCACTATTGCCCCCATTGCTAAGGTTACTTTAAAGGGGTTTCCAGATCGTTTTTTCCTACTGATGACTGATGACCACACTGAGGCCAGCCTCAAAAGCATTTCATTGTTAGAATTAAGGCTAGGGCTACACGGCGTCTTCAGCCACAACTTCCATTGCCCGATCAAAGATCGCCAGGTCACCTTGCGACTCTTTCACTCATGTTGGAATCAAATTGTGACACAGAGGGAGCTGCGACTGTACCTTCTAGCCACAAAAATGTAAAACAATAATGGACTTTTTTGCAACAGTCACAGCACTCTCAGGGTCGCAATGAGACTCCATTCACCAACATGAGTGAAAGAGTTGCAAGGCGTCTCAGGGATCTTTGGCCAAAGATGCAGCCAAAATCATAGTGTAGCCCTTGCCTAACTCTACCTGCTTAACAAAGCGGTTACCTTCAGAAACCCATAAACTATAATGGGGTCCACCGCATTTCCGCCTGAAAAGGGCAGAAAATGCGAGAGAAAAGCGCAGGTGTGAACCTAGCCTAAGACTGCAGCCTGACATCTTGTTGGTACAGGTGAGTTTTTAGAAAACTTGTGTGCATTCTTTTATTTTAGCAAAGGCACCTTTTCCCAAAAGAATCACTAAAAATATAAAGAGAAGCCATTTTCTTCAAGAAAAATTGACAATCAGATTTACAAAAAAAGCCTCCTGGTGCTTTGGAGGATGCAACATTGTGACTCCCGGTAGAGCCATTTCCTGGTAGAGTGACTACACTTAACATTGTTTTCTTCTTCCCTTCCTCTTAAAAGGATGTCTCATAAACATTGGCCCCTGACTTCACACTTCACTCAAGTCTCTGGAGTGCGGTGTATATGGTTTCAGACTAGAATGGAGATAATTGTAGGTAAATCCTCTCCTGGTACCAGCGCTCTTGTATTAATAATGAGGTAGTGTGAGACACAGCAGTGACAACAATGTACGAGGCTCTTTACAGCTTTTAACTACAGAGAACAAATAAGAATGGCAGCTGTGAACAGTGATATAAAGTTTTTCCGCAGCCAGTGTGTTCCAGGTCCTACAGATATTCATCCTGTGTTACATCACAAATGGTGTAAACAAAGCATATCTCAAGAGATAAAAAAATAACTTTTCCATTATAGATGGTTGCGATCCTCAAATAACCAGAATATTACAGCAATAATTCACCAACATACAGTGGGTACGGAAAGTATTCAGACCCCTTTAAATTTTTCACTCTGTTTCATTGCAGCCATTTGCTAAAAGCAAAAAAGCTCATTTTATTTCTCATTAATGTACACTCAGCTCCCCATCTTGACAGAAAAAAAAACTGAAATGTAGATATTTTTGCAAATTTATTAAAAAAGAAAAACTGAAATATCACATGGTCATAAGTATTCAGACCCTTTGCTCAGTATTGAGTAGAAGCCCCTTTTGAGCGAGTACAGCCATGAGTCTTCTTGGGAATGATGCAACAAGTTTTTCACATCTGGATTTGGGGGTCCTCTGCCATTCTTCCTTGCAGATCCTCTCCAGTTCCGTCAGGTTGGATGGTGAACGTTGGTGGACAGCCATTTTCAGGTCTCTCCAGAGATGCTCAATTGGGTTGAGGTCACCGCTCTGGCTGGACCAGTCAAGAATGGTCACAGAGTTGTTCTGAAGCCACTCCTTTGTTATTTTAGCTGTGTGTTTAGGGTCATTGTCTTGTTGGAAGGTGAACCTTCGGCCCAGTCTGAGGTCCAGAGCACTCTGGAAGAGGTTTTCTTCCAGGATATCTCTGTACTTGGCCGCATTCATCTTTCCTTCAATTGCAACCAGTCGTCTTGTCCCTGAAGCTGAAAAACACCCCATAGCATGATGCTGCCACCACCATGTTTCACTGTTGGTATTGTATTGGGCAGGTGATGAGCAGTGCCTGGTTTTCTCCACACATACTGCTTAGAATTAACGCCAAAAAAGTTCAATCTTCGTCTCATCAGACCAGAAAATCTTATTTCTCATAGTCTGGGAGTCCTTCATGTGTTTTTTGGCAAACTCTATGCGGGCTTTCATGTCTTGCACTGAGGAGAGGCTTCCTTCAAGCTACTCTGCCATAAAGCCCCGACTGGTGGAGGGCTGCAGTGTTAGTTGACTTTGTGGAACTTTCTCCCATCTCCCTACTGCATCTCTGGAGCTCAGCCACAGTGATCTTTGGGTTCTTCTTTATCTCTCTCACCAAGGCTCTTCTCCCATGATTGCTCAGTTTGGCTGGACGGCCAGGTCTAGGAAGAGTCCTGGCCGTCCCAAACTTCTTCCATTTAAGGATTATGGAGGCCACTGTGCTCTTAGGAACCTTGAGTGCTGCAGAAATTCTTTTGTAACCTTGGCCAGATCTGTGCCTTGCCACAATTCTGTCTCTGAGCTCCTTGGGCAGTTCCTTTGACCTCATGATTCTCATTTGCTCTGACATGCGCTGTGAGCTGTGAGGTCTTATATAGACAGGTGTGTGCCTTTCCTAATCAAGTCCAATCAGTTTAATTAAACACAGCTGGACTCCAATGAAGGAGTAGAACCATCTCAAGGAGGATCAGAAGGAAATGGACAGCATGAGAGTTAAATAAGAGTGTCACAGCAAAGGGTCTGAATACTTATGACCATGTGATATTTCAGTATTTCTTTTTTAATAAATTTGCAAAAATATCTACATTTCTGTTTTTTTCTTTCAAGATGGGGTGCTTAGTGTACATTAATGAGAAATAAAATGAACTTTTTTGCTTTTAGCAAATGACTGCAATGAAACAAAGAGTGAAAAATTTAAAGGGGTCTGAATACTTTTCGTACCCACTGTATTATTTTAGTGAATAACAAAGAAATGCAAAAAAAAATACAGCAACAGAACTGTGTTTTTTACCTCCATCTCTCCCCTACCAGAAATAAAAGTTTATCAGTACTTTATATGTAATCCAAGATTGTTCTATTAATAATATGACCTGCATAAGAAAACAAGTCCATACTTAGCTACATTGATGGGAAAATAAAAGCTCTTGGAATGCTGTGACATAACAACTATTTTGTCCTATTCCCAAGAAAGAGTTAAGAAAGATATTCCCACTGATTCCAATGCTGTTGGGATTTTTTTTTCTCTAGTCCCCACTGTTCCTGAACAAACAGTGAAGTAGTTTTGGTGCCTGATATGATAATTAGGCATCTACTGTCAAATGGGTGGTCAAAATCAGAAGCGGACAGTGACAGAGTTTGGACTCATGCCCACCTGCCTGCTCCTGCCTAAGACCACCCACTTGATAGAAGAGAGACAAATTAACACACCTTTTCTTCTCCAGACATCCCAAACAGTCTGAAGGGGGCTTCATCAGAGAAAATAACTTTACCCCAGTCATCTGTACTCCCTGTAGAATGTCAGTCTGTCCATGATGTTTCATTGTTCCACTGGATGCTGAATTACCGTATGGTGGCGTATGGCATGCTTACTTGTCTACAGTATGAATCACACACACACACACACACACACACACAAACAAACGGAGGACTTGGAACAATCCATGTTATAACCAGAAGACATTACTGACTGACTTGGGGAGTGCCGCCAGTGGTGGACTGTATTAATGAATACTGTCAATGTGCTCTTTGATAAAAATATAGCAAAGCATGCAGTCCTCTGATGCCAATAAAGATTTGTTTCTTTATATTTTTCCACTGTTTAATATAAAAAAAAACCTTAGTGATGGCAGCGACTTTTGTGGAATTTAGTACAAAATGCATGAAATTAATGGTTTACTAGTAAATACTTAAGATTTATTGAAACTTGTTTAGATACAAGTTTTTGAGTCATATCCAGTCCTATAGTAGCTAAAAAAACAAATAAAATTCCTCATGGCCATGACTGGACAGGCATTCCTTGAGTGCACACTGGCTCATATTCGGAAAATAACTCTAAATAATTTTTTTCTTTATTTAATATTATTGTGAACACCAATATTGAGTTTAGTTTTAACAATTAAGCTGCTAAGCAATGGCGCCATCCAGTGGGAGAATGCAGAATTTTTGCAACACATTGGACAATCTGTTGTGTGATATTTGAGGTTTGCATCAGCAAGAAGTGAATTCTACAACTAAATCCAGTTTAAAAACTTTGTGGAGGGTGAACTTATAGGCTTTTTGTGTTTTTTTTATATATTTTTTTTTTTTACACATATGCTAAAATGTAATGAACATATATGGAAAACCTGAACATTTAAAGAGGACCTATCATGTCCTTATGAAAGTGCAGTTTTATATACGGCTACAAAGCACTGTCAGCTTTCCCGGTATGTGCCCCGGTGGTGGAGATATTGGTGCCGTTAGTTTCCGTTAGTATCTCCACCACCAGAGCACATACTGGGAAAGCCGACTGTCGGCTTTCTAGCGGTATATTAAACTGCACTTTCATGAGGACATGAAAGGTCCTCTTTAATGTGGCTGAAAACTCCAGATAAAAATTCATACCTCTTCCTAACACCACCAACCCAAAACACAAAAATAAAACACAAAAAACCACCCCAAACTAAGCACCAAAAAAAAAAAAAAACATACTTTTTAAAAAAAAAAAATAATATATATATATATACATACAGATGTGGACAAAATTTTTGGTACCCCTCGTTTAATGAAAGAAAAACCCACAATGGTCACAGAAATAACTTGAAGCTGACAAAAGTAATAATATATAAAAATTCTATGAAAATGAACAAATGAAAGTCAGACATTGCTTTTCAACCATGCTTCAACAGAATTTTTTAAAAAACTCATGAAACAGGCCTGGACAAAAATGATGGTTCCCTTAACTTAATATTTTGTTGCACAACCTTTTGAGGCAATCACTGCAATCAAACGATTCCTGTAACTGTCAATGAGACTTCTGCACCTCTCAACAGGTATTTTGGTCCACTCCTCATGAGCAAACTGCTCCAGTTGTCTCGGGTTTAAAGGGTGCCTTTTCCAGACGGCATGTTTCAGCTCCTTCCAAAGATGCTCAATAGGATTTAGGTCAGGGCTCATAGAAGGCCACTTCAGAATTGTCCACTGTTTTCCTCTTAGCCATTTTTTTTTTTTTTTTAAGCTGTGTGTTTTGGGTCATTATGCTGTTGCAAGACCCATGACCTGCGACTGAGACCAAGCTTTCTGACACTGGGCAGCACATTTCTCTCTACAATTCCTTGATAGTCTTGAGATTTCATTGTACCCTGCACAGATTCAAGACACCCTGTGCCAGATGCAGCAAAGCAGCCCCAGAACATAACAGAGCCTCCTCCATGTTTCACAGTAGGGACAGTGTTCTTTTCAAGATATGCTTCATTTTTCCATCTATGAACATAGAGCTGATGTGCCTTGCCAAAAATTTTGATTTTTGTCTCATCTGTCCATAGGACATTCTCCCAGAAGCTTTGTGGCTTGTCAACATGTAGTTTGGCAAGTTCCAGTCTGGCTTTTTTAAGTTATTTCTGTGACCATTGTGGTTTTTTTTTTCTTTCATTAAACGAGGGGTACCAACAATTTTGTCCACGTGTGTGTATATATGTTAAATGTGTTTTCTGGCCCCAAATGGATTTCCAATACTCATACTATCCATAGGGTAGGTCAACAGTATCTGATCTGTGGGGGTCCAATTCCTGGACCCCACACAGCAGCTGTATCGGCAACCTCCAGACACTGAAAGTTACCGCAGTGGACAAGGAGCGTGTGCAGTCTGTTCCTATTCAAGAAATAGGATAGGAGATGCAGTTCAGTGGAAACATCACTGTAAAGTGGACGGGCCTGCAGTGTTGTTTCTATTACTTGAATAGGAGCAACCTGATTATGCACTCCCTATGGATAGGTCATAAGTATGAAAAATCCATTTGGGGCTGCAAACGTCACAAAGTGCTCATGTTCTTGTCAGTTTCCGCCATTCTGCTAAGGATATGCTATGAATGTTGAACGTGTACTAGTCCCTGTTTCAGATTGATGTCCAGGAAAGGCTGTCATGTGCGTACATGAGGAGTAACACTATTTGTGGCAATTATATGACAAGTTTTTTTTTCTCTTTCTAGCAGTTTTTTTACTGCTCTCAAACGGTTAGTGCTCCTTGAGTTACTTGGTGGAGACTCTCTGAAGTCTAACATACACAGGACACCGCACATTCAGCGTCTCCCACTCGCACACCACCTCATCGCTACGCCCTCTTTCTGCAGGTGTCCCCCAAGGCTCCATCCTAGGACCCCTCCTGTTCTCAATCTACATCATCGGCCTTGGCCAACTCATAGAATCCCATGGTGTCCACTACCATTGCTATGCTGACGACACCCAAATATATCTCTCTGGACCAGACATTACCTCTCTGTTGTCCAGAGTCCCAGTATGTCTAGCAGCCGTAGCCTCCTTTCTCTCCTCCCGCTTTCTCAAACTCAACATAGAGAAAACGGAGTTCATAATCTTCATCCCTCCTCACATGGCCCCTCTACCTGACCCATCTATCAAAGTTAATGGAACCACACTTACCCCTGTCCCACGGGTCCGCTGCCTTGGGATAACCTTAGACTCTGATCTATCCTTCAAGCCGCATATTCAAACCCTCAACACTTCCTGCCGCCTCCAGCTCAAGAACATCCATCAAATCTGCTCCTTCCTCACCCCTGAAACTACAAAGATGGTAGTCCATGCCCTCATAATCTCCCGCCTAGACTACTGTAATACCCTTCTCCATGGCCTCCCAGCTAGCACTCTCGCCCCCCTCCAGTCCACCTTAAACTGTGCTGCTCGCTTAAATACACCTCTCCCCCCATTCTTCATCGGCCGCTCCCCACTGCCAATCCCTTCACTGGCTACCCGTTGCTCAGCGAATAGAGTTCAAATTACTAACGCTGACATACAAAGCCATCCACAATCTGTCCCCTCCATATATCTCCGACCTAATCTCCCGCTACCTGCCTGCACGTAACCTCCGATCCTCCAAAGACCTCTGCTCTTATCCGCTCTTCACACAATCGTATCCAAGACTTCTCCCGTGCATCCCCCATATTCTGGAACTCATTACCAAGACACATAAGACTGACCCCCACAATCACAAGCTTCAAGAAGGTCCTGAAGACTCACCTATTCAGGAAAGCCTACAACCTCCAATAACACTACTGTCACCACACCTCCATCTGAACAGCCTCTACCCCCACCTTCTGTCTCTATCTCTCTTCCCGCATAGATTGTAAGCCCTTGTGGGCAGGGCCCTCTGTCCCACTGTGCCAGTTGGTAACTATTAATATTATACTTGTCTTGTATATTTTGTGTACCTTATGTAAACCCTCAAATGTAAAGCACCATGGAATTAATGGTGCTATATAAATAAACAATAATAATAATAATAATAAAGGAAATTTCTGCTCCTCACACTCACTGAAGCCCATACAATGTAGGACTTTATACAGCAATACTAATCAGTGCCGATTTGAAAAAAGCACCCTGGAGAGATAGAAAACTTATTATTACCTGCAACAAAGTTAGTTTATCAGTTTATGACTGGACCACTACTCCCACTTCATAGACTTCTATATGCAGCATGTTATCTGATCTCCCTGTAAGCTGTTTGTATCTTGGTATCATAAAATGAATTTAGCAGTGAAGGAAGTGGGGGCAGTGGTGAACATAGCCTCTTTGCTGCCTGAGGCGTACTATAGAAAGACGCCCACCCACAAAAAAAAAAAAAATAAAATTGCGTTTACATGCTACTAGCTTCACACGCTGTTATCGTCGCACAATATACACAATACACAAACTTATGAAACAGTTTTTAAGAATTCTACTTACTGTATTACTTCAGTATCAGATCAACAACACGGCATTAACAATAACAATAACTTCACACATCTTCTGCTTGGTGGATGGACGAGCCCACGTGGCCCCCATTTTCTGTAATAGGAGCGCAGCAGATAGCTGAGTACTGGACTTCGGGTATCTTTGGCACTCCTATCGAAGTGAATGAGAGCCCCGCGGGTTCGTCCGTCCACCAAACTACACGCCTATATTCAAACTGGCTCCGGTCAGGCTGTATTCCAACCCAGTGGGGGGAAAAAACCCAATTCTCAGGCTCAGTGGGGGTCTCATCAGACAGACCCCCATCACTCAGGTATTTATCCTCTATCATTTAGGTGAATACAGTGCAGTAACATTTTGTGACTTACAGGTGACGTCTCTGACTAATCCTTCACATTTCCCTTCTCTTCCCTTTGGACCGCCATGACCACTTCTTCCAGCTGTGACTTGTCTCTAAAGTTTGCAGCACAGACATCTTTGGCTCCTCACTTTTCCAGGCATCCGACCCACACTGTCCTCACCTGCACACCCATCCTGCTGCTACCCCAATTATACAATATATGATATAACCCCCCCATAATAAATAATACCCCCAAGTGCATCTTTATATTAATAATGTCTGTGTGTACCCTGCATAAATAGTGCCCCTTATTAATAATGCCCCAGGTGTTAACTAATTAAAAGGTTTTCCAGGTCATTAATAAACTAATCAGTGGGGCTCAAAATCCCTGGACCCCTACTGATCAGCTGTTTGATTGAACCGTGGTATCTGTGTAAGCGCCGTGACCGCTTCTCTGTTTACATAGTGTCATTCATCTCATAGCGGCCATGTAATGTAACTACAGCCTCGTCCTATGCACGTCTAAGTGACAAGACTGAAATTACATCACACGGTCACTATAAACATACAGCGTGTGGTATAAACAGGCGCCATAGCCCCTTCATACAGCTGATCAGAGGAGGGGTCCACTGATCTCTTATTGATAATCTGTCCTAAGGATAGAACATGAATAAAAATGAGCTGGAAAGACCCTTTAATAAAGCCCAAGTGCCACCTTAAAGGGGCTGTCCAGGATAACCACTTTTTTAATATGAGGCTGGGGAAGGTGCTCCGGTGTCTAGCAGCGCGTTTCAGTCCTGCTGCTCCAGTGTTTTCTTCCCCACAGCACTGTGATGTCCCATGTCAGCAACCTCAGCGGTCATGTGCGGTGGTTACTTCCGCCAGAAGAAAACACCAGAGCAACAGAACCAGACCGTGGTAGGAGACATCGGAGCACAAGGGACAGGTGACTAGGTGTTTTTTTTTAATACAGTATTACACGGTATTATGGCCCACAGCGGCCCCTGCACACAGTATTACATGGTATTATGCCCCGCAGCAGCCCCTGCACACGGTATTATGACCCACAGCGGCCCCTACACACAGTATTATGCCCTGCAGTGGCCCCTGTACATGGTATTATGCCCCGCAGCGGCCCCTGCACACGGTATTATGCCCCGCAGCAGCCCCTGCACAAGGTATTATGCTCCATAGTGGACCATGTACACGGTATTATGCCCCGCAGCGGCCCCTGCACATGGTATTATGCTCCATAGTGGCCCCTGCACACGGTATTATGCTCCATAGTGGCCCCTGCACACGGTATTATGCCTCATAGTGGCCCCTGCACACGGTATTATGCCTCATAGTGGCCCCTGCACACGGTATTATGCCTCATAGTGGCCCCTGCACACGGTATTATGCCCCATAGTGTCCCCTGCACACAGTATTCTGCTCCATAGTGACCCATCCATGAACTATTATTATTAGAGGTGAGTAACAATGGTTTTTATGTTTATCACCTCCCCTGGGTCTCCGATTATTATACTCTGGGGTCTGAAAAGACTCACTTACAGATGCCACCTACCGCTCACAGCCGCTTCTGATTCCCCCTTCTGCGTCCGATAGCAGAAGGGGAAGCGGAGGTGGCCACAGCAGGCACGGAGATCGATAAGTAAATAGGCTGTTACCTGCCGGGGTTACTCCTGTAGGTAATGGCCTATTTATATATATATATATATATATATATATATATATATATATATAAGTTATCCTCACCTACCTGCGATCCCTTGATGGAGCCACCGCCTCCTCTTCTTCACCCGCGTCCGCTTCTCAGCGTAGGAGGCGCGATGATATCATTGTATCGCCGCCTGCGCTGAGATGCGGAGATCTCGTAAACCAGCCCAGGACAGGCTCCGCTCAGCTTTGTATTTTTTTTTTTTAAGCGGCCTGTCCTGGCCTGGTTTACGGTAAATAGAATGTAAAAAATGCCCCCCCCCCCCAGACAGTGACGGACAGTGCCGCCTCACTTCGCCTCGAGGTGCGCCCCTGAGTGGGGGGTTGGGGGAACCTGAAAAGTGGATAAAAAGACATTTCTGATAACAAATATCACAAGGCTTCTTATATTTATGTGAAGTTTGTTTAAACAACAGTGAAGTCCTGAAGACCCCTTTAGGCTAAGGCCCCACGTAGCGGGCCGCAGTGAAAAAGTGCTGCAGGAAAAGGAGAGGTGGAAATGCATCGCGGTTTTTCCCATAGCACTTTTCACAGAAAGTCTGCAGAGGTTTCCTCTGTGGACTTTCTGATTCCATTATACCTATAGGGAAACCGCTGGCGTATCTGTAGGTATAATTGACATTCCGCACATTGTAAAAAAAAATACTCGCAGCGAAAAATGCTGCAATTTCCAAACCGTCGCATTTTTTTTAAATCACGGCATTTCCGATGCATGTATTTTTCTGCAGTGCATGGGTGGGATTCACTACAATCCCATCCCTTTTGCAGAGACTGTAAAACACTGCAGTTTTTGCCATGGCGTTTCCACCACGGTCAAACCGCTGTGTTTATGCCACATGGGGCCCCACCCGTAAATCTATGGTTATTCATAGGATTCAAAGCTATGACCGATGTAAAAATATTCATCAGCACAAAATTTAAGATGTAAAGACAATATGATATTAAAAGATATACATTTACTGTGAGGCCAAGTTCAAACTTTATGTTGTTGTATAGCTTAGGGGAGCCCCAATACTATTTATTTTGCTTACTTATATAGCGGCATCATATTCCACAGCACTTTACAGACATTGACAATCACTGTCCCATGTAGGGCTCACAATCTACATTCCATATTAGTATGTCTTTGGAGTGTGGGAGTAAACCAGAATACTTGGAGGAAACCCAGGGAGAACATACAAACTCCTTGCAGATGTTGTCTTTGGTAGGATTCGAACCTAGAACTGCAAGGCTGCAGTGCTAACCACTAAGCCACCGTGCTTCTACTTATTACTATGTCAGAGATTATCTCATAATCATATAAATGATAAATATAACAATGGGGCATTCACAATACAAAGAGGAAAGAAGCTTTGAGCATTAGGGCCCATTCAAGCAACAGTGTTTGGTCCATGTACAGGCCACATTTCCTGGACTAACTGCTGCTCATCTGAACAGAACTGAAGACATCATAGTGATTTATGATGATGCGAGTTTCCAAACTACCGCAGGTCTACTGTCCCGCTCACAAATGATGCTTTGAGTACAGGATAGGAGACCCCTGGTAATCCAGGAACTCACATGTCCTAAATCCAGCAAACCCACTGATCAGCTGTCCGGAGCACAGTGTACAGAGCCGGAAGTAGACGGCTTTGCACACTGTGTAGTGGTTGTGCTGTGCTACTGCCTCTCAGTTCCAATTCCACTGACGTTTGGAACAGGAATAGCGCGGACTTTCTTACAATATCTGCAATTATTTAAAATATAGACAAGACAGAAAAAATGGAGAAACAACTAAATGGAAGTGATTAGTAATTGACACATTTATTGACATAATTGTGATGGGGACATAAAACAAGGAACAAAACATCAAAACATGAATTATTATATGAAATACCAACAGTTTTAAAATAAATAAAAAGTGACATGGTAATACACAATTATGTTAACACAACATTAATGTGTAAGTTAAAAAAGAAGATAACCATCCAACATTTAAAGGGTTTGTCCAGATCTAGAAAATAAATATTATTTGTAAAATGAAAAGTTGTACAATTTTCTAATATACATTCTGTATCAATTCTTCGTGGTTTTCTAGATCTCTGCTTACTGCATGTGATGAATAAGCCACCATGGTCATGTGATGGACACATATGTGCACAGCATGTCACAGCACAATACTTAGAGCTCTTTCTTGTATCGAGCAATGCATCTATGTGAGCATCACATGACTATAGACTGTCCATTACATGACAATGAACTGATGATGGATAGTGATCATGATGATGAACAGCTCGGAGGCTAAATAATTGTCTAGAAAGGTATACAGTATAAAATGAACCATGTGGCCATTCAATACTAAATTTATCCTATCCAGTATCCAGTATTTTTAACATGGTCACCTAAGGGGGATGGAAGCCACTGAGTGACACCAGTTATTAGGTCCACTTACCGTATGCACCATTTTTCGTATTTAATTTTTTTACTCCCCAATTTCTAATATCCATAACTTTTTTATACTTCCATTCACATAACTGTATGAGGGCTTAATTTTTGTGGAACAAGTTGTACTTCGCAATGATACCATTTAATATTCTGCATGATGTACTGAGAAAAAAAAAATCTAAATGGGGTGGAATCAGAGAAAAATCCGTTTGTGCAATTCTGATCTCAGGCATTAGCACCAGGTCTCTGCTGTTCTATACAGCGGAGACCTGGCAGCCATTATGGTGGATGTCAGGAAAGTGTTTTAAGACATCCAAAAATAGCAATTTACATATAAATGGGGCACCAAAACTGAATAAAAGAGGCATATTTGGAAACTGTAGAATCCACGTACTGTGATTAGGTTTATAACCGATTTACTGCTGACAGACTCCCTTCGAAATAACAAATTATACATACTCAACTCCCTGTTCACATGTGAATCCAGTTAAGAGTCTGCTGGTCTCCCTCGGGTGAATAGATAGTGGAGTACTGTATGTATATTCTGTTATTTTAAGCCTCAACGTGTTGGGGGGATGAGTTGGAAGACTCCTTTAATATACCTGCCTGTTGATTAGAAGTAATTTACTGTAGTTTATTGTTCTGAACAAAGATTCTTAATTTCTTATTTTCTACCTACTGGGAACACAGCCTGGAATGACTGCTGAACGTTCCTAAAAATGTAAGGAATAGAAGATTTAACAACATTACAAAAAAAAAAAAATCACTGACCATGGAGGTAACATGACAGAAATGATGGTGATTGTAAAACAGATGTAAGATACACATACACACACAATTCAATGCTGACAACTGGATGTTGCAAGGATCAGCAATTGTGTACATAAGTGATTTTCTCAATTAGGGTTCCGTGTTGCCTTCATTTTATTCAATGGGGGCTGAAATGCTTTGATACAGACCCCCAATTCAATGTATATTGTCTTATAGAAGCGAGATACAGCCCTGTAATATGAAATTCACCCATGGGTAAAATGTCAATGAAGTAAATTTTCATATTTTCTCATTTCTAGCAGCAACATATTCAGTGCTAACTCTCTTAAAGGGGTTATCCAGAGACACTTTTAATCACTTGCTGCCCAGGTTCTTTCAGTGGTGAGCTTCAGTTTGTTGAGCTGGTTCCGACACTGGGTCATGTAATTGGAACCAGCACCAGGTCCCTTCTCCTCCTCCCTATGTTCAGTGTTATTACATGCACCATGGCTGGCAGACTAGATCACTGTAATAGAAAAGTACAAGTAATACAACTAATCACAGGAAGGAGGAGGATCACATGACCTGGTGTCGGAATCAAGCCCTAAAATCTCAAGCTGCAACACCAGGAACCCCAGCAGGAAAAGAATTTTAAAAAAAGTACCAGGATAACATTTAAGGAGTCTATATATTTCTGCATAATAAGCTGTCTTTAGATAAATATGATATACACTCACTGACTGTTATGTCTCAGCCATATATGTAAATGTTTACACGTGTGGTCTGATTAGACACTTAATCTTGCTACAAGTGGTTATAAAAATGCTTCCCCCACTGCCCTATATAATGTCTCTCAGAGGCTACTTTGGGTAGTGTACCTCTTGCTGAGAGATCATTGACTGCTGATCTTAGACATGCCTCTATGACATGACATACTCAAAGGCATTTTACCTAGTTGACAGACTTTGAGCAACATTGAACTGAGCAAAGCCATCCTGACCTAGCTGTAAGGAAGTTTGGGGAGCACTGGTTACGTAAAAGCACGAATATACAGACCACCAGTAGAGAAAATGATTTGATCTGCCAACAAGCATGAGTAGCTCAAAACATTTTCCACCATCCAGACACAGGTGACACCTTCATTACACATCCCTTTCTCTGCCCGAACCATTTACAGGCACGTAGCAGAAGGAAATTTTCTGTCTCAACACCTATTATATGACCTGCCATTGACAGTGAGACATTGTCACCTTTGTTTGCAGTGATGTTGGAAACAAGAAAGCTGGACTGCTATGGCCTGGAACTGTATCTTCTCTAGTGATGAATCTAGGTTCTGTTTGATATCTGACAATGGGTCGGGTTCAAGTATAGAGACTTCATGGTGAGCACTTAAATCCTGCCTTTGCTGTGCAGAGACACACTGCCCAACTGCTGGTGTGATGATCTGCAGAGCCATCTCATATGACAGTCGGCTGCCCCCAGTAATATGAGGGACACTAACAGCTCAGCGATGTGCAGGACATCCTGCAGCCCATGTGCTGCCTCTCATGACAGGGCTTCCAACTGGAATCTTCAGTAGGATAATACCGCCTACACACAGCAAGGGTTTCCCAGGAATGTCTACACAAGATTGCAACACTTTCTTGGCCTGCCCAGTCGCCAAATTTACCACCAATCGAGCATTTATGGGATCATTTTTGTCAATTATTGTAGCTTGTAGTACTTTTCACAGAACTAGTAAGGTGAGGATTTATTTCCGAAGTTGTATTCTAAAACACTTCTATATATACAAGTTACTTATCATACCCCACATTATACAGATATATATATATAGAAAAATTTTGGGCACCCCAATTAATCTTAATCATTTTTAGTTCTAAATATTTGGGTGTTTGCAACAGCCATTTCAATTTGATATATCTAATAACTGATGGACACAGTAATATTTCAGGATTGAAATGAGGTTTATTGTACTAACAGAAAATGTGCAATATGCATTAAACCAAAATTTGACCGGTGCAAAAATTTGGGTACCCTTATCATTTTATTGATTTGAATACTCCTAACTACTTTTTACTGACTTACTGAAGCACAAAATTGGTTTTGTAACCTCACTGAGCTTTGAACTTCATAGCCAGGCGTATCCAATCATGAGAAAAGGTATTTAAGGTGGCCAATTGCAAGTTGTTCTCCTATTTGAATCTCCTCTGAAGAGTGGCATCATGGGCTCCTCAAAACAACTCTCAAATGATCTGAAAACAAAGATTGTTCAACATAGTTGTTCAGGGGAAGGATACAAAAAGTTGTCTCAGAGATTTAACCTGTCAGTTTCCACTGTGAGGAACATAGTAAGGAAATGGAAGACCACAGGGACAGTTCTTGTTAAGCCCAGAAGTGGCAGGCCAAGAAAAATATCAGAAAGGCAGAGAAGAAGAATGGTGAGAACAGTCAAGGACAATCCACAGACCACCTCCAAAGAGCTGCAGCATCATCTTGCTGCAGATGGTGTCACTGTGCATCGGTCAACAATACAGCACACTTTGCACAAGGAGAAGCTGTATGGGAGAGTGATGCGAAAGAACCCGGTTTCTGAAAGCACACCACAAAAAGAAACCCCCCCGGGGTATGCAAAAGCACATTTGAACAAGCCAGCTTCATTTTGGAAGAAGGTCTTGTGGACTGATGAAACAAAGATTGAGTTGATTGGTCATACAAAAAGGCTTTATGCATGGCGTCAAAAAACACAGCATTCCAAGAAAAACACTTGCTATCCACTGTAAAATTTGGTGGCGGTTCCATCATGCTTTGGGGCTGTGTGGCCAATGCCGGCACCGGGAATCTTGTTAAAGTTGAGGGTCGCATGGATTCAACTCAGTATCAGCAGATTCTTGAGAATAATGTACAAGAATCAGTGACGAATTTGAAGTTACGCCGGGGATGGATATTTCAGCAAGAAAATGATCCAAAAAAAAGCTCCAAATCTACTCCGGCATTCATGCAGAGGAACAATTACAATGTTCTGGGGGGGCCGCCCCCCCCCCCCCCACAAAAAAATATTAAAAAATTTGTGGGAGATTGTGGGGGGCGGGCTGTCCATGCTCGGCGACCATCAAACTTAACTGAACTGGAATTGTTTTGTAAAGAGGAATGGTCAAAAATACCTTCATCCAGGATCCAGGAACTGATTAACAGCTACAGGAAGCGACTAGAGGCTGTTATTTTTGCAAAAGGAGGATCTACTAAATATTAATGTCACTTTTCTGTTGAGGTGCCCATACTTTTGCACCGGTCAAATTTTGGTTTAATGCATATTGCACATTTTCTGTTAGTACAATAAACCTCATTTCAATCCTGAAATATTACTGTGTCCATCAGTTATTAGATATATCAAATTGAAATGGCTGTTGCAAACACCCAAATATTTAGAACTAAAAATGATTAAGATTAATAGGGGCGCCCAAACTTTTTCATATGACTGTTATATATATATATATATATATATATATATATATATACATACACACAGTATATAGTATCAACTGCAGATCCACTAAGAATGTGTCTATAGCGTCCCTAATGAAGAGATGTTCTGCTTTTCTGTTTGGAAGTTCTTGTGACACATATTAAAGAGAATCTGTCACCATAAAAATGCTGTTTTGTCTCCAGATAGCATGTCAGAGAACAGGAGTAGCTGAGCAGATTGATATATAGTTTTTTGAGAAAAGATTCAATGTAACTCTGCTCATTCTGAGCTTATGAGTCCAGTGGGCGGTCCTACTCAGGGCGTGCCAGCTTTCCTTTTATAAGTGTGTATACAGTGGGAAGTGTCAATCACTGAGTAGGACCGCCCACTGGACACATAAGCTCAGAATGACCAGAAATGTAACTGAATTAATTACAGGTTATATTGAATCTTTTTATAAACTATTTTAATGCGTTTCCACATAGCTTTGAAACCACAACCAAGGGGCATCTGGGATGTGGCTAAAACTCACAGAAACAAGATCAGTGTGCTGGCTACACCTGAAATTGCTTATATTTTTAAAAATGCTAGGGCTTTCAGCAACACGAATATGAATCCGTACTGAGTCAGCACAGTTTTTGGCCATATACCAAGTGCACCTTGGCCATGGTTTGAAAGCTACGTGGCAACCCAGCCACACAGCACTCAAACAATGAGAAAGTCCTATGGAGTAGGGAGTTAAATATTGCATGACTGATGACTGAGAAAGTCATTGCCCTCACATTTTCATGTTTGTAGAGCTGCTTTATACTTGGATTTTCTTTGACACTGGAGGACACAGAGTTGGCTGTCCCAATGGCTATTCTCTATATGGGTGCTGCATCTTTCTATTTTTTAATATATAATATATATAGTATATAAAAATACATATACTGTGTGTATATAGAAATAAAAATATAAATTATATATATATTGTGAGAAGGCGACAGGTAAAGTTCTGGATGGTCGCTATATCTCCCCCAGATTCCTCACTTGTGTGTGGTAAGTGAGGTTACAACACTGATGTCTGTAGCAAACCCTCAGCTGTGAGAAGGCCTTTCTGTTAACCGCTTCCTGTCCTACAGCAGGAAGGAGCCTTCAAGCACAGGTGGGAGCTGGGCCTCATTAAAAGGCCCATAAAAGGTTATCAAGACCTCAGTCCTGGGCAGTTCCTGGAGAGAGGAGGAGCCGGGTTCTGTCCTAAGGCTCTATCTGGTGAGAGACCAGTGTGAACTGTTGCCTTTATTTTTTGCCCTGTGTATTAACTGTGTGGCTGAAGCAAGCCACACGTATAGTTAGGGCCTCTTTGTTTAGTTAGTTGCTCAGACGAGCAGGGTTTCTGTTATCATTTTGCCTGAAGTTAAGGCTTATTTTGTTTTGCTGTTTTGGAAACATAAATGTACAGGGTAAAACCTGTTTATACCTGACTTTTTTGTGTCTGTCTCTGATTGTCTGGGTCTGCTGCTGCTACCACTGAGCCAATCCTCCCACAATATAATATATATATATTTCCATTCCTACTACATACGCTATAATTATAACACATAACAGCAGGCTCCGATAAGTGGGTTCACTAAAGGATGCTGAGCTGCCGGCTTTAATTAAGCCTTAAGTAAAGCGACGTGACTGTCAGGTTAAGTTAAGGTACTGAAAATGTTAACTGCGGATTCTCCTTGATTCTGTTCTTGTCTATAAACTGCTGAGTAACACGAGCAAGCGGCTTTTTATAAATAAAATAAAATAACCAGAGTCAATAGCAGCATGGTGTTAATCTGCGTTACAAATCCATACTGTGCCCAATTTACCCTTGTGAATATGGGGAACTGGCAATGAAAACAGGCACAATAAGCAAGTTAATTTTATCATTATGCAATGAAATAATATCCTTTAACAACTGCAATAACACAAAGACAGAAGGAGCTTGTGTGACAAAGCCTTTTCTGTTTCAGTGTAATTCGGCCCTTTGTTCTCACCCACCAAGGACACTGAGTGTTACTGAGAGAATTAAACCCTTCCTCTCCATGACCCTGATGACTGAGAAAGTCATTGCCTTGTGACAGAGGTTAAACATGTTCCAGACGCTTTTCTAATTCTCTCTTTAATTTTTTATTGTGGAGATGACATCACTGGGGTGAAGATGGTGGTATTCTACAGAATTATTGTTATCGCTCTTTATGTAAGGCCACCCTCATGCATGGATTTCATTGTTATTTGGCATTATGATCAAAGGCTATGGCTACTTTCACTCAAAAATATGTATTTTAGGCTGAAAATAGGATTTTATTCAAAAATATTTGTTTGGCTTCTGCAGCTTCCGTGTTTTACAGTACACAGGGCCCTCTCTGCCCTGATAAAATGTACATGGAGTTTATGTATGACCTGAAATAATGTACAGGAGTTACTCTGTATGATGGACTGTTCCACACAGGCTATCCAAAGGTGGAGACAGAAACTTCTGTCACTAGCTACTGATGAGTGGACAGCTCTTGTCACACACTTATATTGAAGGGGCTCGCAGTTCATTCTCTATAAATACAGAACGTACTTATAGTCTTCTTAGGAGAAATTGAAGAGAAAAATAACTGCAATGTCCCCCAGTAGGTAAAGAGAGTCTCTAGCTGTCTAAGTGACACTATGCTGAAGTATTATGGGATTTATAGCAAGGAAAAAAGCAAGAGAAATCTAAAAGCAAGATGGTGTCCAGAGATAAGTGAACCAGTTTGGAACAAAACGTGCTTGTTACAAATTTTCCAAAAATTTCAGTGTTGGACAAACTTTTAATTTTTGTGGTTCATCACCCACATATCAATATTATACTCTGGTGTACTGGTGGGCTTCCCCAGTGTATTCCAATCTGTTGACTTGCCAAACCTCAAAGTTATAGCAGATAAGATCTGGCCATCAGTTACCAGTAGCTGCTGGAAATGCGGCTGAGTAACCATGTAACATATATGGTGGGAGTGTCTACAGATATAGACCTAGATTTTAGGAAAAATAAGCTCACAGAGATTTCCATTGACATTTGCCTCCCAATCTGATTGCCTTCTGTGGCAGTACTGCTATCCACCATCCCCACCCTTTTATCCACATATGAAAAGTCATATCTCAACATCTCTAAGCAGCTAGTCATCTAGAACTATGTTCAGATGTACAAAGTACAGATATCACCTCTACTTCTTAATGGTCTGTCAAGGTATCCTTCATTCATTTAGTGGAGGAGCCCACATCCCTTAAACCGAAGGCATCAACTTGATAGAATAACCCCTCGTAGTGCTGGATAATCACAAACTCCAATACTTGCATGTAATGGCTGACACATGCGCATATAACCACTTACCACTCTTACTGTTCAACTGCCCAACACAGCAATAAAACCAGACAGCCCATTTATCTCGATACCAGACCCCTGCTGTCTGTACACCAAATAGTGCACAATGCTTTTATATAAATCCAGATACTCATTAGACAGATGCGTACACAGTCTCTATGATGTCATATCACATTATTCAAGTCCACAGGGCATCCGGGCAGCATAGGTTATTGAAAATGAATCAAAATCAATTGTATTGACTTCAAGATGACTAAATATTCTCAAATTGTATTTATCTCTTAGCTAGTGATCCAAGTGATACTAAAGTGATTTTCTGAATGCTGTAATAGGAAAGCATATGGGGCTATAAATTATATAAATAGCAGGCTGTATTAGTTGTAACAGAAGTAAACCACAACTGAGGCCATAATCCCAGGGTCAGTAATGGAGAGGCAGAACCTTTACATACATTCAGCAAAACTAATTGTGACATAAGCTGGCTGTAGGTGTAAGGATCTCACTCACAAAGTCAAAAAACAATTTGTCGATATCAGTATATTGGAAAACTGGCATATATTCTCCCATGAAAAATAATTTGTAACTTGTGAAATAGCACAGTATAACTTAACCATACTTGTATTTGCACTGTATGGCAGCACACTAACTACTGTACTACTGTAGTAGTACAGGTGTCCATTATTCATTATTCATTATTATTCATCATATTATTATTGATCTCCAGTAAGGGTGTTCATGACAATATCCATAGGGTATATTGACAGGGGTCTTGAGACAACCTCTTTAGTGGCATCAAAGTGACCATTAAAAGGGTTGTCCGGGCTTAATTTATTTATGGCCTATCCTAAGGATAATACATAATACGGTACCGGGAGTAGAAACGTCTGTCCACTGTATTGCAGCTGGGGGCCTTCACTGCAGTTCAGCTCCTGAGAATAGGTCATAAATAAATTAAGCCTCTAAAATCCCTTCAATCATCATCTTACAATTATAAAATGAATAGGATACTCACAGGTTACATTGGCTTGTTATGCAATTGGCCCTAGTATGCATGTGTCTGTGTCTGAGATAAGTAAATTGGATTGTGAGCCCTAATGTCTGGTGAGAATGATGTCAATTTCTGTGCAGCTCTGCGATAAAAACAGCAACGGTAATTAAAGTAATAAATCATATTATGCTTATGGCAACTTTACAAAGAAGTTTATAGAGGCTGATGGAAGAATTAACCATATTTAGAACATATATGGGCAGGTGAAATCATTCTGGCATAGTACATATGATCCAAACACAAGCGTAACATGCTCAGTATTGCCATAACACATTAATGCCAGGATGTTCATCACTAATTTTATCTTTAGATAAGTACATATCAATAAACCCTGCCAAACCGGTGTAATAGCCTTGACAAACATATTTGTTATATGTAAATTCACATAGTCATCAGAAAAGTCTGTTCTCCCTTCTATTTTTAAATCAAAAATGAGAAAAAATACCAGCAGAGGGTACAAACTTCTCCAGCCTTTCATGTGAACAGTTTTCCTTTCCGCTGGGACTCATTCCCATTTTTTGGCTTAAAAAGAAATAAAAAAAAAAGAAATATAGCTACATATTGCAACATATAAACACTAGTCTCAGCGAAGCCAAGAAACATAAAAGCTAATATTTTGTTTCAAAACTTTACAAAACATTCAATATAAAATGAAACAAACTATCCTGTTATTACAGCAAGTAGGGAGGAGAGTCAATGTAGTCACCATGTACAGTAATATTTTTTATTAAATACAGAGATTAAAGATCATGAATATTCATCAAGGACTTAGACTGAACTTTTAATAGGCTGCAGATGTGAGGAGAACTAAGGCTGCAGAGTGTTGTTTGGTTTAGCCGAGCATGCATGTGTTCTCAGTGGGGAGAGGGAAATAAGCCCCTGCCAGATGCCTCTGGCTGAGGCTTATCTCCTTTGTGAGCAAAGGCTTGGCCATGTTAAATTCAGTATGCCCAATCATTTCTCCTGACATCAGCTTTAGGGAAGGGATAGCACATTGCCATATATATATATATATATATATATATATATATATATAGTAGTTGGAGGATTCGACTGACAATCCTTATATGAGGTAGGGTATACATGCTCTTTACTAAGATTACCTGAAACATGTGATATGTGAGGCCAAAGGTGACAGTTCTGCAAATATTCTTGCAATGTTACACATGTATATTCCAAATCATTCCTACAAAAGCAAATATCTGTGATTTTCTTTGGGGACCACTACCTGACTGGTTGTTCATCATGCGGACAGCCTTGGCCTTGGCCAGTTCCAAAGCAGTGACCCATCTCTGTCTTTCCACTTCGCAGCTTGCCTTGAGATGGTATGTTCGGCCACCATTGGACAACACAATGTTGCACGAATCTTCTGTATCAATATGAGCTGTAGACAGGTTTATGGTTCCTCGGCATGTGTGGGCCATCTCAGCCTGTGTCCTGCGTAATGACAGATTGGGAAATAATGTGAATAGAGCCATATTATAGGCCCAAATAACATCTAAAGACTTAACATTAAAGTGTAAAGATGTGGCTATCACTGCAGACCATTATTAGAAATCTCACCCAAAAAAAAGGGGAAGTTATTCCAAAATTTTTGTGAATACATAACTTAAATTCATCATTTAAAGAGTTTTTAGCCAGCTAATTTTAAAAAAATGCAAATAATAAGTCGCCATTTCACTTCACCGACAAGCTAAATGTGAAATCAACCAAATCAAGAACTACAATGACTTTTACATTACAATGCAAGATTGACATTACTGTTGCAGTCAGTATATATAAGAGGTGTTCCAATGTTCTTCTTGCAACAATATTACCCCCCAAAACATCACTGATGTATCATGTTGTAATGCTGTAAGGAATGTACTCAGGGCTTTGTGATAGTTTTGCCTGCCCTAGACTAGACTCCTGATGAGCCTAAGATAAGGCTTGCTTAGATTGTGACAGTCCCCATACCTCTTCTCTCACAGCGTCATCAAAAGGACGTTCCTAAAGTCATTAGTCACTAGTTAGTTTTTTTTTTTCTCACTGTGATACTCGTATTAGAAATATGACAAATATCCTTAGGATTTATACAGATCCCACCTCCAGGACTCCCGCTATCCAGAAGAAGGAAGGACGCAAGCACCACAGCCAGTTCACAGCAATACTGGACACAATGATGCAGTGTTGCTTATGTCCCACCACAACCCCATGCTATAACGGCTTGAGCCCCATGGATGGCAGAAACTGCCACAGAAGCCAATGACTGGCAACTGCTACTCCCTATAAATGGCTGCAGCAGTCACATGTTCATGGTGACATGTCTTCTTTACAGCAAGGAGCACAGAGACCAGCAGGGACCAAGGTAGAGTCAGACGAGGAGCAGCAGGAGTTCAGTAAAGTGGTTATTATTTCATAGTGACTTTTTTTTTTTTTTTTTTTTAAACAAAAACATCTAAGCTAGCTAGAGAACAACTTTAAGGGGGTGATCATTTTTGTTTCTATTTAGCCAAGTATTTGATAAAATCCAGCCTCTACTACAAGCTGTATCGTGCAAGTGATATAGAAGAACATTGTAGGTTTGACTATTCCTGCTATTGGGGTTAATCATTAAACTACAATAGGCCTCGACATGAGGAAATCAATAGCTTCTACCAAGTACAAATCATGGCTGCACTGAACTAAAAGAGCCGCACTTACACTCTTCATTATCAATTCAATGTACAGGGTACAATAGGGAGCAGAATTCTCTCCTCAGCAGTGAAAATTTACTATAACAGATTGTGTGGCATAGAAAACAATGAGAAGATAACATGGATTAGTGGTAAAGAGAAGATAAAACAGAATTGCAGCACATTATTTAATGGAATTGTATAGTCTAGACCTGGGGTAGGCAACCTTTTTTGTTCGGCGTGCTGATTTTGATTAAAAAATCAAAGTTGAGGTACTCGGAGTGCCGGTCAATAATTGTAAGTCTGACGACCCCTGCACACGGTATTATGTCCCATAGCGGCCCCTGCACACGGCATTATGTCCCATCGTGGTCCCTGCACACGGTATTGTCTCAGTGGCCCCTGCACACGGTATTATCCTCCATAGTGACCCCTGCTCACGGTATTATGTTCCATAGAGGCCCCTGCACACGGTATTATGTCCCATAGTGGCCCCTGCACACGGTATTATGTCCCATAGTGGTCCCTGCACACGGTATTATCCTCCATAGTGGCCCCTGCTCACGGTATTATGTCCAATAGCGGCCCCTGCACATGGTATTATGTCCCATAGTGGCCCCTGCACACGGTATTATGTCCCATAGTGGCCCCTGCACACGGTATTATGTCCCATAGTGGTCCCTGCACACGGTATTATGTCCCATAGTAGTCCCTGCACACGGTATTATGTCTCAGTGGCCCCTGCTCATGGTATGTCCCATAGCGGCCCCTGCACACAGTATAATATTCTAACTTTTATAAAATTCCAATTGCCACCACTCACTAGCTATTATTATCCTGTGGGGTCTCTTCAGACCCCAGAGTATAATAAGCGGAGGGCCAAGAGAGGTGAAAAACATAAAAAAACAATGTTAACTCACCTTCCCTTGATCCGCAGCCACTCTGTGCTCTTCGGGCGCTTCTGCCTGTAGTCAGCGACCGCTGATTGAGTCTCCGGAGTCACACTGCGTCATTATGCGTAATGACATCGGACGTGACCCCTGAGGTGCTGTCAGCGGTTTTTTACGTCAGGCAGAAGTGCCCAAAGAGCACACAGCGGCTGCGGATCCAGGGAAGGTGAGTAACATTGTTTTTTGTGTTTGATCATCTACCCGGAGGCTCCGCTTATTATACTCTGGGATCTGAAGAGACCCCACAGTATAATAGCAGTTTCGTTTCGGCCGTGTTTGGTCCGATCGAAACTGCTGGATGAGGACTCCGCTGCCATGCCAGGAAAATAAGCCTCGCGTGCCACTCTTGGCACACATGTCGGGGGTTGCCGACCCCTGGTCTAGACCAAGCCATGACAAATCTTCTAGCAGCTGGAGGCGTTTACAGCCAGTAACAACATATAGTCTATCAATGCAGTGATCCCTTCATATTATACAGTAGTTCCATGTATTATTCAGTAGCTTTACATGTAATTTTGCCAGGAGTAACTGCACACTAGCAAAGACATAGCTGAAAAAAGTCTATGGCTGCTTTCACACGGTCAGTGTTTGGTCAGTGATTTTCATAAGTCATTGTCTGCCAAAACTAGGAGTGGGTTAAAATCACAGAACAGGTACAGATATTTCTATCATACCTGTTCTCTGTGTAGCCTCCTCTCCTAATTTTGGTTCACAATCACTGAACAAAATCACTGACCAAACACTGCCGTGTGAAAGCAGCCTTAGGCCCCTTGCAGACGACCGTGGGCGAGATCAGTGTGCTATCCTTGTTTTTCGCGGATAGCACACTGACCCATTCATTTCTATGGGTACATGCACACGACCATGTTTTTCACTGATCAGTGTGCGAGCCTTGATTTCGCACCGCATCAGATAGAACAGGTCCTATTATGTTCAGTTTTTGCGAAAACGGACTCGCCCATAGAAGCCTATAGGAGACTAAAAACCTAGGATGGCACACGGATGTACTCATTATGTCATTAGTGTGCCGTCCATTTTCACGGACAAGCTAGGGATATGATTAGATGTCACCTGTGTTTTTTTATGGTGAATCTGCAAACTACAATCACACTGATGGCACACTGAAGACACCCTCTTAGTTATTGTGGACACACTTTACTGATGCTGAAGAAACACTGAACATACACTGAAGACACTCTGTCCGCAAAAACTGAACATTAATTACTAGTTTGCTGACCGCAAAATATACACGGTCTTCTGCAACTAGCCTTACGCTGGGTTCACATTTGCGCTTGCATTACGTTCGGCAATTCCGTTCCCCTCTCCGCATGAAAAATGCGGAGAGAGAAGTGTTGCAAGCTGGACTTTTCTCTCTGCATTTTTTCACCCTTTCTGGGTGGAAACTGAGAGGAAACAACACGGCCCCATTATAGTCTATAACGGAAACCCAAACGCAGATGTGAACCTAGCCTTAGTGTGCATAATATAGGAAATTCAGGAACACTGGAATGCAAATACATGCAGGCATGATGCAGCCTATAAGATCCCTAACATGGGAAAAGAACAATCTATGAGCACATTGAGTAAAGCTGCTTGCAGTCTGTGAACCATATCCGATCTGTAATAACACAAACTGCCAGAAGTAGATAGAAGTACATAAGTACTTTTTTCTTACACTGTAAGGCTGCGATCACACTAGCATTAGGTGACCTTTCGGGGACTCCGTTCCCCATTCTGCTTAAAATATGCAGAGAGAAAAGTCCTGCAAGCACTATGGGGTCTGCGGGTTTCCATGGGTAACTGCTTTTTAAGAGGATATAGTTTCAATTTTTTGGTTCCCCAAGCAGACCCAAAGAACGGAAACCCAAACGCTAGTGTAAACCTAGTGTAAGTTGTGAGATGCTGCAGAGTGTCCAGTTACAGCAATTTGCAAGACGTATGTGTAGAGGCTATGAGGAGTATCGCCAATCCCATCTGTATTCACTGTGTGAAGAGACCAGACCCCACCTCCACTTACTGTGAAGACATCTTGCTTATCTAATGCATCTATGGACGGGACTTTACTAGTAACAGGGAGTGAAATGCAAAATAGCTAGAAGGCAAATACCTAGTGTCAAGAGCTTTAGAGAGGTTTTTCAGTCTGAAAGCAGCAAATGTTTTAAATTAAAGTGTATTACATTTTTGTTGTCTGAAAAGTTACTGACCATTGAAAGATCATGCCAGCACTGTAGTAATCCAGCACTCACCAATTCATTATGGCTAGCTGCACACAGGCTTTTATGGTCCTAAAAATACAGTCTGTTTGTTGGACATATTTCCTGGACTTCACTCTGTTCAGAGACCCAGACTCACAGTATCATAATTGTCTATTATGCTGTGAGTAACTGGCCCACCACAGGACTACTGTCATGTCATTACAGTACAGGACAATGGTCTCGTGGTGAGACAGAGATTTGTGGCTTCATAGATATCTATGGTACTGTGAGTTTGGGTCTCCGGGCACAAGGATAACACAAAAAACATAAGGCTGCTGTTACACACTCTCACTAACATAAGTGCTGTTTTTTTCTACCAATGAAAATGACTAACACTAATCAAAAATGCTAAATAACTGTGTGGTTTCAAAAAACACGTGTTAATAGGAGTAAAATAGAAATGGGTATTAGTACCCAAAGGGGGTATTCAACCAACCATATCAGGTCTGTGTTGTACAGATCGATTAACAGTCACAATTACTATTCCAAGTACAAGTCTAATGACCCAGACTTAGAGCATCATAGATCCCTATATGATTTTAGTAGCTCAGGTCATTAGCCCTATGGCCGGGATAGGATTTGTAGCTGTAATACAGTCCATACAATATAGTTGTATTATGACCATGTAAATGCAGCCTTAAAGAAGTATTCTTATCTCCAGGATCATATTTTAACTTGTATCGTAAGTTAACAGAGTTTTTTAACCTATACATTGCTTTATCTATTTTGCACCGTTTGTCAGATACAGTTGAATGTGTGTCCTCAGGATGTTGCCTAGGTTACAGACCACCTCTCTTATCTAGCTGTAGTGGTCAAGCTAATGAATACCTGTTCCCAGCCACATATAGTCTCTTATCTTTCTCTGCAAAGTGCTTCAGCTGTTGAGCCCTGGAAAGGGCTAGGACAGTGCTGATCAGTGTCCCTGTTATCCATGTATGTGTGTAATTCAGAAATAATTGTTCAATTAACAAAGTACATTGTTCATCTTGGAAGTACACTGCTTGCCTGAGCTGAAAACCAGGAAGTGAAGGAGAGGGGAGACAAGAGAACAAGAGAAACCCTGAGATGGGAAAACCCATTTAAGATGAGGACAAAATATGTAGCTGTAGTCATATTAACATATTAACGCCACTTCTGAAACCCTGCCCAGTGACAGTGGTGGGACAAGGCTGGAGTTGCATCGTTTCTCACTACCCAGGAAGACAAGTGTCAAGCGACTGAAAGCAAGCAAAAAAGTATACTCAACATGGAAAATATACAAAACTGGCAGTACAGATTTTTAGCAAAACAGCTGACATGCATCTAATGTGCATGGTTGCCTATTGACGCCTTCTTGACGGGCTCAGGAGATAACCGTTGGCAAATGAGTATTTCTCCATCTAATGTAGGGGTGTCAGGGCCATCTCTAGTAGACATCTGGTATGTTTTCACAGGCCAAATATAATTACACTGTGGACTAGATCTGGCCCATGGGCCAGAGTTTGACACCTATGATCTAATGTGTATGGTCAGCCTAACTTGCACTTAAAGAGGGCTTGTCACCTCTCCTGATATGTCTATTTTAGTAAATATTTGTATTCTACATCTTTTCTTATTATAGGTGCCTCCTAAAAACTTGTTTGTTTTTTTCTTCAACCTGAAGTTTTTGAACTGGAAGTTAAAAATCTATAGAATAAAGCAACAATTTATATTTGACAAAATCACTCAAATTTCCATTTTGGACAATCATTTAAAAATGTAAAGCATATAGCATTGCCAACAACTGAAGTCTGACCATAAGGCGATGTCATGTTTGATATTTCCAGCTAGTAGATGGATGAAACTATGTTCATGCAGCATGGCTGGTCAACCATTTGCTTTTTTTTTTTTTTTTCAACTACATTTTCTGACATGTAATAAAGGGTCAGTTATATTTTTAAGGGCATAGGGTGACTGTGTGAAAGATTAGGGGCACGGGTGAGTGGCTTACTCTGTTAGTCAGCAGAATGCCAGGCTTTATCACAGACACAAAACATGTTTTGAGTGCACTGGATTCTATGACATGGCCAGCAAAGACTTGCGGTGAGCCATCATTATTCTCCTATATTCCTCATGATAAAGCTATTGTTGCATTGCATCATCAATTACATAAGTATAGTAAATCAAACAAATGTAAAAAAATCCATTGTGATGTTAATAGACTGTCTATATGTACTCTATATCACAAGGCATTATAATGCCTTGTGATATGTAGATGCTAAGTAGAGGGCAAAAGGCAATTAAATCTCTACACACCTTCACTGGTGCTCTCCTCAATGTGAGAGATTCTTGTCCCTAACCCACTCATTGCCTCCCACTAAGCCAGCCAATTCACTTTGCTCTGTACTGATGAAGGACAACAATCCGTAAACAGCGCTGTATGCAGATAAGTGAAATTGGCTTGGCTAAAATCCCTTTTGCTGTCTCAAGGCTCGGTGAGTCAAAAGCAAATTGAGGATCTGTTACATCCAATAGAGGGCGCATGAGCTCCCCAGCTCCTTTCCCATAATGCCTTGTGATATGTAGATGCTAAGTAGAGGGCAAAAGGCAATTAAATCTCTACACACCTTCACTGGTGCTCTCCTCAATGTGAGAGATTCTTGTCCCTATATGTACTCTATTCAATGCAAAACACCATCCAAAATATTCAACCAAACTTCAGCAAAATAGCCTATACCAAAAAGTTATTGATTCTAATGTGTTTTATATATCACTATCGACTTTCAGCTAACATCTTTTAGGCACACAAATGCCATGAAAAATTCCACAAAAAATGTTTGTGTGAATCTACCCTATTGCGTTATTCACACAACAATGTAAAACAGCCATGTAATGGTCATTTTAAAATCAACGAGAGTGAATCAGTCTATCCACATGTGCTTTTTTTGACGGAGTGTTTTACAGATCCATCAAATCACATCCATACCCTGCAGAAAGAATCTGCACATAACCCACAAGGAAACTGACAAATGCTCATTTTGGCAGATTTTGCCAAAGATTTCCTTTGCAATCTTTGGTTAATTATTTCCAATGAATTGAAATTCCATTTTGACATGTTTTAAATGTTTTTTTTTAGAATTCATCAGTGATGTACAGATAGTCCATCAATGTGTAGACCATAAAGGTCTGACTCCCAGACAGCAGAACAAAGGCACTTACTTAAGCCCCTTACGGTTCCATACAAAGCTATGTAGACCAGCAGCGCAAGCCAAAACATAGTCACATTGTCATGGCCATTTAAAGTGACCCTCCAGTAGGGCTGGACGATCTATCAAAAAATATCAGAAACTGAACATTAACCAGGATAACCAAGGTGATTTTGTTCACATCAGTTATTTTGGTTCGGTTATTACAATATTTGAAACGTCCAAATCGAAATTGCTATTATACTCTAGGGTCTCTTTAGACCCGGAAGTGTAATAAGCGGAGGGCCAGTGGAGGTGATCCAACATATAAAACAGTGTTACTCACCTCTCCTGCGCTCCTGCACCACTCCCTGCTGTCTTCAACGCTTCTGGCTGATTTCAGGCAATGCTGAGACCTGTGATTGGGCCTTAGTGGTCACGCAGCGTCACAACGCCACATGATGCTGAAGACCTAATCAGCAGTCCCTGACATCAGCCTGAAGCCTTGAAGGAGTTGCGCTGGAGCACAGGAGAGGCGAGTAACACTGTTTTATATGTTGCATCATCTCCAATGGCCCTCCGCTTATTATACTCTGGGGACTCTTCAAAAAAAAAACTTCACCATGTTTGTAAAGTTATTCACACTAACCTGTAACATCTGGCTGCAACGTTTTTAATGCTGTTTTTTCATGGTAAAAAAATGTCAAAACAAATGCCTGTGTGAAGCCTACCTTAATCAGTCATTCAGTGTTCTGCAGGTGGATGATACACAAACAGCTTTTAATTTTATTTTTAGTTTTTATCTGGGGACTACAAAAGTAGGACACAAGCTTGCTCTTAGCTATAAAGGAAATAAATACTATATTAATTTTTTACCAGTAGTGTGTGGTAGAAACAACTCCGTGACACGATGAGAGTACATGAGACCACCAAGCCCAGCCCAGAGACAGTCACGACACTATACACAGGTTAAATGAATAACATGGATTATCCCGTTACAAGGGCACATGGGGTGGGATATACTAGGCAGCCAAGAGGCAAGAGTAAGAATCTGAGGGACTCAGTTTATCAGGGCTCAATGACTGGGTTATTTTCCGAACAGCAGATCCTGGTATGCTGAGGTTAGTACCTACCAAAAGTTGTCCAACAAAGGACAACTGAAGACAAGATCAATGGTACACATTGGAGCACAGGCTAGTCTCTCTGGTCCCATCCCAAAGAAAAGCTACTGTAGCACAAACTGCAGCAAAAGTTATTGCTAGTTTTCATGCAACTACAGACTACAATGGTGTGAGAGTGTACACTGCTTCTGAACTTGCAGAGTATGGAGCTGTACATCTACAGACCAGTCAGAGTGCCCATACTGACTGTTTACTGCCAAAGCCACCTACAATGGGCACGTATGCATCAGAAATGGACCATGGAGCAATGGACAAAGGTTGCCTGGTTAGATTAGTCACATTTTCTTTTACATAAGGTGCATGTACATCATTTTGGTGGCACAAGCTGTTTAGGTGGCATCTACACAATATTAGGCCTAAATGCTCAAGGAGAGTATTGTATTGTAAAAATGTCTGTTTCTTTAAGATAGCAGTCGTGCCTTCAGTGCTGCAGTGTGTTATGCTGGTAAGAATATGAAAGGAGTAAAATGTTAAATCCCAGGGGTAGAATACACAGGAGCCTTCGGTGAATGATGGATGTTGTTCTCTTACACAACAGTGTCACAAAGACCTAGCAAAGAGAGCACCTGATTCAGACAAAGGAGAAACATTATAGAAAACGGCCGTGGTCACAAACTAAGAATAAATCTTAACATTTCTATTGTCTAGCGAGTCAGATCCCTGCTTTTACATTATCCACTCCACTACTGTACAAAGACATGAGCAAAAAGTCTTTAAACTTAGTAATAGGAAATATACATGTTATCCACCAGAACACTTCCTTCATACATTAGGCTATTTTCTGGTTAATGGTGGAAAAAAAACTCAAAACACATGTACACTGAAGAGCAATAGAAGTACACATTATGTACTGAAGAGTAATAGAAGTACACATTATGTACTGAAGAGTAATAGAAGTACACATTATGTACTGAAGAGTAATAGAAGTACCCATTATGTACTGAAGAGCAATAGAAGTACACATTATGTACTGAAGAGTAATGGAAGTACCCATTATGTACTGAAGACTAATGGAAGTACCCATTATGTACTTAAGAGTAATGGAAGTACCCATTATGTACTGAAGAGTAATAGAAGTACCCATTATGTACTGAAGAGCAATAGAAGTACACATTATGTACTGAAGAGTAATGGAAGTACCCATTATGTACTGAAGACTAATGGAAGTACCCATTATGTACTGAAGAGTAATGGAAGTACCCATTATGTACTGAAGAGTAATAGAAGTACCCATTATGTACTGAAGAGTAATAGAAGTACCCATTATGTACTGAAGAGCAATAGAAGTACACATTATGTACTGAAGAGTAATGGAAGTACCCATTATGTACTGAAGACTAATGGAAGTACCCATTATGTACTGAAGAGTAATAGAAGTACCCATTATGTACTGAAGAGTAATAGAAGTACCCATTATATACTGAAGAGTAATAGAAGTACCCATTATGTACTGAAGAGTAATAGAAGTACCCATTATGTACTGAAGAGCAATAGAAGTACCCATTATGTACTGAAGAGTAATGGAAGTGCCCATTATGTACTGAAGAGTAATAGAAGTACCCATTATGTACTGAAGAGTAATAGAAGTACAACATTATGTACTGAAGAGCAATATAAGTACCCATTATATACTGAAGAGTAATAGAAGTATACATTATGTACTGAAGAGTAATAGAAGTACACATTAAGTACTGAAGAGTAATAGAAGTACACATTATGTACTGAAGAGCAATAGAAGTACACATTATGTACTGAAGAGTAATAGAAGTACACATTATGTACTGAAGAGTAATAGAAGTACCCATTATGTACTGAAGAGTAATAGAAGTACACATTAGTACTGAAGAGTAATAGAAGTACACATTAAGTACTGAAGAGTAATAGAAGTACACATTAAGTACTGAAGAGCAATAGAAGTCACATTATGGACTGAAGAGTAATAGAAGTACCCATTATGTACTGAAGACTAATAGAAGTACCCATTATGTACTGAAGACTAATAGAGGTACCCTTTATGTACTGAAGAGTTATAGAAGTACCCATTATGTACTGAAGAGTAATAGAAGTACCCATTATGTACTGAAGAGCAATAGAAGTACACAAGTACACAACCTGTTCGAGTATTCAGCTAAATTGACCACAAATTGTTCTTCCTCAAGATTTATATTCATGTTCAGGAAATGTCATTGGAAAGAACAAAGAAAAGCTATGCAGCTCAAGTGGGTGCCCCAAGTCACATGCAGGTGCCAGTGGGTGTGGAAATGTTACTAGGTCAGCAGTACCAGTCTTCGAAGAATTAATTCGCTCTAATCCCCCATGCAGGGCAGTCAGAAACATGGAAATCTAAATTATATCTGAGGGATTTATAAAAAAGAAAAAAAAAAAAAAAATTTTACGCTAGAAGCTAAAAAAGAAAAAACTGACAGTGGATTCAATGAAACATATTTATCCACACACACACACACACACACACACACACACACACACGCACACACACACTCAATTATATATTAGAAAGTCCTCATATTGCTTTTCACTTTGTTAAAAATAATCAATCACTAATGTCAGCCATTATTCAGCTAAATAGGCAATGGTTGATATGCCTATTTACCATTCAGAGAACTGGGAAAGATGGGTTAATTTTTCCATTATTAAATGACTGCTCAGGGATTCAGTCGCAATTTCTATTTACTGTTCTGTTATCTGTTTGGCTATTTTTGGCATCATAAATAGCGGAAGGCCAGCGGACCCCATTAAAGTAAATGAGGTCCATTGGGATTATACTTGAAAATGGATCCAGCCTAGCTGTCATGTTATAACGGGAAGCACATACACAACTGTATGTGAATGCAGCATAAGTATGGGAAATATTCAGACCACAGCAGATAGGCCACTCCAGTCAAAGAAATATTCTTTATTAACAAAACATCTACTATATATCAACCTCCAAAGACATTACCATTCTCTTTGATAACAGGGCATGTCTCAACCACACTCTACTGACTATATAAATAGTTGAAAATTTAGTCATAGATTTCCAGGAGGAACGACTTAGGAACAACAATGCAGAGTTCTCAGACAAGATGCTCCTTCTAAAAGCCATAACTTTTTTATTTTTACGTTCACAGGGCTATGAGGGCTTATTTTTTGTGAGACAATTTCTACTTCATAGTGGTACCATTTAATATTTTTTAGATGATGCACTGGGAAGCTGGAAAAAAATAGTGGCTGGAAAAAGAATGCAAACACAATGCGACTATGCCATGTTCTCATAGATTTTGTGTATACAGCATTTGCTGTGTGATAAAAATGACATGTTCTTTACATTCTGCAGGTCTCTAAAAATATCAAAAACTTTGAAAAACGCAAATATTTTTACTCACCGTATTCTGAGACCGGTAACTTTTTTTATGTTCCTGTGTATGTAGCTGTGTAAACAGTATTTTTTGTGTGGTTTTGTGCAGTTTTTATTTATACCTGACCCTTAGTTGTATTGCAGTCTATGGGACTTGCAATCAAATTATTGCAGGTTCAAGCCCTAATAAAATAGTAAAAAAAAAAAAAAAAAAAAAAAAAAATAAAAGTTCTAAATCATCCCCTTTCCCTAGAATACATATAAAAGTAGAAAATTACTGTGAAACACATACACATTAGGTATCCCTGTGTCCGAAAACGCCCGGTCTACAAACCTATAAAAATATTTTTCCCGTAGGGTGAACGTCATAGTGGGAAAAAGTATCAAAAGTGCCAAACTGCTGTTTATTTCACTGTTTCGCCTCTGATTTAAAAAAAAAAAAAAAAAGTGATCAAAGCAATAGACATTCCCCAAAATGGTATAACTAAAAAGTACACCTGGCCCCGCAAAAAAAGACGTCCTATGCTGCAGGGCCACCTGTCAATGTGGCCTTGCAGCTGTTGCAAAACTGCAACTACAGTACTTTACCACATTTTTTGCTTCAAAATTTTTTCCTCCTCTAAAACCAAGTGTCTTATGGTCCAGTGCGTCTTATAGTCCGAAAAATACGGTAAATTTGAAATCCCTGGAATCATACCGAAACATAGAATACAGGTGACATGTAAAAAAAAATTGAGGTTTGGAAGGCAGGAGTCAAAAAAGAAAATCGAAAAATTCCAACAGGTTTTCTTTAAAGGTTAACAGGTCCTCTTTAAAGCAAACTTCTCAGGTGATTTATCTTGCCCCATCTGATTTCATAGAGGGTGAAAATTAGAGTAAATCCTGATGGGACAATGAGAATCCTGATACCCTGCCCATACAGACTTTTGTGTACCTACAGTGATACAGGAAAAGTTGTTAATCACTGCATGTGGACGTGGTAATCCGGACTGTCAATGTTTCTCCTAGACGTCCTAATTTAGGCCAGGGATACACAGGGTGTACTCAGCTAACCTGCTGCGATATACAATGGCATGAAAAAGTTTGGGCACCCCAGGTCAAAATTACTGTTACTGTGAACAATAATTAAGCAAGTTGAAGATGAAATGATCTCTAAAATGCATAAATTAAAGTTGACACATTCCCTTTGTATTTTAAGCAAAAACTATTTTTTTTTCATCTTTTACATTTTCAAAATAACAAAAAAAGAAAAGGGCCTGAAGGAAAATTTTGGGGAATGTCTGTCGCTTTGATAGATTTTTATTTAATTTTTTATGGGAAGCATTCGCCATATAGGAAAAATATCATGGACGGTTCTCACAATCTTGCTGCACGGGAGCTGTCCCGAAAGAAGGGAAGGAGACGGCAGGGGCAAAAAAGGTAGGCCCTTTTTTTCAGATTGGGGGCCATAACGAGCAGCCGCCATATTTAAACACCCGACTGCATCAGGCTTGTTAAGATGTTCTTTCGCAAAATTCTGACCCTGAATTTTGTGGTGAGGATACAGGAGACATTTTCTTCTGATGACTCTTTCATGAAGGCCATATTTGTGCAGGCATTGCTGAACAGTAGAACAATATACCACAACACCAGAGTCAGCTAAATCTTCCTGAAGGTCTTTTGCAGTCAAGGGGGGGGGGGGGGGTGGATTTGCCTTTCTAACAATCTTATGAGCAACTGTCTCATTTTTCTTAGTCTTCCCGACCATATCTTGACTTCCATTGTTCCTTCCACTTCTTAATTATATATTGAACTGAGGAAACTGCAACCTAAAAATGCTTCACAACCTTCTTATAGGCTTTTTCTGCTTTGTGGGCCTTTATCATTTTCATTTTCAGAATGCTAGGCAGCTGCTTAGAAGAACCCATGGCTGTTTTTTATGGGACATGGTTAGAGGAGTCTGGGTATTTAGAAGGAAGGAAGAATGGATGAAAATCCCTCAAACTAGAAGGACTGAAAGACTCTCTGCTGGCTACAAAAAGCGTTTATAAGCGGTTATACTTGCCAAAGGGGTGCTACTAGGTACTAACCATGCAGGGTGCCCAAAGTTTTGCTTTGAGCCTTTTCATTTTTTCTTATTTTGAAAATGTAAAAGATGAGAATAAAAGAAAGTTTTTGCTTAAAATACAAACAGAATCTGTTATCTTTAACTTTATGCCTTTTAGAGATCACTTCATCTTCAACTTGCTTAACTGTGCACAGTAACAATAATTTTGACCACTGTATAGTACCAGTGAAGTGGATGAGATTTAGCAAGTATCATCCACCGTATACTGTATATACAGTGGGGAAAAAAAGTATTTAGTCAGCCGCCAATTGTGCAAGTTTTCCCACTTAAAAAGATGAGAGAGGCCTGTAATTGTCATCATAGGTAGACCTCAACTATGAGAGACAAAAAGAGAAAACATATCTAAAAAATCTCATTGTCTGATTTTTTAAGAATTTTTTTGCAAATTATGGTGGAAAATAAGTATTTGGTCACCTACAAACAAGCAAGATTTCTAACTCTCACAGACCTGTAACAACTTCTTTAAGGGGCTCCTCTGTCCTCCACTCATTACCTGTAGTAATGGCGCCTGTTTGACATTGTTATCAGTATAAAAGACACCTGTCCACAACCTCAAACAGTCACACTCCAAACTCCACTATGGTGAAGACCAAAGAGCTGTGGAAGGACACCAGAAACAAAATTGTAGACCTGCACCAGGCTGGGAAGACTGAATCTGCAATAGGCAAGCAGATTGGTGTGAAGAAATCAACTGTGGGAGCAATAATTAGAAAATGGAAGACATACAAGACTACTAATAATCTCCCTCGATCAGGGGCTCCATGCAAGATCTCACCCTGTGGGGTCAAAATGATCACAAGAACGGTGAGCAAAAATCCCAGAACCACACGGGGGGACCTAGTGAATGACCTGCAGAAAGCTGGGACTAACGTAACAAAGGCTACCATCAGTAACACACTACGCCGCCAGGGACTCAGATCCTGCAGTGCCAGATGTGTCCCCCTGCTTAAGCCAGTACATATCCGAGCCCGTCTGAAGTTTGCTAGAGAGCATTTGGATGTTCCAGAAGAGTATTGGGAGAATGTCATATGGTCAGATGAAACCAAAGTAGAACTGTTTGGTAGAAACACAACTCCTCGTGTTTGAAGGAGAGTGAATGCTGAGTTGCATCCAAAGAACACCATACCTACTGTGAAGCATGGGGGGTGGCAACATCATGCTTTGGGGCTGTTTCTCTGCAAAGGGACCAGGATGACTGATCCGTGTACATGAAAGAATGAATGGGGACCTGTATCGTGAGATTTTGAGCGCAAACCTCCTTCCATCAGCAAGGGCATTGAAGATGAAACACGGCTGGGTCTTTCAGCATGACAATGATCCCAAGCACACCGCCAGGGCAACGAAGGAGTGGCTTCGTAAGAAGCATTTCAAGGTCCTGGAGTGGCCTAGCCAGTCTCCAGATCTCAACCCCATAGAAAACCTTTGGAGGGAGTTGAAAGTCTGTGTTGCCCAGCGACAGCCCCAAAACATCACTGCTCTAGAGGAGATCTGCATGGAGGAATGGGCTAACATACCAGCAACAGTGTGTGCCAACCTTGTGAAGACTGACAGAAAACATTTGACCTCTGTCATTGCCAACAAAGGATATATAACAAAGTATTGAGATGAACTTTTGTTATTGACCAAATACTTATTTTCCACCATAATTTGCAAATAAATTCTTAAAAAATCAGACAATGTGATTTTCTGGATTTGTTTTCTCATTTTGTCTCTCATAGTTGAGGTCTACCTATGATGTCAATTATAGGCTGGCCTCATCTTTTTAAGTGGGAGAACTTGGACAATTGGTGGCTGACTAAATACTTTTTTTCCCCACTGTAAAACTCACAGCGTTGCAGGTTTTGAGCTTGCTGCAGTCCATACAATGGAAAATTACTGAAAGTGGATGGGTAGGCCATTCGACTTTGGTTGTTTTTTTGTTTGTTTGGTTTTTTTTTTTTTTTTTTTTAACACAGTGGGTACGCTGCAGGACGTCCGTTATATAAGGGCCTAACTGGACACGTCCTGTGTGTCCTTAGCCTACATCTGATTTTACTTTTTATTTTCACTGAGAACTCCTGCTCCAAGTTACATAAACCTTTATATCACAGATTTCAGCTTCTTTATCACATCCTGCTCTCCAATAAGGCAGAAGAAATTACCTTAAAATTGAGATGACTTTAATATAAATTAAAAATGATTGTGCATGCTGGGAGTTGTAGGTCGACAAAAGTTACTGAATAATGTCAAGTAAAGCTGGATTAAAATAAAAGAAAAGAATTGCATAATATATGTTAAAATATAATGCCCTTGTGTAATGCAAAGATAAAACAGTGTCTACGTTTTGAAGCAGCAAGAACATTCTACAGTACTATAAATGGGATGTTATTCTTGGTCCTGCTGATGTCTGGGATATCCGACACAACTGTTTACATACTGCTTGGCTTGAGAAGGCTGAAACTGCACATTTCTAAACACTATTGCTGGTGACAAAAGTCACATCTGACAGGTCATAAAGTAAGCAAAAATGTCACTAAAGATATTGCACAAAAAAAATTTATATTAGCAAATGATTCAAAGTCAGACTCAAAGGCTTGCAAAACAGTGTCAAGTGAGTACAGTGTTACCATAGTATATCAGGTTCCCTCTGTGAAAATACATCATAAACTAGCATCCTCATAAAGGTAATGAAAAAAGATTTAGACCTAGATAGACACCAAGGTATACAGTACAGACCAAAAGTTTGGACACACCTTCTCTTTCCAAGAGTTTTCTGTATTTTCATGACTATAAAAATTGTAGATTCACACTGAAGGCATCAAAACTATGAATTAACACATGTGGAATTATATACTTAACAAAAAAATGTGAAACAACTGAAAATATGTCTTATATTCTAGGTTCTTCAAAGTAGCCACCTTTTGCTTTGATTACTGCTTTGCACACTCTTGATGAGCTTCAAGAGGTAGTCACCTGAAATGGTTTTCACTTCACAGGTGTGCCCTGTCAGGTTTAATAAGTGGGATTTCTTGCCTTATAAATGGGGTTGGGACCATCAGTTGTGTTGTTCAGAAGTCAGGTGGATACACAGCTGATAGTCCTACTGAATGGAGTGTTAGAATTTGTATTATGGCAAGAAAAAAGCCATCATTACTTTAAGAAATGAAGGTCAGTCAGTCCGAAAAATTCGGAAAACTTTGAAAGTGTCCCCAAGTGCAGTGGCCAAAACCATCAAGCGCTACAAAGAAACTGGCTCACATGAGGACCGCCCCAGGAAAGGAAGACCAAGAGTCACCTCTGCTGCGGAGGATAAGTTCATTCGAGTCACCAGCCTCAGAAATCGCAGGTTAACAGCAGCTCAGATTAGAGACCAGGTCAATGCCACACAGAGTTCTAGCAGCAGACACATCTCTACAACAACTGTTAAGAGGAGACTGTGTGCAGCAGGCCTTCATGGTAAAATAGCTGCTAGGAAACCACTGCTAAGGACAGGCAACAAGCAGAAGAGACTTGTTTGGGCTAAAGAACACAAGAAATGGACATTAGACCTGTGGAAATCTGTGCCTTGGTCTGATGAGTCCAAATCTGAGATCTTTGGTTCCAACCACCGTGTCTTTGTGTGACACAGAAAAGGTGAACGAATGGACTCTACATGCCTGGTTCCCACCGTGAAGCATGGAGGAGGAGGTGTGATGGTGTGGGGGTGCTTTGCTGGTGACACTGTTGGGGATTTAGCACAAAACTCAGGAATGAATGAATAAGTATTAACACACAACAATCGATTAACTCTTCTGGAACACTACATCTTTGGTGGCACATCTGTAGGGAGAGTCTCCCTCTCCTCCCACACATAGTCTCGCAGGATTGTCTTAAGAAATCTTTGCAGATGGCATGTGCTTCCACTGTAACTTAATTTGATCAGCTTTAGTGTCTGGTTGTACAACAAGATCACGAATATATGCTTTGCAAACAATGAAATAACATCAGGGTTTAACTTGTAACTGACACATTGAGCATTTTCTCTGTCCCTAGTCAACACTCAGGGCTGCCTATAGGTCACTAACTCTATGACAGGGAAACTTCTGGAGTCTCAAGCTGAGCAGTGTTTAGTACTGGAACTCGGACTCTCACTGGGTTTCTGTACAGGGACAATAGTCTAGCTTTTCCACCAGGCCAGGACAGAATGACATCCCTCTCTTGTACAGATGGCTGAAGGATCCTGGGTGAATCCGTCCCAACCACCAACAGGTATCCTTACTCTTACTTATTGCATGTGCACAGTCCTACTTGCCCCTGAGAAGATTTCTTCCACTCTTTGGGTACCTGAAGATAGTAGAGAATACAGCACCTGATGTCCAGGGTGTAAAATCTGTGTGGAAGGAAAAACTACCTCCTGTGATCGGTGAAATTTTGAAACTAAAGGTAAAAAGAGGGACCTGGAGAAATAATGACCCTACCATCCAGAATAACAGTATGATTTATGATGAAGGATGTGGCCAAAGTAATAGCCAAAAGAGAGGCTAGCTTAAGCAAAAGCAAAGAAGTAGAAACCTCACCTAAGGGCTGAAAAATCTTGGAGGCCAGAGTAAGTAGAGTGAGGTATCTCTTCCCCCGTCTGTTCTGTCGATATATGCCACAGTAGAATTATCGGAGGGAATATTTAAATTCCTAACTTTGACAATAAGCATAGCTTGAGACAGTATCTGCATTCAATTCCCTGAAATTTTGGGAATTCCCTGTAAAACCATCATTCCTGGGGACTGACATCTGTGGTTAAAAGGAGTCTGTCAGCACAAAATTGGGATATAAACTAATTACAGCACCATGTAGGGCTGTCAGCACAGTTTACAATGATGTATTTCTTATTCAGGACCACTGCTCCATTCTTATAAAAATCCTCCTTTTATCCCTATGCAAATGAATAGAAAAGGGCTTTAGGGGCTTTGCTTTCCATCTTTGGGTTTCGCTATCTGCGGCTCAGCTTCGCCCCCGCTAGTTGACTGATATTTCTCTCCTAGGCGTATGTCTTCTGGCTTGGTCGCAGCACACATTACTTACTGTACTGCGCATGTCTGATGATGACACAGTGCACCTGGAAGTGAAGGAGGCCAGCTTCAAGTGGAGGCAGCTGAAGCTATCCTCCTCCACTTCCGAGAGGCAGTGCATTGTCATTAGAAATGCAAAGTATAGTTGCTACTGTGTGCTGTGGCAGGGATAGGAGAGGAATGGCAAAGAGAGAGAGATCAGTGAACTACTGGAGGTGGAGCTGAGCAGCAGTTAGCAGCAACAGATAGTGAAGCCCAAATACATGGTGGTTTGGGGGCAGAAATCGCCCTTTCCCCCACCCTTTGGATCTACTGCAATGAGATTGCAGGATCCGAGTTGCCATGGCAGCCAGGAGGCCAAGTAACGATCTCCTGGCTGCCTATCCCTATTGCACCTAGGGAGCCTAAGTGCAATGTACTGCAATACCAGATCCAAGTCCCCTTATGGGACAGGAAAAAAAAAAAGTTTTAACATTAAAAAAACACCTTTTATTTACAAAAACAAATAATGTAAACAAAGTAAAGTAAAAAAAAATATGTTAGGTCTCCCCCATGTGCATAGAATTCCGCACTATCCAAAAATAGCATTATTTATCCCGTACAGTGAGTGCCATAAATAAATAAAAAAAATACCACAATGCACAAATGTTTATACTTTGGCTCCCCCCCAAAACACAAAAAAAACAAAAAAAAAAAAACAATATAGAGTGACCCAAAGTCATAAATATCAAAAATTGGTAGCAATGAAAACTACAATTTGCCCCGTAAATAAAGAGCCTTGACATAACGCCATGAACAAAATAGTAAAAAGTTATAGGTGTTAGAATACGGTGACCACAGGAATATCTTTTATTTACGATAAATGACATTTTATTAGTTAACATGGTAAAACATGATAAAACCAATATAAATATGGTATCGTCATAATTGTAATGACCCGCTGGACAAAGTTGCCATGTCATTTTTAATGCAACTTTTGAGAAGGAAGGTAACAGGACTGACTTATAGAGTCCATAAAAACCCACAAAAGGTACATTGATGGATGGGAACCAGAAAGAATTTCTCTTCATTTATGTGCCATCTTAGTCTGGATAAAATCTCTACCACAAAACTCAAATGACAACAAAGCTGGAACACTACCAGAAAGAAGTTGAATAATGACAATGTCCTTCTGTTGGAGTTGGCCATTACTTCCACCATCACTTTCCTGAAGCCCTACAACAGGCCAAAAGGAAGGGCTCAAATTTGAAAATGATAAAAAGGGAACCTTACAAGAAAACTTCTACTCTTAAAAGGGAGTCTGTCCCCAGAACCCAGCATATAAACACAGCCCCACAGATAGGTTAGGGTTGCCTGTTTAACCATTTGTGAATCGATACCCTCATCACAGTGACATTGCTGTTTTTGTCAATTGCATAATGCTAAATGCTCTTTGGAGAAATTAGGTCATTGCTATTGCTCCAAAGATGTATACTGCAACAACTTCATTGATCCAAAGAGGTCATTTGCATAATAACAAAATCAGTGATTTCTCAGCAACGGAGGCACCGATTCACAAGAGCGAAAACACCATATGGTTCAGGTGACCCTGACCTATCTATTTGTGTAGTTGAGTTGATATACTTGGTTCTGCTGTCAAACTCCCTTGGTGATTCCCATCACAGATTCAGTCTGGCCAGAAAACAATTTGGACTAAGATTGTTTACTGCAGAGGCTATGAACTCCATCCTGAATCTTTTGTATAAAAATGCCGGTTTAAGTGTTTTAGATGTAATATGGTATGAAACAAACCATTTGGCTTTCATACCAGGAACAGAGTGGAGTAAATAGCTCTACCTCTCTTCTCTGGGAAAACGGGGACCGAAAACTTTTTGTCCAAGAGTTAAAGCACTACTGGCAAAAGTACCTTCTGCTGCTCTGGATCTGCACAAATGTCTCTCGCCAAAAACCTATTTCCTGTAAAAGATGATAATTTTATTTTTAGTTTCGCCTGAATTATTAAAAGACTCCAGGCACAGTTTGAAATTTTTTTCCATCTTTCTAGGAATTGAGAGAGATTTTCCCCAGTGGACTGCTGACTGTTTTGTTTGTTACAGTTGACAAGGAAGCATTTCCATAGTTTATCTTTGTCCATTGCATTTACTCGACTTGTCTGCCCTTTTTTGTTAAATTGCTTTATTTTTAAGGCAAAAGGATTTGCTCTGGTTAGCAAAGGATACTGTCGAAAACGTCTTCTTACAATCAGAGGGCTTTTCCATTACCTCAGTCAATTCTGGACCAAATAACTATTCCCTTTGACAACGAATAGCGCAGAGTCTGAGATTTAGAACCCAGATCCCCAATCACTTCAACCATTCCAAAACTTCAACCACAATGCCCTACAGCTGACGCAGATGTATCCAATGGATGATGGGAATATCCCTCTAAAGGGAGTCTGAATCCCTCTGAAAGGGGCAATAGGCAGAGAACCACCATAGTTTTAGAAAGGTCAATAGATGCACCATTTCCTTAAAAAAGTGGTTTCATGCCGAGGCCGCACTTTACAGAAATGTAGCGGTTTTGACAGTGGAAAAAAAAAAAACTGTGTGTCACAGTACCATCAAAGTGAATGAGATTGTACCTAATCTCATCCACACCTGAAAGAAAAAAAGCTGCATTTTCCAAAATGTGTGTTTTTGAAAAACACAGCATGTTAATTTTATCTGCAGAATTGTGAGCATTTTCCCTATATATTTAATAGGGGAGAGAAAAAAAAATGCAGCAAAAACTCAATGAAATAAGTTTTTTAGCTGCATTTCAGGAGTTAAATATTGATGACCTCTGCTCTTTGGAGGGAGGGAAAATACTTTGGATTTCCAACAATGATGAACTCCAAAGACTCTCCAAAATATATTACATTAATGGGGTGAATAGGACACCCAGTTTATTTTATAAAATTGGGGTACAGGGGACTCCACTGCTGTCATTGCACGCTGGTGTATGCACATTTATTGCACATGATGTGGGGCTGTTTATGAATAGAGAACTTCTGGAATGGAATTCTGAAACTTATTAAATGTATATAGTATAATGTTGTACCGTGTTACACCATGTCTGAAGAAGAGAGCTAGTACTCTCGAAAGCTCACCATCAAATATAGTCAGTTAGCCTCTAAAAGGTATCGTCTGATTTCTTCACTCCTCCACTAAATGGATATAGAAAGCCTAGAAGATCTGTGTATATATGTGTGTGTTAGGGATCCTAGACCCATTAAACTACCAGGAAGGAAATACACTATGAAACCACTTCGATGGATCCATGCCATCCTTTTGTCATAGGAGAATTCACCTCCAAGATAAATATGGGTATCAGGTTAAAGCCAGGGGTTTGGCTTAAAAGGGAGTGCCCATCTAAACGTGCAACATAATGGGGCTAATGTTTAGATGAGCCCAGTTTGACAAACAGGTCCCTTCTAGAACTAAGAAGTTGTCCCATTTACCTTTGGCTTGCTAGTGGAATCAGTTCAACAGATGTATGCAAATTGATGATATGAACTGATCGATGACCTATCCTGTGAAGTCACCACAGCATTTAGGGGAGCGCTGCGACCTCTTTAATGAGTACCAAGCACAGCACAGTACATTGAATGGGGTTGAGCTACAATACGAAATACAACCACTATTCACTGAGCTTAAAATAAGCCATATGACACTTGTCTTTGAAGTGGAAATGACACTCACCCGAGCACCATTGCTTTAGCATATAACAAAGGATAAACCAAACTATTCACAAACTTGCAGAATACAATAAGGAACAAACGTATATTCCTAGAAAAGTAAATTAAGAACAACTTTACATCTGTAACCAATACACAGAGGAAGGAGAAGCTTTTCTAGAATAAAGTATCTCAGTGTCCAGTACACGTGACATCATAGACTGCCAAATAAAATGATAACAGCAGACAACAATCATCTTACAATAACAAAATGAAGAGCTCTGCAGTACAAATACAGACTCTTCCAAGTTACTATCTTACTATATAAACATCAACTTTTCATGGGGTCACATATAAAATTACTTACAGTGAGTGTTTTATAAAGGGTATTGTTCCAATGCATCTAAAATATAATAACATATCTTTACAGTTAGCCTTAATATCCTACTATTTTATATATAGTGCCTATGCAGTCCTATGTGTCTCCATAGTTACAGACTACACACACAGTATGTAGTCTGTTTCTGCAGATGTGTTATTTCCTCTGACCTTCTCTACTTAATATCTACCTACAGACAGGAATTTGGTAGGCGACAAGTTCAGGTTAGAGCTAAAGTCAGGCATTCTATAAAAGCTGTAGTACTCTACAAACCATTCCTAGCACCACATCATAATCACTTGTCATGTCCTTTAGAGAAGGAAGGAACAGAACAACCTGCAGGACACAAAAGACTCCTATCATCTCTTTCTATTTTATAGAAAGCTGCTCTAAAGTCTTATCCTTTGCCTTGCTAACAGAGTACTGAAAGAAATGTGGGGCACATTTATAAAACAAAATATGCCAGTAAAGTGGTGCAACATATTGGCACAAAAAACAAACAACATATTTATTAAAACTCTTTCATTCTTGTAGTGCTTTGATATCAATCCCATGATGCAAAACACAGTATCACATGCTAAATATATCACATGCCATATACTTTAACTATACAGCTAAAGACTGTACTACTTCTACCTGCTGGCGGGCAGTGTAATTCTCTCCATATTCCCTTCGATACTGTATAGTTAGCTAGGCTGAGCTGTGAGCTCCTTCATTATAGCTGGAACTTTCTGCTTAGCAGTAGTTAGTGACAGAAGTTTCTGCCTCCCCCGTGGATAGCCTGTGTGGTACAATCCATCATAGAGAAAGTCAAAAACTGCACAATTTAGCAGGTCATAGAGTGAGTCACATGACCTAGCAGAAGACAAAGATTCAAATAGAAAGAAATAACTAAGTAAGATAACAAGGACTAAATTATTTATATATTATACTGAAAAAAAAAAGCATAGAAGTGCTTCTTTAAATCCAATGGTCCAACTCTCAGTACCCATACCCATCAGCTGTGTGACTGTTTAGTAGTTTATCCCTTTGCAGGCTGTATCTCTAATTCTCAGTTGTCCAGGAGATGGTGGGTATATTCTAGCATCTGTGTAGGATATTCTGTTATTACCTACTCAGACACAACATGGATGACATTATAGAGATGCACTGAACAGTACTAAGGTCAATAGTGCACTTGGATTGATAGAAAACTTACTACTACAGTAGAGAAAGCACCAAGTTTCTGTGTCTGTTTCTCTATCATTCTTGGATTTTCCCTCCTCATCCTTCATAGACCTCTATAGGCACACTGACTCTGAGACCAAGATGGACTCAGCAGAGCTTTCACAGTGAATGTCAGTTTAGGGTGGGGAGGGGGGACCTGATAAGTGGAGAAAGCAGCATTTTTCCCAGATATATTACAAAGTTTCATGTATTTTCCAGTATTGATATTTTTTATTATTATTGAAATAAGCACATGGGATGTATAATTCCATTAGGGTTGGGGGTATTGTGTATCTGAATTACTTATAGGTTATCTCCAATTGACTATGCATCTTCCAAGGGCAATCGGGCATGTGGCCAGTAGACCATTATAAGCCTACACACAATCTTATGCAATGGATCCCTAGAAATAAGACTGACTCACTTGTTCAGGAAAAAAAAAAAAAAAAAAAAAGGAATGTATAATGTATAGTTAAAACTGGGGTATTTGCAAGCAACCAGATACCACCCTTTCAAAACCACTTTGAAAAATTAAAGCAGGAGTCTGTACTTCAAGCTTCCTTAGTACATGAGCAGAGCTGTAACAAAACAAATGTAGATCATAGAAGGACTCCTGCACTCTGTATTCACCAGCATGAGGCCCGTCCTAGCAACCTAGTTTACTTCCTACCTCAGTGCTCTATTCCTGCTTCTGTCTCGTTAGTTATTAGTGTTCATCTGCTTAAATGGGTAGTCCCATCTCAAGGATGCTATCTATACTGCTAGCTTATGTAAAGAGTTTTCCTAAATACATTGGTTTAGTAGTGCTGCTTTGTTTGCCTGCTATGTAAAATTATCACTCCCATTGTTTACACATTGTTGTCAAGGAACTCGGCCTGTTATCTGATCCAGGATAGATGATGTGACTCACTGCTCTCTGGAGGGGAGGGGGGCGAGTTCTCTGTATTACTTTCAGAGCCATTATCTCCTGCTCTGCAGTCTGGGTAATCAGGTCAGCTAACTGCAGTTTGCTGATAAAGGCTCAGGCAGTGCAGTCATTGCTCTGTGTAAAAACTAAGATGACAGTTTACTGCAAGACCATTATCAGTCCTTACGGCATGTAAGTGTTCTGCAAACCTGTGTAATGTAATATACATTTACTGTGCATATTATTTGATCTGCATTATTATAGATTTCTAGTAATCATAAAAAAAAAAAAAATCTCATAATAAAGGTAATGTTTATATCTACTGAGGTATTTCATAGTGTCATGGCCATTAAACAGTTAAAGTCTGCCACCCCCCAGCTTGCTGAAGAATACAGGAAGTAAGAAAGTGGGGCTGCATGCTGGTTGTTAATAAACAGTCTAGCACACTTTCTTCCTCCGCTCTCTACTCCCTCTCATCCTCACCTTCAATTCTCCTTTACCCTTCTCGCTTCTGTTCTCCCCTCCTTGATCTTCTGCCTTTCCCTTTTTCCCTCCCTCTGGTTCTGCTCTGCGCATACTTTTCTGTAAATTTATTCCTTATGTGATATCATACCTTGTTATGCGGATTGTCTGTGTTTTTTACAGTTTGTTCCCAGCCCCTGTCTATGTGGAGGCCGCTTTTACATGGTTTGTTGTTTGTGTTTCTATTTTTGATTAAAAAAAAATAAAATAAAGTCTAGCACACAACCATCAAACCCTGTCATATAAGTAAACACTAAACCAGTGTATTTTAGTCCCACTTTAGCTGAGCAATGTGTGTTAATGTTGTATTCAGTTCCCAGTCTTGTTCTGCTTGCATGCATGCTTCTGTCTGTTATGCCAGTGTCTCTCTTTTCTGTTTTTAGTCCTAGTCTGCTTCTGTTCCTGTGTACCTGTGGACTTTTGCTCCTAATATCTGTAGCCTCCAGGCTTTCCACATTCTGCTACCTGTGGCCATGTGCCTTTTGCTAACTGTGTTATGTCCTGATCCCTGTTAGATCTGGATTTTTTATATTCTGTCCTAGTCATGTATCTCTGTCTGATTCTAGCCTTTACACCTGTCCATCCTGGTTTCAGTCTCAGTACACATTACGCGTTTTATTCTGTTTGTGGTATTCTGCATCACAGTTCTGCCCAGCCTCATCTGCTGCTACCAAATCAGGACCACCTCAGGAGGGAGTGGCCTGTTGGACTCTCCACACCAAAGACCAGAATCCCATATGGAGTTTAAAGGGTAAAGAGTGAGGAGTCTGCTAGGATAACGCCCTGGTCGGTGGCCCCATGCCACACTGATTCGGTAGTATGGTGGCTCCATGATCTGCCGCCTACCTGTGTTACAGTTATAAAGTATATTCCCAATAGATGACGTATTGTTAGCATACATTATTACTTTATGATCAGTAGAGGTCTGACATCTGGGTCCCCAATGATCCTGAGAATGAAGGGACTGCTTTAGTCTTTCAATGCACATTGATGTCCGACTCCATCTCACCACTGGACTGTACTAGATACATTTTCCATCCATCTTTACACCTTTTCTTTGGTTTATATCTGCTTTAAAAGCAAGTTTATATACAATATATATACACAATATACCATTATTCACAACCTGAAGAAAACACATTTTCCCTATGAGAACTGCAATTGAGAAATGCAAGGAGTGTAGCCTGGCGTTAACTTGTAGTGTTTATACTGGCAGCTTTCTTCTGTTTGGAAACGTCTATCTGAACATCCAAGTGAATCATTGTGTACAGTGACTCATCCCCAAACTGTTACGAGAAATCAGCTTTCTACAAAATATGTTCTCAGTCTGGTGCACACAAACACGCTTCCCATGTCGAACGTTGTTCTATTACATTTGGGTTCTGATTTCTGCTTTTATTTTCTGCCAGACTATTATTTCAACTCATTAACTGGGTATTAACAATGTCTCATCTTCTAGAATCTAGATCATTTGCAAAAATGAAGCTGTGCATGACTGGCAGACAATGGCCCAGATGTCTTAACCCTGCTGTTCTGTTCGGTCAAAAATGACCGAATTTGAAATTTTATATTTTTTTAAATATTCATTATGCGGTTCTGAAACTTGTGGTTCATTGACTTTTCCTCATTTGTGGGGTTCTTACTAATAGAAGTTTTTATTTATTTATTTTTTGTTTACTTTTAGCTCCACATCTATTTTTACACTTGTACTGTTCGGTCAAAATTGACCGATAGCCTTTTATACTAATCTCCAGCCATCTCCAAGTAAGCCTGCAAAGTATGGCATCAAAATATGCGACAGCAAAAGTTCATACGCTGTAAACGCTCAGGTATACATAGGAAAAAACCCTGGAGAAAGAGCTGAAAAAAAGCAAGGTATGCGAGTAGTTTTGGATTTGACACATGGACTCAAAGGACGAAATGTTACATGTGACAATTTTTTTTACATCACACCAACTGGGGCAGATGTTGCTGAAAAGAAAAATGACCATGCTGGGTACTGTTAGAAAAAATAAGCCAGAACTGCCGCAAGGTATCCTCAGTAAGAGAGATGTTTATAGTTCTACGTTTTATTTTACTGAGGATACAACAGTAGTTTCTTACGTTCCCAAAAAACACAAACAGGTCATTCTGATGAGCACAATGCACCATGATAATGCAATCAGTAACCGAGACGACAGAAAGCCAGACATGATTTTACACTGCGACGATACCCACGGCCTCCACCAGCAGTGCAACCAGCCTAAAACGGAAACGATGCGCCTTCTGTCCAACATCAAGTAATCACAAATCAAATGTGATATGTTGCAAATGAGCAAAGTACTTATGCAAAAGACATGTAAATTATACTTGTGACGAATGCAAACAGTAAATTTAGCACCTTGAACCTTATTTCACATTTTATATAGAAAAAACTAGACTTTTTATTTTTTTGTTTGTTTTTTTTTGAAAAAAATATATTTACATACAGTTTGATGTTATTAGTTATAGTTTACATTTTTATAAAGATTTTTTTTTTGTGCAAATGTGCAATATGCATGAATAATGCAATAAGGCCATGTAACATTTTCTGACACAAACAAAATAAAAATTAAGTTTTTGATTTCATTTTTCATTTGTTTATGAACAACCATGTTCACATACAGTATAATAATGCAAAAGAAATTCAAATAAAACACTTAAATTAGTTAAAAATCCAGATTTTAATAGGCCCGGTCAAAAATGACCGGAACATTATATGTGTATAGTAGAACCGAACAGAACAGCAGGGTTAAATGCATCCTTCCACAATGGCCACCATGAATGACCTAAATTGTCAATAACATTTCAACAGAACAAAGCAATAGTACAAGAGAATATCAGAAACTTTGTAATATATTTTATTAGAAAAATATGCTTCATTCTCCACTTATCTGGCTCCTTTCCTCCTTTCTAAACTGACATAGATCTCTGCTAAATCTGTAGTACAGTATCATTATGACCAGGGTCATTCACATTGTGTTTGCAATCCATTACTGAACAGACAATTTTCGGTATAGTTTTTTACCTTTTCATTTTTTCATTCATAGAGCATATGATGGCTTTTTTTTTTTTTTTGGGGGGGGGGGGGGTGTGACAAATTGCACCATTTGATATTCTGTGCAATGTATCGAGGGAGTTGGGGAAAAAAAAAAAACAGAATCTGGTGAAATTGTAAAAGTAACGCAACTGTGCCATGTTCTTATGGGTTTTGTCTTTACAGAGTTAACTGTGCAGTTATATATGATGTTACCTATATTCTGCGGGTCAGTATGATCACGGTGATACCAATCTGAGGCTGTGGCTATATGTTGCGGAAATACCTAAAGAAATGAAAGACTTTCTTTCTGGGCCATATTCTGACACCCATTTCTGTGTAATGACTCTTTTGCAGATGTATTTTTATTAATATCATTTGGGGAATGTTTGACACTTTGTTTACTTTCTATTCAAATAAAAAAAAAAAAACCCTCAAAAAAACAGGGATTTTGTCATACTTCTCTCCACTGTCCTGCACAATGGTGTGCATCAAATACATAGGGTACCAGATATCATGAGAAACCTTATAACAGACAGTGGGAGGAAACTCAGGGGCAACCAAAAATGATAGGTGAAGCCGAGAGGGAAAAACTGGTGAAAAATGCAGAATACATGTCAATGTCAGAACAGGTGTATTGTTTACCTGAATGCCCAAAGGGGATTTCCAATTTATTATGTGACTTCTAATGACACTTGAACACTATAAACTCATACATACTTCTGTGCAAGGGTACTGTTAAAAGCATTTCCACTCTACAGGTCCGAGGGGGTGGGTATTGCTTGTGGCTCTATAAAGACACAGTGAAATATGAGATGACAACCAAAAATAGCTGTGGAAAATGGCCTTCTAAAGTGATGTTCCTTGCACAGAAGTAGGCCAATATATATAATGAAACTGAAAACCTTACAGAAAAATTTGGTATAGTTCAGAGGTAGTCAACTCAAATAGGTGATCTTTTGAAAAGTATTTGCTCCCTCCTCAACTTCAGCTACTATCAATCTAGCCATAAACACGAGAAAGGTTTGTGGGATTGGCCTACAACCTTATGTCTTGTGGGAAAGAGGGTTTCAACATGCCTGATCCTTTATTCCCACAGGAGATAAGCCGCTGCCAGAGGCCTCCAACCACAGATTATTTCCTGCTCTTCATTGAAATAAACCTGCACACATGGCCAAGTATGCATTTTTATGGTTAAGTCAGCAGCAGTAGCTGCTGGCCACACAGCTAGGAACTCAGCATTCAGCATGATAAAGGGGAAGCAATCTTAGGCCTAAGGAAAGGTCATCAGTGTCATAGAAGTACTCCAGAACAAAAAATGTGCCTTTGTGTAGTATAATATTATTGAATAACTTACTGACAGCTTTATTGTGAAGTTATGTGCTCCCCTCTAGAGCACAGGCCCCCTCTTGGCTCCTCTGATGTACACTGTGTGTCCTTCACGCATTGGAAGGAGGTCAGACTATCAGTGCAGGTCTCTGGTGTGCAGAATGAGGCTCTAATAGACTTGCAATGTGAGTGTCTTCAATGAATACCAAACACTCAGCGTAGAACATTCTCATGCACCTGAATGAGACTGAACAGGCCACAGGACAAATGAACATGATGTCACTGCCCTGTAAAGCTGAAGTACCTCCCACCAAGGATAGGCCATCAATTTTTAAAGGGAGTCTGTCAGCAGTAAAAACCTAATTATATCAGCCAGATTACCTTATAGTACTCAGAGCCCCAAGCACAGTGCTATACTTTACTGGTACAATCACCTTCTCATTTTAATCCTTATTATTATTATTATTTTGCAAATGAGGCGACAGTCCATCTGGGATGGGGGATGTTTTACAGCAGTTGAGCATCACCGCTACATAATTCCTCATCCCATTCACAAAGACGTCAGAAGAGTTTTCCACGCCTGCTCCCGAGTGCCAAAATATGAGCCACGTTATACTACCTATTTGCACCTCCTGTCACCTACACCTGGAAGAGAAGGAGCACAGCTTCAGTTGGCTTACATGGGAAACAAGTGTGCATATGCAGCGCAGCCCATGTCACACTTCTGAGACTTGGGAGCAGGTGGGGGATGATGTAGCAGTGATGCACAGATGTTGTAAAGCACGCCCCGCTGCACTGTTAACAAATGGAGTAACATCGAAATGATTCAGCGATTCTGAAAACAAACTATAGCACTGTGCTCAGGGCTCTGAGAACTATAAAAGTACTGTGGTTTTCCCTTCTGACACATTCTCTTTAACTCATGAAAAACCTTGTTAAAATGTGCAGCGGAGAGACAATGCAGCTCAGGTCCTATTCTAGTGAATGGGAGCTAAGCTGCACTAACCATATATACCATATATACAGAGAGAAAGGATCTGTGCTTTTGGATCCATTATGCGTTAGTTTTTGTTCCGATGGTTGCTGAACTAAGCAGTTTAATGGGGATACTTGGAGTGAGACCCCTACCGATCTGTTATGGATGAACTATTCTAAGGATACATCACCATCTTTAACCCAGAAAATCCCCATAAATACACAAGTGAGCATCTGCCTCAACCAACTTTATTGAAGAACACCACAATGTTGCTATACATAGTAAAATATAGCACATTCACAACTGTACATAGTAACAGACATTGATTCATGAGCTAGAAGAGATTCTGAAGGGTATATCTTGGACACTGCTCAAGACGATGACAGTTACACGCAGCGATGAAAGCCGCCAAGAGGACATTATTCATGCGAGAGACCATTATGTTTGTGTTAATGAGAAAACGTTAGCACTTGCATTTTTTTATTTCAACTGAAAGATTTTATTATTCAGGTCAGACTAATCATACGGCCATTTGTGTTCTTTTTGGAAGTAGTGAAGTACATACCTTTTATGACAAATCTGCAACGGCAGGACACTGGATGAATTCCTTTTTTGTATGTAATAAAAAACCATGGCAGGAATGAAAAAAACTGTTTTACTACACCTCCATCCCAATACAGCAAAGTCACATGACCAAGTAACCTTATCAGATTCTGCAGCCCAAAGCATATTCTCTGGTCATATCACATATAAATCTCTTGTACAAACTGTTCTAAAATTTACAAAAATCATGCCGTCTTTACTGGTGTAGAGGTCAAACACGTCGCGGCTGAAAATCAACGAAATAAGGTCATAGCAAAAATTTAAAGGGGGTTGTATAGGGTTAGAAAACATGGCTGCTTTGTTCCACACACAGTGCCACACACAGACCAGTCTTTAGAAAGCAGGTCCTATCTCTGGAGCTCCCACCTGATGCGTTTCCGCCACGGTTTTTCCTGTATCGCTTTTTGGCTGCGGCTCGCTACGTAGGGCCTTAGCTTAAGGCAGGAAACAGTTGCCTAAACGCAGCTTTTTTGCTGTTGCGGAAGTGCAATGTTTTACAGTCCCAGAAAGGTGAATGAGATTTTATTTAATCTCATTTCTACTTTGTACAAAAAAAATTTAAAAAAACACTGCAGAAACACAGCATGTAAAACTTACCTGCAAAAACGAAGCATTTGCCCCATATGGTGGAGGCAAAAATGCAAAAAAAAAAAAAAAAAGCCGTGCAAAAACCCAAACATTTTAGTTTCGTTTTTTCCGCTGAGATCTCGCTGTGGTTTTTCTGCAGCATCTTTAGCTATTGTGTGACCTTAGCTTAAGACCTCCTGCACACGACTGCATTCAGTTCTGCATGAAGGCCATATATACCAAACTGAAGGTGGTCATGTGCATGGAACCCACTGCATCATAGTGAGAACTCCTGAACAGCCCGGTCATTACTGTACTAGACTAACCTAAACCGGTCAGTCTAGTACAGTAGCGATAGGGCTGTTCGGAAGCGCTCTGAGCCATATCTCACTATGATGCAGAGAGTTCCATGTACACAGCCACGTTCAGTCTGGTATATATGGCCTTCATGCGGGCCGTGTTTGTGGAACTGAATGTGGTCGCGTTCAGGAGGCTTTAAATACCTCATTTATAGGTGGTCCTGTCCATTGAAGTCCATGGGAGTTACAAAGAAAACAAGCTACAGCTGACAACAGTATTGAATCATTACCCAGCCATCAACGGACCGCTGTTCTTTCTGATAGGCGAGGGTCCCAGAGAAGAGACTCACACGCATCATGGCACAAATGTTTAAAATGGGAATATCCCTTTAATACCTAATGTCCAAAAAATGACCAAAAAGTAATCAAACTGAAAAATAAACAAAATACAGATGTGGTTAGTTTTCGTTAGCGGGCTTGTATTACCATATACTGTCCTGTAACATGCCTAGCTCCACTCTTGTCCATACCTTCTCCCTTCAATAGAATCATGACCTAATTTTCCAAGTAACGTGAGTGATTCTTAGGAATTCTCAAGACTTCTTTAAAAGGTCTTGGATTTAAAACATGTTGACTGTTACATGCCTGAAATCTGCTCTATTCACCTGAATCATCTGCTGCAACTCAGTGTACGCAAAAAACATGCAGCTTTGTGGACAAGGCAGGAACCCGAAGGTTTGGAAAGAAAGTAAGTCAGGAAAGCCAAACATTAAAACTGTGGAATTAATTCTAATAAATGTAGCTGGGAAGGTCTAGAGGGAACCAGCACTATTTCTGGAATGCAACTTCGCCTTTTTGTTTTTTTATCTTGTTTCTCTTCCAAATACCTGTTTCCATTGTATTTGAAGTTTGCTGACTAGCATCCCTTCCCCTTTTGTTAGAAGCCTCTTCTGCGGTTGTACTAAGTGAACAAATTATACATAGCATATAAACTTATACACACGTCAAGAGGTAATTATATTATGGAGCAAGTGAACAGTCAGTTGGAACTGATGTGCTGCAAGCAGGAAAAATGAGCAAGCATAAGGACCTGAGAAGCTATGACAAGGGACAAACTGATGACTAGTCCGCTGGGTCAGATCATCTCAAAAACAGCAGGTCTTGTGTGGAGTTTCAGGTATTCAGTGGTTAGTACAATCCCTACCAATAGTGGTTTGAGAAAAGACAATCAGAGGATTGCCAACAGGGTAATGGGCGCCCAGTGCTCACTGATACTTGTTGGAGGCGAAGTCTAGCCTCTCTGATCTGATCCCACAGAAAAGTTACTGTAGCACAAACTGCAGAAACATTCTCTACTGTTAGATATGTGTCAGAACACACTACATTACAGCTTTCTAAGTATGGTGTTGTGGAGCCACAGACTGCTCACATCCCATTCTGATCCCTGTCCACCACAGCAAACACCTGCAATGGACAAGTGAGCTTCAGAATCAGAAGAAAGCGGCCTGATGAATCCTGTTTTCTTTTACATTACATGGATGGTTGCGTGTACATTACTTACCAGGGAAAGAGATGGCAACAGAATGCAGTATAGGAATAAGGCATGCCAGTGGATGCTCTGGCAATGTTCTGCTAGGAAGCCTCATAAACAATAGGAATTGTTTGTGAAAGGATAAAACCTGGTCAATAGGAGTGCTCTATTAGGAAACCAATAGATTGAAGTAAAGTAGGTATATCATTTCCAGGGGTTGGCATGACACATTATTTCAATGATATACATAACTGTATTATAGCAGACTAATGGGTTTGTTAACGCAGGTCTATAAGCTTTTGCGGTATTGTGTAAAGATGAATTATTGTCTCCACATATATATGCTCAGACAGAGGTCACCTGCTCAGCGACTTCCATCAGGACACTGATGTAGGGTTGTCACTGAAGTGTTGAATTCCATAATGTGTGAGGACACTGTATGACTGTACAGCATCCTTTCTGTGACATCACAATCCAACCCGCTGAATATACAGAGAGTGTGAGCCCAGTGCTGACATAGTAATAGCAACAGACTACAAGTTATCTGTCTTTGCTCTGTGACATCACCAGACCATCATAGATTAACCTGTTACACTGACATTACTCATCACCATCCTGCTGCATACACTAGTGTAGAAAGAAGTGACACAGAGGCTACATAAATATGGGATTTGACCCAAAATAGTGTAAATACATTGATAAATGTGCCCCAGATAGCCATACACATAGCTATGGGGGCAATGGAGAAGTTAGGGTGAAGAAGGATCAGACTTACAGCATTTGAACATGCCAAATTGTTTGTTCTCACATAAGGATAAGTGTCTGTCAATGGTTTATGCCCTACATTCTGAAAACTCTTGTATACTCAGTCAAACTGAACATGCATATGGAAAGGGGTAAGGAGAGAACAGAGGTGAACCAGGATTGCATCACAATCATTTTTTATACCACCATCAAAAACTACTCTTCTCTGTAGACCTTATCACTGTACTTTGTGACACTGGCATCCAGACACAGACCAACTTGCTGGATATACTGGGTTTCAAAATGAATACAAATAAAAAGTGAAGAAGGTGCTTATAAAAACCAGAAAAGAAAATTAAAAAAAACCACTACAGACTACAATAGACGGGATAGAAGAAACATCTGAAACACCAAAACCGCCGCAGTCATCAGTGGTTTTCTTTAGCTCTGCATAGTTTAGGGTTGGCTTACAGAAAGTTCTGGACTTGAATGCAATTGAGATGCTTTGACAGTACCTAAACAAGCAGTTCATGAATGGAAACCTATCAATGTGTGCAAATAAAGGTTGAGAACTTTCTGTGAGTGTTACACACATCTGCAAAACTTCCATGCATACTCCGCAGAAATAACCCCATGGAATGGATTTGCAGTCCCAGATATGTATGCAATCTATCAAAATACATTGAGGGTGCATTTACAGGACCATGTTTTGGCCAGATTTACCTGCCTGCACCTTATACCAGGAGAGGGACTCCTAGAAATATAGTTATCTATGCTGCTAGGGATCCCTGCCTGCCAGCAACATACTGTCTCTACAGTACATTCCCAGCTGAATCTTGGTCATGTGAATGCCCACTAAAAGAAGACTTCCAGGATATGATGTGCCACCATTATGTCTTGCCACGGTTATGAGAAGTTTGTGTGTACTGCATAAAATTACACTAAGTAACATCATGACTGTGCTCAGCGACTACAAACTTCATGTATCTGAAAACTAGGAAAGACAATACGTACCTCAACCTCACTAAGCTGCAAACTCTACAAAACATTTCCTTGCTTTAAAAGAGTTTTCCGGGTCTCAAGCACTTTTCGTACTGGTAACTTATCCAGAGGTTTCCAGTATTTTTTTGATGGTGGGGGTCGAACACCCAGAAGTTTTAGAGCTGGACATAATAAGAACAGCTTTAGCCACTCTATGTCTGGACCTCCCCCACCACCACCTGTCACATCACTAGATTCTCCACCACCACCTGTCTCATCAATGGACCCTCCACCACCACGTGTCTCATCAATGGACACTCCACCGCCGCCTGTCACTTCAGTGGACCCTCCACCGCCGCCTGTCACTTCAGTGGACCCTCCACCGCCGCCTGTCACTTCAGTGGACCCTCCACCGCCGCCTGTCACTTCAGTGGACCCTCCACCGCCGCCTGTCACATCACTGGATCCTCCACCGCCGCCTGTCACATCACTAGATCCTCCACCGCCGCCTGTCACATCACTAGATCCTCCACCATCACATCACTAGATCCTCCATCACATCACTAGATCCTCCACCACCACCTGTCCCATCACTAGATCTTCAACCATCGCCTATGACATCACTAGATCCTCAACCATCGCCTGTAACATCACTAGATCCTCCACCATCGCCTGTCACATCACTAGATCTTCAACCGTCGCCTGTCACATCACTAGATCCTCAACCGTCGCCTGTCACATCACTACATCCTCAACCGTCGCCTGTCACATCACTAGATCTTCAACCGTCGCCTGTCACATCACTAGATCTTCAACCGTCACCTTTCACATCACTAGATCTTCAACCGTCGCCTGTCACATCACTAGATCTTCAACCGTCGCCTGTCACATCACTAGATCTTCAACCGTCGCCTGTCACATCACTAGATCCTCCACCACCACCTGTCACATCACTAGATCTTCCACCATCACATCACTAGATCCTAAACCATCACATCACTAGATTCTCAACCATCACCTATCACATCACTAGATCCTCAACCATCACCTGTCACATCACTAGATCTTCAACCATCGCCTGTCACATCACTAGATCCTCCACCACCGCCTGTCACATCACTAGATCCTCCACCACCGCCTGTACTTCACTAGATCCTCCACCACCGCCGTACTTCACTAGATCCTCAACCATCACATCACTAGATCCTCCACCACCACCTGTCACATCACTAGATCCTCCAACACGACCTGTCACATCACTAGATCCTCCACCACCACCTGTCACATCACTAGATCCTCCACCACCACCTGTCACATCACTAGATCCTCCACCACCACCTGTCACATCACTAGATCCTCCACCACGACCTGTCACATCACTAGATCCTCCACCATCACTTGTCACATCACTAGATCCTCCACCACCACCTGTCACATCACTAGATCCTCCACCGCCACCTGTCACATCACTAGATCCTCCACCACCACCTGTCACATCACTAGATCCTCCACCATCACTTGTCACATCACTAGATCCTCCACCACCACCTGTCACATCACACTAGCCCGTCACATCCACGGTCTGTCACATCACACTTACCTGTAATAAGACAGCAGCCCATTACTCAACACAAACCAGCGTCTCTGATATCCCTTCAGATAGTTGGTCCATTTGAAGAGCCAGCCTTTGTACGTGTCAGGTCCGGGGGCGGCTGGAGTGCCCGGGAGAACGGATCCCGAATTACTCATGTCTCCGGCTCCAGAGCTCACTGCTCTCATCGGAGGACAAGACAGACAAGTCACAGCGGAGAAGAGAGACACCAACCCGCTAGAGCCAGGAGCGGCCGCTCTCCCCATACACCAGCTCCGAAGAGGGCGGGGAAAGCGCGCCCGACACACCCCCTCCACCACGTGACTCCAGGAGGCGCCAGCATCAAAACAAATACACGTCACGTGACTTGCCTCTGATCTCGACGGGATCCTCGCGGGATGAAGAGGAATAGTCACGTGGCGACACGGTGAGCGAGAGGCAAATGGTGATATTCACATAACACAGAGGCATACACATATTAATGGGCAATGCTGGGACTTGTAGTCACGTAAGCTGAGGTTGCTCCGTTATTTCTCCAATACACATTAACTTTATTATTCTAGCATTGTAAATCACGGGATGATAGTTATCAAAAAATGAAAGCGCGGTGTATAATAACCAATCAGGTCACTGCTTTCATTTTACAAATAAGTGCTTTAATTTGATTGGTTGATATTGGTAACTACGGTTCTCTGCGGTGTTTTTCTAAGTGCTTTAGAAAATTGCACCATCTATGCAACATACACTGTGAGGAAAAGTATACAGCTATTATAGGGGTTGTCCAGGATAAAGCTATAGTCTAGCTATGACCTATGACCCCCCCCCCCCCCCACTACTTTCTAAATAACTTTACCAAAAATTATTGCTTTTGCACTGGAGGGTCATGTGACTTCCCCACACACATTTTCCCAGGATCCAGTGAAATGTCCCCTTTCAGCACGGTACGTCACATACTATCAACTCACCCCCCTCCCCATCATACTTTCCTGTCTTCCGGTACAGATCTTCGGGGACGCAGGCGGCCGGCAAACGTCACAAAGAAGAGTGGACGGCCACCTGCACAATAGAGCCGGAATGCCGGCTTGCGCAGTAAAGTTAGCACACTCTACTGCACATGCTGCCATTCCTGCTGTATTATGCATGCATAGTATACTGTGCACGGGCCACTGTGGAGCATATTATACTTTGTGGGGGCCACTGTGGAGCATTTTACTGTTCGGGGGCTACTGTGGAGCATTATACTTTGTGGGGGCCACTGTGGAGCATAATACTGTGCAGGGGCCACAGTGGAGCATATTATACTGTGCAGGGGCCCAATGTGGAGCATTATACTGTTTATGTATGTATGTGAGCATTATATATATATATAAAATTTAGCAAATAAGAAAAAAAAAAAGCATCAAGTATCCATTGTTGTTCTGAAGCTTTCTCTGTGTAACTGTAATGGTGATATACGGAGGTAATTACAATATTACAGCCAAAGGGGAAGGTTATTGAGTGAGGAGCTAGGAGTCTGAAGATGGCTGTTGAGGGTGTAGTGGGCGAGCTAGCTAGGGAAACAGAAAGGGGGAGTGAGTGAGAAAGGGAGGGGGACTGAGTCAGCTCTGAGTGCAGCCCAAGGAATCATGGGAGTTATAGGAAAGGCACAGAACAGGAAGATGCAGATGTAAACAAAATGCAGAGGATGCCAAGAGCTCCCAGAGAACCCAGAAATCACTCAAAGCACTGCTAAAGGTATTTGGGTGCCTGTATTAACCTATTAATATCACTAACAGATCTTTTTTGAAAACCCCTTTATGAGCTGTTCACACATAGGATTTTGACACTGTTTTTGGGGTGGATTCCACCCCCAAATCAGCGTCGGATTCCACCCAGATTCTGCCTCCCATTGTTTTCAAACGGAGGCAGAGATTGCATCAGGACACTGAAAAAATAAGCATCCTGTTCGATCTTGCCACGGAGTCTGCGGCTTGAGTCTCCCTGCTTATTAACCCTTTCCCTGCCACCCACATATTTATACGTCCTCCCAGGGTGGCACTTATGTAGCCGAGGACTTATCTAATACATCCTTAATACTAATGCCGGTATCTCAGGATCGGTTAGGGCAATGAAGATGATCTAGGATTCATTTTAACCCCTTAAGGACACAGCCCAAAAGTGCGTTAAGGACCAGGCCTTGTTTTTCAAAACTGACATGTGTCTCTTTATGTGGCAAGAACTTTGAGAGGCTTTAACTTACACAAGTGATTTTGAGATTGTTTTCTTGTGACACATTGTACTTCATGTTAGTGGTAAACACTAATCAATATTTTTGTATTTATTTCTAAAAAAATAGGATATTTGATGGAAATTTGGAAAAAAATCGCAATTTTCAAAATGTGAAAGTCTCTGCTTTTCAGACAGTCATACCACCCAAATACATAAATAAATATTATCTACCATATCTCTGCTTTATATTGACATCATCTTTTAATCGTCCTTTAATTTATTTTGGATGTTAGAAGGCTTACAAGTGTAACAGCGATTTTCCAGATTTACAAGAAAATTTCCCAAACTAATTTTTTAGGGACCACTTCACTTCTGAAGGGGATTATAAAGGCCTATATATTAGAAACCCCCCATAAATCACCCCATTTTCAAAACTGCACCCCTGAAATAATTCAAAACAGCATTTGGGAAGTTTGTTAACCCTTTAAGCATTTCACAAGAATTAAAACAATATCGAGGTGAAATTTAGACATTTCATTTTTTTCCACTAATCCCTTCATTTAGCCCTAAATTTAACACATTCACAAAGGGTTAAAGGAGAAAATGCATCTCCCAGTTTATTATACAATTTCTCCCGAGCACAGAAATACCCCACATGTGGGTGTAAACTGATGTTTGGGCATTCAGCAGTGCACAGAAGGGAAGGCGCGACACTGGACGTTTGAAAAGCAGATTTTGCTGGAATAGTTTTCAGGTGCCATGTTGCATTTGAAGAGCCCCCAAAGTACCAAAACAATGGAAACCCCCTAAAAGTGACCCCATTTTGGAAACTACACCCCTCACAGAACTCATCAATGGGTATAGTGAGCATTTTGACCCCACAGCTGTTTCACAGATTTTACTAACACTGGGATGTATAAATGAAAAATTACTAAAACGTCACTTTATCCCCAATGTTTTCATTTTCACAAGGGGTTAAAGGAGAAAAAGGACCCCATAGTTTGTTAAACAATTTCTCCTGAACACAGCAATGCCCCATATGTGGTCGTAAACTGCTGAATGGGTACATGGTGGGGCTCAGAATGGAAAGAGCGCTATTTTGCTTTTGTAGGGCAGATTTTGCTGGAATAGTTTTCAGGTGCCATGTTGCATTTGCAGAGCCCTCAAAGTACCAAAACAGTGGAAACCCACTAAAAGTGACCCATTTTGGAAACCACACCCCTCACAGACCATGTCAAGGGGTATAGTGAGCATTTTGAACCCACAGCTGTTTCACAGATTTTATTAACATTGGGACATGAAAATGAAAAATTTCTTTTTTTCCAATAAACTGTCAATTTAGCCCCAAATTTTTCATTTTCACAAGAGGACAAAGGAGAAAAAGCTCCCCAAAGTTTGTTACACAATTTCTCCTGAACACAGAAATGCCCCATATGTGGTTGTAATCTGCTGCATGGGTACATGGTGGGGCTCAGAATGGAAAGAGCGCTATTTAGCTTTTGGAGGGCAGAATTTGCTGGAATAGTTTTCGGGTGCCATGTCGCATTTGCAGAGCCCCTACAGTACCAATACAATGGAAACCCCTCAAAAGGGACCCCATTTTGGAAATTACACCCCTCATAGAATTTATCTAGGGGTATAGTGAGCATTTTGACCTCACAGCTGTTTCACAGATTTTATCATCATTGGGACGTAAACATGAAAAATTACTTTTTTTCCAATAAACCGTCAATTTAGCGGCATATTTTTAATTTTTGCAAGTGGTTAAAGAAGAAAAAGCTCCCCACAGTTTGTTACACAACTTCTTCTGAACACAGAAATGTCCCATATGTGGTTCTAATCTGCTGTTTGGGTACATGGTGGGGCTCAGAATGGAAAGAGCGCTATTTAGCTTTAGGAGGGCAGATGTGGCTGGAATAGTTTTCAGGTGCCATGTCGCATTTGCAGAGCCCCTAAAGTACCAATACAACGGAAACCCCTCAAAAGGGACCCCATTTTAGAAACTACACCCCCCCAAGGAATGTATCAAGGGGTATTATCATTTTGAGCCTAAAAATGCTTCCCAAAAATTAATGTACAAAGTGAAAATTTAAGTTTTTGAAGAAATATCCAATTTCAGAATATGTTGCGGCCACTTTGTGGCATCAGAGACATGAACTAAAACTATTAAGTGGGCTATCCCGGGAGGAAAAAAATTATATATGTGGGTATAAACTACTGCTTGGGAACACAGCAGGGCTCAGAAAGGAAGGAGCACTTTGTTTTTTTAGCTTTTGGAGTACAGATTTAGAGGGACTTTCTGGTCGCCATGTTGTTTTTGCAGAGCCCTGGAGGTGCCAGTAAACTGGAATTCCCCAAGAAGTGACCCCCATTTTGTAGGGGTGATTTTAGGGTCTCTGCAAATGTGACATGGCGTCCAAAAACCAACAATCTAAATCTGTGCTCCAAAAGTACATAGTGCTCCTTCACATCTGCACCCTCCTGTGTGCGCAAGTGGCAGTTTATACCCCCATGTGTGACACTGGTGTACCCAGGATAATGTAATTAATGCCATATGTGGGCACAACATATTACGCACTGAAATGACGTATTCCTGGAAAAATTGTCATTTTCACCTTTCACAATCAGCTGCGTATTCATTTATGGATAATAAATTATAGCAACACTTGGGGGTTAAAAATGCTCACTGTACCCCTGGATAAATTCCTTCAGGGGTGTAGTTTCCAAAATGGGGTGACATGTCAGGGGATTCCACTTTACTGGCGTTTCAGTTCTGCAAAAGTGCAATGGCGTCCAAAAACCAAACCGTCCAAGCCTGTGCTCCAAAAACCAAATAGCGCTCCTTCCATTCTGTGCCCTGCTGTGTCCATACAGCAGTTTATACCCACATATGACATTAAGTACGTTATTCTGGGTACGACAAGTGTAATACATGTGGGTATAAACTGCAGTTTGAGCACACAGCAGGGCGCAGAAGATAAGGAGCGCTATGTGGCTTTTGGAGTGCAGATTCAGATGTTTGGGATCTGGACGCCATATCGTTTGCAGAACCTGTAAGGTACCAGAAAAGTGGATTCCCCAAAGGAGTGACCCCATTTTGAAAACTGCACCTCTCAAAGAATTTATCAAGGGGTGTAGTGAGCATTAGTATCCCAGACGTGACTGCACAGCGGATGGGGAAAAGTGAATATGTAAGCTGTGCGGAGTACACTGGGAACACCAAATTCCCTACTATTTCCCCAGTGGTTCCTATTATTGGGGAGGTCACTGCGGGGTCACTTCTGGTTTATTTTCCCTCATAAGCTCTAAATCTGGGGTGTCCCCTGATATCCGCTCACACAGCTTATACATTCCCTTCCTGACGCAACCAGTTATGTTCTAAAGATTTGACGATTTTTGGGGTTTTTGTCTTCACATTGTACGAGCTATATTTTCTTTATTTCTCTGGTGATGTAGCCATATGAGGGCTTGTTGTTTGCGGGGTGAGATGTATTTTGTAATGACATCATCTTTGGGCGCCTATAACTTATTGAATAAATGCTATTAACTCTTTCTTGTTGGATTAAAAAAAAAAAACATCAATTCTGGCACTGCGTTTTACCTTTGAAATTTTTCACCATGCAGCATAAAGCATAAGTAACATGTTACCTTTATTCTACGAGTCGGTACGATTACGGAGATATCTCATTTATACTGTTTTTTTTATGCGATACTAATTTTGCAGAACAAAAACCCATTTGGGGACATAAATTAATTGTTTTTGCATCGCCATCTTCTGAGATGCGTAACATTTTTATTTTACGGTTTACAGAGTTGGTTTAGGTCTTATTTTTTGCAGGACAACCTGTGCTTTTTATTGGTACTGTTTTGGGGTACATATGACTTTTTGATCACTTTTTATGGCATATTTTGTAAGGTGAGATGGCAAAAAAATCTTTACTTTTGGCGAGTTTTTTCCGTTTTTTTTTCTCCGACGTTCACCGTGTACATTAAATATTGTTTCAGTTTTATTGTACAGGTTGTTACGGACGCGGCGATACCAAATATGCATTGTTTTTATTAATTTTTAGGTTTTTTTTTATATAATTCATTTTATATAGTAAAAGGGAATTTTTGGAGCTTTATTCTTTTATTAATTTTCTTCAAACACTTTATTTTATTTTTTTTCACTTTTTTTTACTTTTTCATGTGTCCCATTAGGACACCTGAGCCAGCAATGCTTTGATTGCTGGCTCAGCACTTTAGATTGCAAGACACGAGCATACAAGTGTCTTGCAGTCTATACAGGAAGTGAGGCTATGCAGACGCATAGCGCTCACTTCCGCAGGTCTCGGCAGGATCAACCAGGTAGTGGGGTCTCCAGGCAGCCTGGGGTCACTGAGCAGACCCCGGGCTGCAGGTTATAGGTATCGGCACGCCCCGATCTCGCCGCGGGGGGGTGCCAATCGGAGTGGCAACATAGCGGAACCCCTTGGATGCCGCGGTCATGTTTGACCGCGGCATCCAAAGGGTTAAAACCTCCGATCGGAACTCAGTTCCGACTGGGGGATATGGAGCAGGGTGTTAGCTGTCAGTTACAGCTAACACCCGGTTCCGATGCCGCCCGCTCAGATAGTGAGCGGGCGGCCGCCCCAGGGCGTATTATTACGCCCTGTTGCGCTAAGTACCAAGCGCACAGGACGTAATAGTACGTCCAATGTTGTTAAGGGGTTAAAGAAGAAAATCTCATTTTTAAATGACACCAAGATCATCATGCTAGTCCTTACAGAACCAAAGCGATTCGCTGGTGAAAACGCTATTCGGCATTGAAATGCATATCTCAATTCCCGACAGCATTTTTAACAGCAGATCGCACTGAATCTGTAAGGGCTATCATTATGATCTTGGTATTATTTTAAAGATGAGATTCTCATAGCTCTAACGGATCCTGAGATATGGGGCTCTGCAGGCTGGTGAGACGATGATAAATCATCGTCTGTGCATAACCTATATGTGACCCCAGGGGGAGGGGGTAGCATGGACTTCTGTCCGTGTTGTCCCCTCTCCTATCAATCTGAGAGCATACTATACCTTTGCTCTCTGATTGTCACATAGAGAGATAATGTAATACCTCTCTGAACATAACCAAGAATTTTATTGGCACTGTGACCCAGACGTTTACCATCGTCCAGGTTGCAGCGCCAAAAGAGTTGCACCAAACACTTATACAACACATCCACAAAGTCATCAATAAAGTTTACATTTGACCCTGTCCATACCTGATCTTTCTAGAGTAAAATATGCCTCTTTAGCGATATCCGTTACATGCTAAAATAATAGCAATAACTATTATTACTAGAGATGAACGTATAAATTTCTACAATTTTTATAGGGGGTTAGAAAATTATATTTTCATGTAAGCTCCTATTTCATTTGCATGCACAAAATTGGTTGGCACATTTCTACGATTTTGTACCTGCACCTGTAAATATATATATGTGTGGTATGTATGAATTCCTCACATCTTGCAGTTTTTTGGAAAGTACATTTTGTTTACAGAAAGGGATTGCTTGAGCCGGCACTTTAGTGGCAAATTTGAATTTTTGTGCAATTTTTGCTTGTAATCTCTGTTTGTTGTGTTTTTATATACTGTATGCTGTGCAATCTCAAAAAAGTTAGATTTTGGTATCACAGTCACAGTTTGTTATGTGCAGTATAGATTTTTATCATATTAGTGAATAACTGCAAAATCTTGCTTGTCTTCTGTATCAGTGTTTTTGAGAGTACGAGCTCTTGTTGTAGTTGATGTTTGCAGTATATATAAATTGTGAACACCGTGATCTATTATTTTATATGTGTTTTGTGTGTGAATGTAAGATTGAATAGGAGTTTTAGGTGCAAATATATGTTTTAGTGCATTTTGTCAAAAAATTATTTGTGTTTGTCACAAAGTTACATGAAGGTGGATGTGGCTGTTGATAACCCATTGAGACACATGTAATCTTCAGGTTGTCTACTTTCAAAAAATATATAGGGTTTAGTGGCACACTTGCTTTTCACGATGTGTAATCCCTACATTTTACAGGATGATTTTTTTTTTTTTTTTTTTTTAACATTTCCAGCTTCAAAGCAGATTTTTGTTCCTTCCAGTTCTGGTGATTTTATGAAGACATGTGCATGCAGGTGTAGGCCTTAGTGATATGAATGAACTCTACACATGCTGAACTCTTATTTTTAGGAGATTTGGTGCATATAACTTTTTGTTTGGTTTCCACTTTTAGCAACTAATATACATTTATTTGCATTTTTTTTATAAAACATTCACTTTAAATCAAAATTGCATGAAGGTGCCTGTTCGTACCAAGTGGCATTTTAACAATGCTGCATGTGTCTACATTAAGAAAATATATAGGTAGGGTGATTAGTATGATTTTTTTTTTTTAATGTTGCAATTTAGGTTTTATTTGTCCATCTCAAAACTGTGAAAATTGCTCTGGCTACCGGAGGTGCAAAATTTCTGGAGACCCATGGCAGTGAAAGGGCTAAGCTTGTTCATCTGGGTCTAATCAGTGGCAGAAAGCCATGACAGTTTCCTGATGCCCTACATCAGCATCCCGCCATGGGTAGCAGGTGGCCGGAAAATGAAGAGGAATTCCTCTTCATTTTACACTGTGTGAACAGCCCCTTAGTTTTTACATTCTGGTGCCTCATTTAGTCCCATTACCACAGGTGTATAACAACCAGCACGTAGCCATGTTGTCTGCCTTTAGAAACATTGGTGAAAGAATGGGTTGTTATAAAGAGCTCAGTGAAGTCCACTGTGGTAATTTAATAGGGTGTCATTGCTGCAACAAGTCAGTGCGTGAAACTCCTTTCCTCCTAGAACTTCCACCATCTACTGTGAGTGGTATTATTGAAAAGTCGAAGCATTTAGGAACCACAACAACCCAGCCATGAAGTGGCAAACCACATAAAGGGTGGGGGCATCAAGTGCTGAGGCACATGGGGGGGATTTATCAAGACTGGCATTTAGTACATTGGTCTGGAAAATCCTTGTGCCAACGGATGATTCGCCTCATTTATGTTATAGCGAATGTCTCGTCATCTGGTGGGGCAATGAGCATGCAATGGGATGTATGCCAGCTCATAACTGGTGTACGCTTCAGGCGTTTTTTTGCCAGTAATTTTTAGTGATTTTTCTTTTTTTTTCCATGCCTTGTATACCTGAAAACTTCTGGTGTTAAAGTTGGCAATGCTGACTCAGTAACTGCAGAGATCCAACCTCCTCTGTCATTGACATCAGCACAAAAAATGTGCATTGGGAGCTTCATAGAAATAAACATTTCTGATTAATTATGTTATTTAGAAACTAGGAGGGGGGAGGGTGTTTAGATTAGTGTAGGGATTTCCATTTAACCCGGACAACCCCTTTAATCTTAAAGGGTTTGTCCAGTTAATTTTTATTGATGACCTACTCTCAGGATATATCATCAATAAGAGATCAGTGGAGGTCTGAAACCTAAGACACCTCTGCTGATCAAATGTGTGAAGGGGCCACAGTACTTGGACAAGCGTTGTGACCTCTTCACTGATTTTACATCACACGTCATTTATTCCATAGTAGCAGTGTGATAGCAATGGGACAAGGCTGTACCTGCATTGCACAGGCTATATGAAACAGACTGCATGCAATGTAAACTGTGAAGAGGTCAAGACACTTGCAGGAACACTGCATTCCCTTCAAATCAGCAGGTGTCCCAGAGGTTGGGCCCCCACTCTTAATGACGGATAGGACATCAATAGAAATAAATTGGGCGATCCCTTTAAAGTCTTATTCCGGCAATTTTTATTATTCTTTAGCCCTGTAGTACACGGATTACTAATGTGTATTAAATGATGCAACCACTCACCAGGGACATTATTAACTGAAACAGGAGCAAATGTATGGACCTACTGTGCCACCTATGGGAGGGGTACTGGGATAAGTGGCTGCTGATCAGAGACCAGACACTAGAGGGTACAGGCAGAAGGATAATTGGAAATAGGCTGAAGATCAGCGGCAAGTAAACAAGATTGTAGACAAGACAATGGGTCAGGGTGGGCAGTTCACATTTAGTACTCCAGGACAGGCTGAGGTCATACACGGATAGGCAGCAGAATAGAATCAGAAGCGAAGTCAATAAATGATAATTCCACAGCAGTATAGTACAGGTTCAGAAGCACCAGATTCAATATTGGTTGGGCATGGTTCAGAGGGCTGAGCAGACTAATATAGGCAGAAGCCATCTGGCGGCAAGCCAGTATAGAGGGAGCTCAATACTGTGGAGGAGAAGGAAAGGGACAGCAGGTAGCAAAGGTGATTGGTTGGCGAATCCTGCTGTTATACACTATATACTGTTGTACACTGTATGTATGTACAGTTGTATACTGCATGTATGCTGTATGTTGTACACTGGCAGGTGCAGGCCGCTGGCGTTATATTAAATTTATTCAGCTTCAGAGCAGGTCTACAGATCTACTGATTCGCAAATCAGCCTAAAGCATAACAACCAGGCTTTCATAGACTAGTATAGAAAAAGTGACTTAAAGGGGTTGTCCAGCATAAACTAAAACTTTAACACTAAGCTAAACCCCCTCCCCCCGCCTAATTTCTAATTTACTCCCTTTAAAAAAAAATTGATAAGGTCATGACCCTTTGTGGGCCAGCTGACCAGGTCCCCCAGGTAACTGTAATTGTAATTGTCCTAATTGATATGAGCTAAGTGCTAGCAGCGAGGCATTAACACCAGACAAAGAGTGTTGGTATGAACCCTCTTTATTAGCCGAATACAGGGGCGCTCTGACATACTTTATTAAGGCAACATAAGTTCATATAGTAGCAAGTATAGGAAAGGGTTAACATAGCAACGTAAGTCCTCATGTTCAATCCTAATTGGTGTAGTATATCTTGAATGCATAGATAACAGATATAAGAAGTTCCATATACGGTCAGCCATCTCCTGTCTTGTGCTGTGATGCAGGGAGTTGTCTTCTGGCAACAAGCCAAGCACATGTCTTCTTAGACACAAAGGATTCTCACTTTGGTATGCAGACACTATCTGGTAGTGTAACATTACATTACTCTCAGTTTCAAGCATATACAACCACATCTAGTATTCAACTTTAAGGATAACAATGTTTTTTTTACATACAATACACCTTAAGCAGTTATGAAAATATAAAACAGATATAAAAGTATAAAAAGTACAAAACCGTAAAAGTATAAGATTATAAAAAATCATTGTAATCCTTCACAAAATGTATATTTAGTTATATGCCTGGGGCAGTCATGTGACCGTCCCAGTCACATTTTCTGATTTCCTGGTGACATTCCGCTTCGCTGTTTCCGGAGACAGGAGGTCACCAGTATGCCTCTCTCCCCCCGTCCCCATCATACTCACCAATGCTCACGCCCTCTTCTTCTGCTGGGCGTCGCTTCATAAGGGATCCAGAGCCAGCGCCTGCGCAATAGAACGCCAGCAGAAGCAAAGAGAAGCAGCATTCCGCTGCTTCTCTTCACTTCTGCTGGAGTTCTATAGCGCAGGTGCAAGATCTCAGGTGCGGGCAGAAGAGGGGACAGCGGCACCGACGAGAAGACAGGTAAGTATGATGGCGTGGGTAGGGGGTTGGGGGACTGAGTTAGTTAGCTAGGTAGGTAGCACTAGTAGTCCACAGGCTACCTAGGGAAACGGGGGGGGTAGTGAGGGTGGATCTGAGTGTATCATGGTAGTTGTAGGCTAAGACAGCAGGAAGCTATACATGTAAACAAATACAGAGGATACCAGGAGCTTCCATAGAAATCCAGAACTCACTCAAAACAAAGCTAAAGGTATTTGGGTGCACATATCAACCCATTGATAGCACTAACAGACCTTTTTTAAAAATAATTTTTGTGCCCGGAAAACCCCTTTGTGAAAGATCCTCAGTGCGCCAACACCGCTGTGGCTCACACCTGAGTCTTCTTTCATATAAACCACACTCACCGCCAGTGAGTGCCGGGTTCACAAGATAAATACAAGACAAGCTTTCTAAATTTTATATATTTATTAACCCCTAAATGGGTCGGTATTAACATCTAACACATGCAGTTCAGAACAGATATGCAGATATATGCAAGCATTAACGGTTACTAGTTACAAGATACAGTGCAATGAAATAAAAAGGGCATAAAAGTGAAATAGTTACTTTACCACACATCTCCTTGCTGTGGCTCTATAGTCCAACACTCACACATGGCATGTGGAGATCACCAGTGGAGGCAGCGGCATTAACTCCTAGCATGTGGCATCAATACCTAGCATGTGGCATCACAGTATATTCCAGCCTGCATGCTCTCATCACAGTCTCTCAGTAAACTCTTGTATTCTCAGCACAATCTCCTCCCATTGCCTCTTACCTCATCTTTTATGCCACCTCCCAGAATGAGGTCACCGGCAGCAGCAAGTCTGATTGAATAATGCACTCAAGTCCAGATTCTTTGTATTGAGCGGAGACCAAGTGGAATGATACAATATTATCAGCCATATCTGATCTACCAGTGCCGACTGGACAATGCATGTTTTTGTTTGATCACTCAGGGCTGTGTAGGAATACAATGGAACCCTGCTGGGATGGATACAAAGCCCTATTGTTACAACGTTGCTACTACTGCCAATATACACCTACGCTTATAGCTGCGCACATTATGAACAAATGCAGGTAAGAAGGGAGATACTATACCCAGAGATCAAAATACATCTCTGAGTTATAGCCATATTTAAGCAGAATCATCACACCCTTTAACCCCTTTTGTTGCGTTTTTTTGAGCCAAAGCCAGTAGTGAACAGAAGGTAGAAGTATAAGTACTTTCTATATATTTTCCATTCCTTTTGCATCCACTCTTGGCTTTGGCTCATAAAACCGCAACAAAACCTGCAACAAAAAAAGCTGTGTTTCCGCAACGTGGGGCCTTAGCCTAAGGCTGTTTTGTGAAATAGCAGGTCAGTCTGACAATCACGTGACCAACTGGAGGACCAGTTCTGCAGCTGAATAAGGTGAACAGTGCACTTGGTGAGTGACTTCACTTTTCACTTCACATTAGTATGCCCATTACTACAGAACTAAAGAATAATGAAAATATCCAGAGTGGGGGAATTAAAGATAAAGTGTTACAAAAGTTTCATGACCATAATATGGCCTTCCTCTTTCCAGGCACATTGGGGCACATTTACAGAATTACTGCACTCATATTATAGAGAATAACTTTCATATGAGACCAGTATCAGTATAACGTTATCTGGTATAGGGCTGGTTATGACCTAAGTCAAAATCTATTTTACCTGGATTATGATTAATGGCGATTATTTGGGCCGCCCCCCTTTTAAAACCACCGTATGAAGTATGAGTATAGCAAAAACCAAACACGTCTGAACTGGAACTGCTACTATTATACTCTGGGGTCTCTTCAAAGGTGATCAAACATGAAAAAAAATTGTGTTATTCACCTCTCCTCTCTCCTGGGCTTTGACACAACTCCCTGTTCTCTTTGGGCCTTCCAACTGACATCAAGGACCATTGAGGCCTGTGATTGGGCCTCAGCAGTCACATGACGTTGTGACACAGGGACGCTAAGGTATGGTCATGTGGATCATGAAGCGTTGACACTTGCGTCTTTGCATCATGTCGCCACATGTCCGCTGGGGCCCATGTCAGTCAGAAGGCCTGAAGTGAACAGGGAGTTGCGCCAGAGCCCATGACAGAGGAGAGGTGAGTAACATTGTTTTTTCTGTTTGATCACCTGCTCTGGGCCTTCGCTTATTATACTCTGGGTTCTAAAGTAAGTAAAAGCTCATTCTTTTTCAGAATTAAATCTTATATTTACAGGTTATGGAGCTGTCTGGTGTTCTGTTTAACGTGTCCAGTGCTGGTGATAAGACTACGTTTGTACTCTGTTAAGGCTAGGGCCACATGGTGGCAGTAGCCACACACTTCAAAATCACATTAAAATCTTCAACTTTAATGCGATGTGATGTCACACAATGTGATTTTGCTGCGATTTCACTGTTAAATGGATGCATCATCGATTGCATGTTTTTTTGTTGTTTTTTTTAAATTATACATTAAAGATTGTAATTAACGGTCTACCCTTGTACAAATTACACATATGTTTAAAAAAAAAAAAAAGGATAGTGAGCAAAATTTTAGCAAAGATTTTAAAGACAGTAATTGTAGTCACGCAGGACTCGTTGTATACAACACAATTGCTGTCTATGGGAATTGTGTCACATGCAACATTGATATGTGACAAGTCGACAAGGTTGGATTATTTGTAACTGGCATGTTACAAATAAATAAATACATTTTTTGTTGTGTGATTTTAAGGCTAAGTCTCCACATAGCAAAATGCTCTGGAAAAAAATGCAGCAGAATCACATAGCATTTTTTTCCGCAGCGTTTTTCATTGTGTTTTTCGAGTTTTTCTTTGTGGAGACTTTCTGCCCATATTATACCTATAAGAAAAACCCCAGTGTTTCCGCAGGTGTAATTGACATGCTGCGATTTTCAAAAATGTAGGCGGTTTTGAAAATTCAGCTTTTCTGGGCGTGGCTTGGGACCCGATGCGGTAGGTTGCTAGTCTGAGCGGCTACTGCTACCACTAGCTTCACCCAGCTTCTCTATGGGCAAGATACTGCCTAGAACCGCTACCTCAGGACCTCCTGCAGCACCAAACCGAACTGGGCAGCCCACCCTGGCCGCTTACCTTCACCCGGCACCTTCAACCACCACAGGCTCCACGAGGCGGCGGCCATCTTGCCAGGCCCCGCCGGTTTCCTCCGCTGTGATGATCTCAGCGGCACCTCCGCTGCCTTACCGCCGGCAGCCTGCAGTTCTCCAGCCTTCTGTTCCTGTTCCTCAAGCCCTGGAGCCCCCACCTCATCAGGATTCCTGCTCTCCGGTGCCTGCTCCATCCTCTCCCCTGCCTCACTCAGGTATGCAGACCGCTGCCCTTCCCCCACAGCTGCAGCTTGTCGCTCCCTTGCCAGGCTCCCCTGTGCAACTCCAGGTCATGGCAGCTCCTCAGGAGGTGGCAAACTCACCCCCACGTCTCCCTATTCCTGGCCAGACCTCTACAATGCAACACTGCTCAGGTGCGGTTCCCCTAACCCCTCATCACTCTGTGGAGCCCCTCTTCTCACTGCGCCCCAGCAACCATATTTGCAGTCCTCCTCACCAAATGCCTGGAATGGCGACATGGACCTGGGAGCAACCCCATCCTTGTCTCCCTTTTCAGATGACTCCCAGCCCTCCCCAGGCTCTGCCGTCCCAAACCCTGGGTTCTGAGGCTCCCCCTGCTCCGCCACCATGGTTGCAATATATCTTACCGTCCAAGGAGGACTTTAGCGCTCTGGTTGCAGAAGTCACTAAGGCATGTCGGGCGGAAATCCGGTCCCTCAGAGCAGATGAAGCTTTCCTACAGGAAACCCACTATGACCATATAGGCTCGTTTAACTTTGCTCATCATTACTTCCCCTCCGCTTACTCCACATACAACAGTCGCAGGAAGGGTGGGGTGGCTATCCTGATTTCCCGCACCTGTCCAATCACTGTTTCTTCTTCTCACTTGGACCCTCAGGGCCAGTATATTATTTTGGAGGGTCTCTTGTATGGTAAGCCAATTATTCTTTGTAATATCTATGCCCCTAACTCCTCTCAGATCCCTTTCCTTAAAAGGATTCTGGGATGTCTACGGGTATTCTCTGGCTCAACACTGCTACTGGGAGGTGACTTCAACTTGATTTTTTCTGAGCGGGTTGATAGACTCTCCCTCGCTAATAATCCCACTGGCTCTCCTCTGGTACGCCTGGCTAAGGAGTTCCGCCACCTAATTAGATCGGCGGCTCTCTATGACCTCTGGCGGGTTGATAATCCTTCTGCTCGCTCCTTTACATTTTACTCCGATCCCCATAGCACTCATTCAACTGTAGAATTGATTATTTCTTTGGTAATACCCTGGCTCTCTGCCTCCTTACAGACATAGGCCCCATTTCTTGGTCTGACCATGCACCTGTGTCTGTCACCCTATACTCTACCCCCCTCCCGACAAAACGTTGCCATTGGCTCCCACCTACTAGACTATTTTAACACCAACACTAATTCAGTCCCCTCTATTTCCACACTCTGGGAAGCCCATGAGGCAGTTATTGCATTGCACTGGGAAAGCGACTTAAGACAGAAAGGCTAAAGGCTAGAGAAGAAATTTTGATCAGTAAGATTAAATCCCTGACCGAACGCCTGGCATCCAGTCCCTCCCTGTCACTACTCCGTTAATTAGTGACCACTAGGGCTGACCTTCGGGATCTTGCTACTTAGGCTACCCGGCGTCTTCTCTTGTATAGTCGCCAACGTTACTATGCAAGAGGAAATAAGGCCCACACCCTCTTAGCTAAAACTTTACAGGACCACCAGGCATCGACTACTCCCCACGCCATCCATGATCCTCAGGGTACGCTCCACCACCACCCCGACTCTATAGCAGCCCTGTTTCGAGATTATTACGCTAGATTGTATGGTCTCCCCTCATGTAATGGGTGCGATCCCACTTCTCCCAACTTGGCATTGTGTTCCTATTTGGATTCCTGTCATCTCCCAGTGCTCCCACCCTCCGCGTTTGATTCACTAAACGTCCCGATTTCAGGTGACAAAATAGTTGCTGTTTTTGAGGGCCTCCCTAATGGCAAGGCCCCGGGCCCTGATGGGTTCACTTATGCATATTTCAAAACTTTCCAGTCTGACCTGCTCCCTCACCTGCGTAATCTCTTTAACTCCTTCCTTGATGGGGGCCCCAATCCCACACACTAGGCTTCACTCCCATGTTACCTTGATCCACAAGCCCCATAAGGATCATCAGGAGTGCTCCAACACTGACCTTAAACTCTTCACTAAAATCCTAGCTAATAGGCTTAACGTTTGGCTACCGTCTCTCATCCACAAAGACCAAGTGAGTTTCATCCCCTATCGTCGGGGGGGGGGGGAACAACACCAGAAGGGCAGTGGACTTGATTGATGCAGCCAACCGTCACACTATCCCTACTTTGCTTCTGAGCCTGGACGCTGAGAAGGCCTTCGATCGACTTGATTGGTTGTTTATGACTGCTACCATCGAAAAATTTGGGTTCTCTGGGGGCTTTCTCACGGCCATAAGGGCTCTCTACTCTTTACTTTTGGCAGTGGTTAAGCTTCCTACTGCGTCTTCTCCCTCTTTTCCTATCCATAACGGGACCCGTCAGGGCTGCCCCTTATCTCCCCTTATATTTGCCTTATACATTGAACCCTTAGCGGTCCAAATCAGAAACAACCGGACATTTCAGGGGTATTCATACGGGACAGGGATTTTAAGATTAGTCTCTTCACTGACAACGTGTTGTTGACACTTACTAATCCCCACACAACCATTCCTAATCTTCTCCGTGTCCTGAAAGAATTTGGGGTCCTCTCGGGCAGCAAAGTTAATTCTACTAAAACGGAAGCTCTGCCCTTGAATATCCCCGCCCCCGCCATCCAATTGCTTCATTCTAATCATGATTTTCAATGGAGGGACCGTTCTTTCCGATATTTAGGTATTCATCAACTGTCCTCTTCCTATCCCACGCTTTACTCGGTCAACTACCCTCGCCTGTTTTATGAGCTCCGCTCCCTCCTGGATAAATGGCACCCCCTACACATCTCCCTCATCGGCCGCATTACGGCTGTGAAAATGACCCTCCTTCCGAAGCTCTTATATTATTTTGAGACTCTCCCAGTGGCGGTGCCTCGCTTTGAACTCCATTCCCTTCAAAAAGCAATCTTACACTTTATATGGAATGGGAAGCGTCATCGCATTCCCCGCTTGGTGATACTTGCAGGAAAAACTGAAGGGGGATTGGCGGTTCCACACATTTTGCATTATTATTGGGCAGTTCACCTGCATTGCCTTCCATTTTGGGCAGCGCCACAAGCCTACACGAAGTGGGTTGAAATTGAGAAGCTCTGGTTGGCTCCTGTTCATCGGAATGCGTTTTTGTGGTCCCGCCCCCCTCCCCCTTACCATCTGCCCCGTTGCTAGGCCCCATTCGTTTTACTTAGGCCATTTGGGTCACCTGTTCCAAGCTATTCCCGCTGGCCTCCCCGCACTCCTCTATGGTGTCCTTCCTTTACAACCCGCTTCTGCCTGGAGGCCTCTCTGCTAGTATGGTCCGGCCCTGGAGTAGACTGGGGCTTTTCCATTTAGCTGACTTGTTTGACCCGTCGTCCTTGGAGCTCAGGCCGTTTGACTATTTCACTTCCATGTTGCACTTGCCTAACTCGGGAATGGTATCACTACCAGCAGATGGTTCATTTTGTTGTTTCTCAATTTGGGGCCACAAGGGTTTCCATCCCCACGGCCTTTGAATGGCTGTGTCGAGCAGGTACCTCTACTAGAGGCCTGCTATCTATAGACTGTTGTCCTCCCTGGGGGACGGACTCCCTTGGTCCACAAGTATATAACTAGATGGTCTGAGACCCTGGGTACACAGATCTCGCCTGGGCAGTGGCAGGCTATATGGTCTCGTGCAGCTAAATCTTCCTCATACGTGACATTTAGGGAAACACAGTACAAATTGCTTATGCACTGGTACCATACCCCTGCCTTGCTTCACTCTCTTAATCCGACCATTCCCCCTACCTGTTGGCGTTGTCAGACTTCAGTGGGCAAGTTATATCATATTTTTTGGGACTGCCCTTTAATTCGTCCCTTTTGGTCGGAGGTTAGGACTATCACTAATGCCCTCTTCCTTCAGGGAGTCCCATTAAACCCTCTCACCTACCTCCTCAATCTTCCCCCAAGACATCTGGGTAAGAAAACGTCTAGGTTATTCCTCTATTTATGCACAGCGGCTAAGACACTTGTTGCTCTGCACTGGAGAAGGGGAAATCCCCCTACGGCTTCCGAGTTGATAGCACGGATGAAGGATGTTTGTAGCCTGGAATATCTATCCGCCCGCCTCCCTTAATCATAAGATAGAGGCCTTTGATGCGATCTGGTCCCACTGGGATACTTACTGTGTTACACAAGGCTTCTAGAGCCCGTCCCATCCCCCCTTCCTTTACCTCTCTGTTCTTCACCTATGTCCTTGTCTTTTACGTTTCCCTGTTTTGATGTACTTTGTTTTTTTTTTGTTTTTTTTGTATTGTAATTTTTCACTGTTTTTACTGGCCTTTTGTTATGGCTTGTTTTGTTTGTATTGAAAATTCTTAATAAAAATTTACAGTTTAAAAAAAAGAAAATTCAGCTTTTCTGCTACAGATTTTCTTCTGTAATGTGTGAATGGGATTAGCCAGAATCTCATTCACTTTGCAGGTACTGTAAAACACGGCGTTTCCGTAGCGGCAAAAAAACTACGTTTTCACAATGTGGGGCTTCAGCCTAAGTACAACAAATGTAACCCTAGCCTAATACTTACAGTGGGTACGGAAAGTATTCAGACCCCTTTAAATTTTTCACTCTTTGTTTCATTGCAGCCATTTGCTAAAAGCAAAAAAGTTCATTTTTTTCTCAATGTACACTCAGCACCCCATCTTGACAGAAAAAAAACAGAAATGTAGATATTTTTGCAAATTTATTAAAAAAGAAAAACTGAAATATCACATGGTCATAAGTATTCAGACCCTTTGCGCAGTATTGAGTGGAAGACCCTTTTGAGCTAGTACAGCCATGAGTCTTCTTGGGAATGATGCAACAAGTTTTTCACATCTGGATTTGGGGATCCTCTCCAGTTCCGTCAGGTTGGATGGTGAATGTTGGTGGACAGCCATTTTCAGGTCTCTCCAGAGGTGCTCAATTGGGTTGAGGTCAGGGCTCTGGCTGGGCCAGTCAAGAATGGTCACAGAGTTGTTCCGAAGCTACTCCTTTGTTATTTTAGTTGTGTGCTTAGGGTCATTGTCTTGTTGGAAGGTGAACCTTCGGCACAGTCTGAAGTCCAGAGCACTCTGGAAGAGATTTTCTTCCAGGATATCTCTGTACTTGGCCACATTCATCTTTGCTTCAATTGCAACCAGTTGTCCTGTCCCTGCTGCTGAAAAACACCCCCATAGCGTGATGCTGCCACCACCATCTTTCACTGTTGGGATTGTATTGGGCAGGTGATGAGCAGTGCCTGGTTTTCTCCACACATACCGCTTAGAATTAACGCCAAAAAGTTCAATCTTCATTTCATCAGAACAGAGAATCTTATTTCTCATAGTCTGGGAGTCCTTCATGTGTTTTTTGGCAAACTCTATGCGGACTTTCATATGGCTTGCACTGAGGAGAGGCTTCCTTTGGGCCACTCTGCCATAAAGCCCCGACTGGTGAAGGGCTGCAGTGATAGTTGACTTTGTGTTTGGGTTCTTCTTTAACTCTCTCACCAAGACTCTTCTCCCACGATTGCGCAGTTTGGCTGGACGGCCAAGTCTAGGAAGAGTTCTGGTCGTCCCAAACTTCTTCCATTTAAGGATTATGGAGGCCACTGTGCTCTTAGGAACCTTGAGTGCTGCAGAAATTCTTTTGTAACCTTGGCCAGATCTGTGCCTTGCCACAATTCTGTCTCTGAGCTCCTTGGGCAGTTCCTTTGACCTCATGATTTTCATTTGCTCTGACATGCACTGTGAGCTGAGAGGTCTTATATAGACAGGTGTGTGCCTTTCCTAATCAAGTCCAATCAGTTTAATTAAACACAGCTGGACTCCAATGAAGGAGTAGAACCATCTCAAGGAGGATCAGAAGGAAATGGAAAGTATGTGAGTTAAATATGAGTGTCACAGCTAGAGATGAGCGAATTTCGCAAAAGTTCGATTCGAAGTTCCAAAAAAATTTGCTTCGATCCGAATTACTTCGCGGCGAATAAACAGCTAATTCCGGCCTGCAGAGAGCCCGGGTGGGCGGCAAAATGGCGGAAGCCCTTGGATGCCGAGGTCATGTCTCTCTCTCTCTCTCTCTCCAGCATGGACAACTTTTATTCATGTGTAAGGATCTGCTAACAAGCAAAGACACGCCTACCCAATCACATCACTAGAGAATATCTTGTGACCGTCTGATGTCACAAAGGTCCTTACTAAATATTTGTTATCACGAAGCATCAGGAAATCTGGAATCGTGGAGAATCAAAGATTTCCTGAAATTCGGATCGAATTCCATTTCTACAGAATCGATTCGCTCATCTGTAGTCATAATTAAATATTCAGACCCTTTGCTGTGACTAGAGATGAGCGAATCGATTCTGCAGAAGTGGAATTTGATCCAAATTTCAGCAAATGGCTGCAATGAAACAAAGAGTGAAAAATTTAAAGGGGTCTGAATACTTTCCGTACCCACTGTATCTACTGGATTGCACAATAGCAGAAATCACTTTTTTTGTGACTAGTGTGTTTGCATTTGAGTCATGCTATAAGGCTTTTAGGGTTAGGGTCCTGTAAAGTCTCATCATAGGATACTTCATCAGAAGAATCCCTACCAGATATGGAATAGGAAGCCAAATATGTAAGGAGCAAAGCTGTAGGTGGTGCAGAGGTAGCCGTCACCACTGGTCCTGGAGCTTGATGGGACCCAAAGGCCTAATTACAGCATAAGACCCCATTATTATACATAGCACATGGTAAGCAGAGGCCCTGATACAGATTTTGCATCAGGGCCCAGGATCCTTTAGTTATGCCTCAGATGGTGTCTTTAGAACATATGGACTTTAAAAGATTTTAAACTCCTATAAGCAGTAACTGTGTCCATTGTATCTCTGACCCTGTGTCAACATTTGTGAAATTTCCGCTTCAGTTGAGACAACGTTTAATAGGATAACAATGGGTACTGTACACACATATTCACGGTGTACAAAGCTCTGAAGGTTACTCGAGCTAGTTATTCTTCAGTCTGTGAGTTCTATAACTTTCTCTAGGTTCAGCATTCTCCATAACTTTTAGATGTCATTTGTCAGTCTTCCACATAGTGGCACTGTTGTTGCTGTCTGCACTATGGCTTACATGCCTGTGAGCTTATTGCCAAATCACTGGAGACTGTTGCAATCATGAAATTTACACTTTTCTTCTTTTTACCTAGATGGAGATATTTCATGAAAGCCTCATGTTCTTTTTCCCAGCGAGCGCTTTTCTTGTTCAGCTCATTCACAAACTTCTTTTTCAGATACTCATTGAAGTGTAAGGTTTTCATTGCCATTCTACTTATTTGTTTAAGCTGTAAGACACAGTTATGCAGTTATGGACAGCATAGAAATACTTCTTTACATATATTATGAAGGTTAATTATAGCCTAAAATGAGCATGTAGGCAAGACTACTTGTATAGTAGCTATTGTGTCTTTTTTTTGGTGTGTGGGAGGGTGTCCATCAATGAGAGAGCAAGTCACCCTCAGAGGTTTAAAATACTATCTGACCTTTTGTTTGGCAGCTCTGAGGCTCCTTTCAGTACATCAAGACAGAAACTCCATCTGCAGTAAAGTAGACGAAAATACAACCGTAGATATGGGGGACAGACTCCCTCAGCATATGTACCTGGGTTCAGGTACTAGGTGTAGAGCTGCGGTACCCCATTGTCATCGGTATAGAGAGGATGTGGCCACAGCTCTGTGCCTATTACTTGACTAGGAGCAGAGCTGTTTCTACAGTGCCTTGTGAAAGTATTCGGCCCCCTTGAACTTTTCAACCTTTTGCCACATTTCAGGCTTCAAACATAAGGATATCAAATTTTAATTTTTTGGTGAAGAATCAACAACAAGTGGAATACAACTGTGAAGTGGAACGAAATTTATTGGTTAATTTTAAACTTTTGTAAAAAAATAAACTAAAAAGTGGGGCGTGAAATATTATACGGCCCTTTTACTTTCAGTGCAGCAAACTCACTCCTGAAGTTCAGTGAGGATCTCTGAATGATCCAATGTTGTCCTAAATGACTGATGATGATAAATATAATCCACCTGTGTGTAATCAAGTCTCTGTATAAATGCACCTGCTCTGTGATAGTCTCAGGGTTCTGTTTAAAGCGCAGAGAGCATCATGAAGACCAAGGAACACACCAGGCAGGTCCGTGGTACTGTTGTGGAGAAGTTTAAAGCCGGATTTGGATACAAAAAGATTTCCCAAACTTTAAACATCCCAAGGAGCACTGTGCAAGCGATCATATTGAAATGGAAGGAGTATCAGAGCACTGCAAATCTAAACTTCCATCTCAAACAAGGAGAAGACTGATCAGAGATGCAGCCAAGAGGCCCATGATCACTCTGGATGAACTGCAGAGATCTACAGCTGAGGTGGGAGAGTCTGTCCATAGGACAACAATCAGTCGTACACTGCACAAATCTGGTCTTTATGGAAGAGTGGCAAGAAGAAAGCCATTTCTCAAAGATATCCATAAAAAGTCTCGTTTAAAGTTTGCCACAAGCCGCCTGGGAGACACACTAAACATGTGGAAGAAGGTGCTCTGGTCAGATGAAACCAAAATCGAACTTTTTGGCCACAATGCAAAACGATATGTTTGGCGTAAAAGCAACACAGCTCATCACCCTGAACACACCATCCCCACTGTCAAACATGGTGGTGGCAGCATCATGGTTTGGGCCTGCTTTTCTTCAGCAAGGACAGGGAAGATGGTTAAAATTGATGGGAAGATGGATGGAGCCAAATACAGGACCATACTGGAAGAAAACATGTCGGAGTCTGCAAAAGACCTGAGACTTGGGCGGAGATTTATCTTCCAACAAGACAATGATCCCAAACATAAAGCAAAATCTACAATGGAATGGTTCACAAATAAGCGTATCCAGGTGTTAGAATGGCCAAGTCAAAGTCCAGACCTGAATCCAATCGAGAATCTGTGGAAAGAGCTGAAAACTGCTGTTCACAAACGCTCTCCATCCAACCTCACTGAGCTCCAGCTGTTTTCCAAGGAAGAATGGGCAAGAATTTCAGTCTCTCGATGTGCAAAACTGATAGAGACATACCCCAAGCGACTTGCAGCTGTAATCGCAGCAAAAGGTGGCGCTACAAAGTATTAACTTAAGGGGGCCGAATAATTTGGCACATCCCACTTTTCAGTTTTTTATTTTTTACAAAAGTTTACAATATCCAATAAATTTCGTTCCACTTCACGATTGTGTCCCACTGGTTGTTGATTCTTCACCAAAAAATTAAAATTTTATATCCTTATGTTTGAAGCCTGAAATGTGGCAAAAGGTTGAAAAGTTGAAGGGGGCTGAATACTTTCGCAAGGCACTGTAGCTCCCTCCAGCCCTATGACAGCTGGATCAGGGGGCGGTGTTGGACCCCCACCAATCAGATGCTGATGTCTTATCCTGTGGATAGGTTTTCAGTATGAAAAAAAGTGTTTAGGGGTCCAGAAAACCTCTCATAAAAGCATGTTGACCACTGTTAAGTTATAGTTGGCCTCTGCCTTGACATAGTTCTCTCTACAAATATATAAGTTCATAAATTTGCTTTTTCTGATATAAGAATAAAGTATTTAACTACATTTTTGGCCATGCTCAGTTACAGTGACAGACTCCATAAAGTTGAGTTCAGCACACTTCCTTGTAAAGGCTGTACAGGTTCCTCACATCAGTATACATTTATGCCTGTTTGGGTAAAGTTTCCAAGAAACAACTAGTAAAGTGAATTATGAAATGCGTCACCTTCAGCTCCAGCATCCTCTTCTCACTGATATTATCACGAATTATCACATTGGCAAGATGGGTTCTTGGCACAAGACCTCGCTTAGGATTCAGTATTAAGCTTCATTATGTTAAAAGAGAGAGCAGTGTGTGTAGGAGACAGGCAGAGGAAAAATATACACATATAGGCCCAGAGATACTAATAGTTAAACAGTGCAAACTTAGTCTAAAAATTTGCCAGATTTATCACAGTGGCTGATACTGGATGATAACTTTGTCTGTCTTTAGACTAGAGCTGGGCAGTTAATCGAATTCATTTGATTAATTTGCCCTTAAGGAGTCTGACAATTCTGTTTTACTTTCAGTATGGCACTTACTCACAAGCAGAGCGAGTGCCAAAACTGTATTACACAGTGGAGATCTGGCAGTAATGCCCGCGAGTTCTTTCTGATCGTGGACATTAAATGCCTATGGGGCCGCCAGTTTCCCCCTCCTCTATTTTTGTTTTGAAGCATATGAAAACAAACACATTAGAGAACCCACATCCCAAAATGCCCAAACTATAAAAATGCTTATGCCATATGATTAACACCATAGCGGTAAAAAAAAACAAAAAAAAAAAAACACATAATATAAATGATCAAAACAACAGACATTCCCCAAAATGGTATGAATTAAAACATTTCAAAGATATTTTAAAAATAAGAAAATCGAGATTCAAATCGAAAATCATCCCTAGGGTTAAAAAAAAAAAAAAGAGTTTTTTTTTTTTGTCAATATTGCCCAATCCTACTTTAGGCTGCCTAGTCCTCATTTATTCCACCTTTTAGTTGGCTTACTTTGAGGCACAGTTTTTCAACACCATTTTTGCACATTTAAGCCATGCCCCCTTTCTGAGTATCCACACCCACATGTCTAGCATGTTGAAAAATTTTAGCCCAATTTAGAGGAGCCAAGAAGCTCCAGAGATGTACCACAACCACACTGCTCCAAAGATGTACTGCGTTTACTCCAGTGTCTAGTAGTAACCACAATAGTAAATCTGGGCCACAAACTTTACATACACATGCTGAGGCTGTTAAAAGGGTTTTCTGCTTTTCTGACAATAAATTGATGATAAAGTGGGTGATTTATTAAGACAGCAGTCTCATTCACCAGTCTTGATCTCTTCTGCGCCAGAGCGAGCTGCACCTAATTTATTAAGAGGTATGCCGCCTCTTGTCCTCTGTGCACCAGAAGCTGAAATCTATGACACCTAGGAGCTGGTGTAGCTTTGAGCTATAATTTCTGGCTTAAATGGTCACTAACTTTTCAGACAACTTTGTTTCACTTAATGGAGTATTTCATTCTGGACCAAAATATAAAGAACTTTATTTAAAAGTGTTGCTGTTTTCTGCCTGAAAAACCTCTCAAATGCCCCATGTAGCAAGCCACAGTGAAAAAGCGCTGTGGAGGAAAAACGTAGCGGAAATGCATCACAGTTTTTCCCGCAGAAAGTCCACAAAGCTTCAATTTTACCTATATACCGCCGGTGTTTCTGTAGGTATAATTGACATGATGCATTCCCACTGCTCGTGTTTTTCTGCAATGTGTGGATGGGATTCACTAGAATCCCATCCACTTTGCAGGAATTGGAAAAACCATGGTGTTTACTCCGCATGGGGCCCCGGCCTAAGGCTGAGGCACCAGGTTGTGGAAATGCAGCTTTTTTTTGTTGCAGATTTTGCTGAGGTTTTTTGAGCCAAAGCCAAGAATGGCTACAAAAGGAATTGGAAATATCTAGGAAGCTCTTATATTTCTACCTTCTGCTCAGTCCACTTCTTACTTTGGCTCAAAAAACCACAGCAAAATCTGCAGCAAAAAAGCTGCATTTCCACAACGTGTGGCCTCAGCCTTATATTCCTGCCAAAAGGTGTGATACTTTTCTTCTTTGTATTCCCTGTCTGTATACTGCTCTGAGAGTCTGCAGCATGTCACAGCTCACAGTGAGCGTATGAGAGTCTATGTCCTCCTGACTAGCTGCTTATGTTATTGCTGATGGGATGTTGGTCAGACAGTAAGCAGATTTGTCATCCAGCATGAGCCACTATGATAAATTTTGCTCATTTTCGGACTGCCTAATTTTATGCTGTCTACAAATTAACATAAGTCTTCCCAAGTGCTCTGAGGTAAAATACAATCTATGTAACTACTCTCTCTTCTGAACAATAGATAATGATCCTCAACCAGGCCGACATCCCTAGTTATTCTAAACTAGACAACCCCTTCAACAAAAGGTTTGACTTCATTTTTCAATGCAGTTAGGTCTGCATATTTGCAGCATAATCTCTGAACTTCTGAGGAAAGGTTGCTGGTGGTAGCGATCTGAGTATAAAATATTACTATTAGGAAAAACTGAAGCAAATTTTAATTCCTGTGAGACCACATTTGGGCAAATATTGTATATAGTCCAGACACCATTTAGTCATTTTTGTGTGCATTAGTTTTCATGTATGACATGTCTAGTTTATGGTAATAGGGTCCCAGCTAGCATTATGACAGCAATGTTTTTGTTTTAATTTTTATTCATTTTTTTATTTTAATGGTCTGTCCCTTTAAAGCTAAGGCCCAAAAAGGTCCCGAAAAAGCTGCGTTTTTTTTTCTGAGCCAAAGCTAGGAGTGGATGTAGCACAATGAGAAGTATAAGCTTTTTATGGTTCCTTTACATTTTCCATTCATTTTGGAGCCATTCCTGGCTTTGGCTGTGGCCTCAGCCTAAAGGGGTTTTCCAGGTCACCTACAGGAACTTTTGTGATGTTCCATTCTAAATCCATAGGCTTTAATTTAGAGTTGGTCCCACTTACTTGCTTACAACTGCCTCCGCTGTTCAGAAAGGGCTTTCTACAAGATTTTGGAGTGTGTCTGTGGGAACTTTCATCCAGAAGTACATTTGTGAGGTAAGACAATGATGTTGAATTAGAGAGCCTGGTTTGCAGTCTCCATTTTGGGTGCAGGGCTCTGTGTGTGCCAGTCAAGTTCTTCCACACCAAACTCACCCAACCATGTCTTTATAGACCTTTATAGAACACAAACTTGCCTTCTCCAAACTGTTCCCAATAAAGTTAGAAGTATGCACTTGTAAAAAATGTCTTGGTATGCTGAAACATTAAGTTTTCCCTTCACTGGGATTAAGCACTCTAGGCCAACCTTTGAAAAAGCTTATAATATTAACCCTCCTCCACCAAACTGTACATTTGTCACGATACAGTCAGGCAGGTAACATTTTCCTGGCATTCTCCAAACTCAGACACGTCCATAAGACTGGCAGATAGGGAAGTATGATTTGTCACTCCACAGGACACATTTCCACTGTTCAAGAGCCCAGTAATAGTGTGCTTTACACCTCTCCAGTCGAAACCGGACATTGTGCTTGGTGATGTATGGCTTGCATGTAGTGCCATGGAGGTCTTTGTGCACAGTTCTTGTGCTGATGTGAAAGAGATTTTCTGGGATTTAGATATTGATGAACAACCCCCAGCCACACAAACATGTGTGACCCTGGATGTTAACCCTCACACAAAGGCATTTGGATTCTCTGCATTGTCCTGTACTCCTGTACCATATATTTTGGGAAGGCCCACTGATCCTGGGTTTCTGGAGAGAGGTTAAGACTTTGACGCTCTCTTGGACCATGGACCCACTCACATATCTCTTGAACCTCCCTCCTAGACACCTTGGGAAGAAAACATCCAGGCATTTCCTTTATCTCTGTATGGCTGCAAAACCCTTATAGCTAAAAACTGGAAGAGAGTGCTCCCCCCCCCCCTCTGGCCCCGACCTCATCACCAGAATGAAGGATGTCTCTGGTCTCCTATACTTAACTGCCAGCCTTAATAACACTGTGGAGGCTTCCTAGTCTATCTGGGTCCTGCCTTGGGACATGTACTGCACCCCGCAAGGTACGCAACCGTAATCTGTTAATCCTTTCCTCGCCTCTTGTTTTTCCCGCTGTTTTTGACTCCTCCCCCCCTCCTCAGCTTTTTTTTTGCGTTTAAATTTTGCATCTATTTTATATAGTGAGTGATTCTTATTGGCGTGTGTGTTTTACGCCTCTCCTGTTGTGTTTATATTCTGGTTTCTCTGTTACAAAAATGTTTTCTTTTACAATAAAAATTGCAGTTCATAAAAATATTTGATGAGTAATAGGACTTGAGTTAACACACAGAGCAGACACACTTATTCTATCAAGTTATAACTGCTGACAATGAACACAATTTATAGCTAGACCTGAGAGAATATAAACATAACAATGACCTATTCTTAGGACATGTCATCAATATAGGATGCCAACCAGCTGTTTAAGAGGCTCTTACAAGTGCTGCAGCCTCTACGCTGTGCCAATGACATTATGTTCATGTGTTACTTGGTACAGTAGCTACTCAGTTTCATTCGTGAATGGGGCTGAGCTGCAATACCACGGACAACCCTTACAGTATGTGAGGTGATGGCTTTGGTAATCAGAGAAGAGGTCACAGCACTCACCTGAACGCTGCAACCTCTTCAACCAGCTGGGTGCCTAAGGATACATCATCAATATGTAAGTTCCAGAAAATCCCTTTAATGCCAGACAAGGGTTGGAACTTTACAGCTTCTAAGTCAGCGGAGTATTGGTAATTTATGCACTATAGCAAGCAATCACTGCGCAGCTTTCACTTCTCAAGGGCCGAATACAAAATGAAAGCTGTTGTATGACTGGTTGTTACATGCAGCAAGGAAAGTTTTTCTTTTAAGCTGGGCCCCCACGTAGAGTAAACACCGCGATTTGGCCATGGCAGAAACACTGCTGCAAAAACCACACTGTTTTACATTAACTGCAAAGTTGATGGGATCCTGGCTTTTCCCATCCACACATTGCAGAAAATAATCCGCAGAGCAGATGTTGCGATTTGAAAAACGCTCACGTTTTTTTCAAATTGCAGCGTGTCAATTATACCTATGGAAATGCTGGCGGTTTCCGTATAGGTATAATGGAAGCAGAAAGTATGCAGAGGAAAACTCTGCAGACTTTCTCTGAAAAGGGCTGCGGAAATAAACACAGTGCATTTCCGCCGCTCTTTTTCCTGCAGCACTTTTTGGCTGTGGCCCGCTATGTGGGGCATTAGCTTTAGATGGTTTCATAAATATCCCCCATATGCGCCTCAGCACCCTGCTCTGTAACTTTATGCGGTCCCTAAACTCTGGTCCCTAAACGCTTCCACTTCTCAGTAACTCCACTTACTGTAGAAGAATATCTAGTATGGAATACATTTCACAAACTGACTTGTTGCAGCGGTGACATCCTATTACAGTACCGTGTTGGAATTCAGTGATCTCTTTAGAAGGAGCCATTCTTTCACAAGTGTTTGTAAAGGAATACTGCATGTATAGGTGCTGGATTTTATACACAAAGGGAATGAATGATATACCTGAATTCAGGTGTCACAATACTTTTTTCCATATAGTGTATGTTTGTCTGTTGTGACTTCCTTGTACGACTAAATTTCTTCAGATGATAAATCCACTCTAGTAGTTAGAACGGTGGTACTGACCTGTACAACATAGGACCATCTGTGCATTTTCTTGTGCAAAAAGTTGCCATGGGAGCTTCAGATGCCTCTTCTGACATTTTAAAACAGATGGGGAAACAAAAGGCAACCTTAGGTCAAACAGACAAACAACTAGAACAGAAGAATAAGTGTATAAATTATCTGTGACAAGTGGTAGTTGGTTAGGTTTGTGACATCACCATGTTGTATGGCAAGTTGCTTAACAACTGGATACATACTAATTCCGTTGAGCCGATATATATTTCAAGACCAAGGACATTCACTTTAACATCCTTACGCTGGTAATACTTATGTATTTTCTCCATTAGACTGTAAATATGAATTTAGACATGAGAACTAACATAACACTCCTGATATCTATTCCAAGACAACTTGCAGGATCATACTGATATATGATGCTGTGAGCTTCAGAACTGCCACGGCTTACCCATCCTGCTGTCGCATCATCATATTGATTTAGGCTACATGCATACAAGTTTTATTTTGTTTGTTTTTTTTAAAGAGATAGCACACTGACCCATTCATTTCTATGGCCCCATGCACACAACCATGATTTTCATGAGTACATGTGGTAGCCATGAGCTTATTCCTGGCAATTTTGCTGTCTGGGCTTCATTCTAGTGTATGGGTTCATGGAAAGCACTGGATAGCATATGGATATCATCTTTTTTCTCAAAGACGTGTCCAGGACCCACAGTTTTGTGCATGAAGCCTTATTTTGCAGTGAGCTTCAGAACCATCACTGCTTGACCATCTTGCGCTCACAGCATTGTGTGAGTTGAGACAATACAGAGATGACTCAAAGACCGTATTTCTTGGCTTGAATGCATTCGTATGAAAGAAGCCTTATATCTCACATACGTAGCTCTGCCAGTAGCTTTCAGAGGTGAAACCCACTGACAGACTCTTTAAATAGAAGTATATTTGTACATATACCAAAATGATTTTAGCTTCAAAGGGTTTTTATTATAAATTATGAATAAGGAAGGCACAGGCCACCTGATATACCCATTTAGGGGGGTTGTCAAGTAGAAATTGGTAACCGTGAAAAGATGCCAGAAAAACAAAGAAATAATGTTTTTGGTGAAAAGGGGTAAGAGGGTTATGAAACAGGAGAGAGGAGTGACTCTAAAATCATGAAGAAACCATGAGCTAGTATAGTACAATGTTGTCCTATCATAGGGGATTAATCCAGATGGAATATCCAGAGCATTCAAGAAAGTTATCCATAGCTGCCAGTTCTTATCAAAAGCCTCCATAGAGTCATTACAAATTGCAGAAATCTTCTCTTACATAGTCACTTACCAAAAGGTTTTTAATGTATATACGGCATTTTCATTACAGCTGACTAGAGCACATGGTGGTTACAGAAAAAAAGGGAAGAAACAACGTGCTTGTGTGAGAGGAGAAGGAGAAGGCAATGTCAATTTCTGGACTGAGTCAAGTAACTAACAGCCTGTTCTTGAGCAATGCAGCAGCAGCAAGCCAAGCAGCCTTACTTACTAGCCACCGTATTACATGCATCATTAATGTCTCACTAGAATGCACAGCATGTATAGTCCCTGCTGTGGAGTATCTACATTTCCCTGTAGCCGACCTTCCAGATACCCCCTTATCTGATTACTTTGAAACCGTATCAAATAAGATACAAGAAGTAGAAGCTGCTAGAGGACGGACATTAATTCATTGTGCAGCAGGTATCAGCAGATCTTCTACACTTTGTCTTGCTTATCTAATGAATTGTCATGGACTAACCCTGTTGGCAGCACATGCTCAATTAAAAATGTGCAGGCCTATTATACGCCCCAACATTGGGTTCTGGAGACAGCTGATTGGCTATGAATTGTATTTATTTGGGAAAAATACAATCCAAATCATTGAATCTCCTATAGGACCTATTCCAAATATTTATGAGACTGAAACAAAGAACATGGTACCATTCTGAGGACAAACTTAGACCAATTAAAATGACATACTGTATTACTTTGTCTATTTTATATTTTTTGTTTTTCTAATTTGAACAAAAAATGGTAAATTCCACAATTGTAGCATGTGCATATATATATGACGTAGCATATAAAAGTACCTCTATCATGGAATATACAAACTGAATAATATAATAGAGCAATGTTGAAGTATGTAATCCAACAATTGCAGGTTTTACATGGTTTATACTATGGTTTGATATTGTTAGTGTTAAATCACATCTATCCTGGAGTGGTATTTGCACATTGAAAGTGTAAGGGCATACAGTAGAGGTTCTGCTACTTTGTATGTTGGATGACAGTGCTTCCACACTTACCAACTTTTGAGAGTCTATCAGGGAGATTCTTACAGGTGACCCTCTTACTTTATGCCTTGACTGTTTACATAAAATTCACCTCCAGCCTAAAGAATTACAAGCTTCACAGCCTAATAAGAACACAGACACTAGACAAGCAAAGATGAAATACAATCTCCTGACCCCCTAAAGAAAGTCTGCTACAAGGCCTCCTAAATGAGTCCAGACCCAGCAGATATTTATCTCTGTGTTCTTGTAATCCTCTTCATTCCTGGCTGGTGCTACAGACGAGATCCTGCTGCTGGCCCATTGTAAGGACTTTGGCTGTGGCTACAGCCAGGAGATTTTACAGGCCTTATGAGAGTCCGGTAGAGTCTAGTCTTTCCAAGAGTCTCCAAAGAATTTTAGGAGAGTTTGCAATCTAGGTACAGTGGTCGGGCTGGTGATCAGTCCCTGTTGTCTCTTCTCTTCACTATGACTGATGGCTGTTAGCTCTACCAAGTGATAAGGGCTAGAACAGTGCGGATCAGTGTCTTTGTTATCTCTGTTTGTAAATCCAGAGATCGGGTTGTGTAACATTTTGGTGCTCAGCACACTACTGGCCTCAGCTGTACATCACATAGGCAAAACCACCCACTAGTTTGTTACTGAAACTAGGAAGTGGTAGAGAGAGGAGAGAAGAGAGCAGGTGAAACCCTGTTATGGAAAAAACTTTTTAGGCTAAAGCCCCACGTTGTGGAAACATAGCATTTTTTGTTGCAGGTTTTTTGAGCCAAAGCCAGGAGTGGATTGAGCAGAAGGTAGAAGTATACGTACTTTCTATATATTTCCCATTCCTTTTGGAGACATGATTGGCTTTGGCTCAAAAAAACGCATCAAAATCTGCAACAAAAAAAGCTTAGAGCCTCAGCCTTAAGCTTTCCATAATGGTGAATGCAGGCAGTCAGAATTTTACCATTTTTAGTTGAGGCCATACATTGCAGAAAAGCTGCAGTTTATTCTTTGATTTTTTTTTTTTAAACCAATGTCAGGAGTGGATTTAGAAGAAGAGAGGTATAAGTGCTGCCTTTATATTTCCCATTCCTTTTGAAGGCATCCTTGGCTTTGACTAAAAAAAAAAAAAAAAAACACAGAAAAATCTGCAACAGTGTGGCCTGAGCCTATCCAGAATTATGATGCTGATGACCTATCCTTTGAATGTCAGATCGGTGGAGGCCTGACTCCTTTTTTGACTAGGCTATGATATTTAGGTGAGCGCTGCTTCCTCTTGTCAGGCAGTGACATGTCCATTGGTCACATGACCATGCTGCAGCTCAGTCCCATTCCAAGTGTGATAATTCTGCTTAAATATGGCTATAACTCAGAGATGTATTTTGATCTCTGGGTGTAGTATCTCCCTTCTTACCTGCATTTGTTCATAATGTGCGCAGCTATAAGCCTAGGTGTATATTGGCAGTAGTAGCAACATTGTAACAATGGGGCTTTGTATCCATCCCAGCAGGGCTCCATTGTATTCCTACACATCCCTGAGTGATCAAACAAAAACATGCATTGTCCAGTCTGCACTGGTAGATCAGATATGGCTGATAATATTGTATCATTCCACTTGGTCTCCGCTCAATACAAAGAATCTGGACTTGAGTGCATTATTCAATCAGACTTGCTGCCGCCGGTGACCTCATTCTGGGAGGTGGCATAAAGGGTATAAAAGATGAGGTAAGAGGCAATAGGAGGAGATTGTGCTGAGACTACACGAGTTTACTGAGAGACTGTGATGAGAGCATGCAGGCTGGAGTATACTGTGATGCCACATGCTAGGAGTTAATGCCCATGCCAAGAAGCCTCCACTGGGTTATTCACACATGACAGAGCATGTGTGAGTGTTGGACTACAGAACCACATCAAGGCCATGTGTGGTAAAGTAATCATTTCACCTTTATTCCCTTTTATTTTAAGTACTGTATATTGTAACTAGTAACTGTTAATGCTTGCATATAGCTACATATCTGTTCTGAACTGTATATGTTAGATGTTAATACCGACCCATTTAGGGGTTAATAAATATATAAAATTTAGAAAGCTTGTCTTGTATTTATCTTGTGAACCCGGCCCTCACTGGCGGTGAGTGTGGTTTTATATGAAAGAAGACTCAGGTGTGAGCCACAGTGGTGTTGGCGCACTGAGGATCTTTCACACCAAGGAATCTGAATTAGTTCATTGGCAGTACTGGGAGTCAGACACCCAATGATCTGATGTTCTTCCAAAAATATATATTTTGTATATGTATATATATATATATATATATATATATATATATATATATATACACATATATATATATATATGCATATATATGCAGGGGATTTGGAGTGTAGCATAAATATCTATAAGGGGCCATCCCCAAAATGCAATGTTTGAGGACCAATAAACTAAGCAATTTACTATCACAGATGTGTGAACTATTGCATGTTTTTTTGTACTTTGTACAATTTGGACACCGTATGTTTGGACCCCGGAGCATCTGGAAACACTTTTTTACTGGTGACAAATGCATGCTCCTCCAGAACAAACATGTATAGCTTTAGTGACTGTTCTTAACTCTACAAGGTGAGCACCTTTCTTACTGACCAACTTTATAGCTGCAAATCTTCTAATAACATGAAGTAACTGTCAGGATAAGGATTTGTACAGATATTGTAGCCCTCTTCATTCTTCTGATTTCTAAGGGTCGGCTCAACATAGCTGATATATCATACGGGCCATGGATGAATGGGTTTATTGAGAACAGAAAAGGCATTATGTCTCAGTGAAATGTAGGACCAAAAAAGAAAAAAATATATAATATATACTATATATATATATTTATTTAAAGAGGGTATGTTTAGCACATAATAATAGGTCAGTCCAAATGGAGTCTGCCTCCACCAAGAACGCTTCTAAAGGACTTGTGACATAGTGAACAGACCTTCTATGTGTCAAAGTACAGTCTTTCTGATAAGAAAATCAACTTTTAATCCATTTGAAATGAAGTGTTTGGTGTACTCAGGACATGACCACTACTAGATTACCCATTTTCAGGGGGTTGTAGCTGGGTGCACACCACAGGCGAATATGGGCGTTTTGGCAGGTGGGACCCCAGGTGCACTGAACAGCTAGTTTGCATATGGATTAAAAGTTGATTTTCTCAACGGCAAGATTGCACTTGACAATGAAAAATTTATGTTTGCCATATGTCACCAAGAGCCCCTACAGCAGCATACAAGTTGTATAGACGCAATTGGGGTGGTGGTAGACTCCTGTTAAACAGAATATACTTTCTGCTTCTGTACTGTCCTATATCTTTGTTTGAAATTCACTTCACTTATTTGCTCCATCTGATAAAAATTATAGCTGGGCAAAATTCAAATAGGGTAACATAAATAATTTTGTCTTTGTAAAGGTCCATAAGATCCCAAGATCTTCTTAATGTCACAACTCAACCTTGTTAAGTTTCACACAAGCAGAACAGTTATTGTGACAAGCCAGATTGGGCAGAGTAGAGTCCACACAGTGTAGCCAGAAGTTGGCACAACTGGGGTGATAGGAATGTCCTCCAATATTAATCATGCTGTTTTTTTCTTCAGATGGGAACTAGACAAAAAATGAAAAATAGGTAATTGCAACAACTGTAATTTGTAATATTTTTTTCCCCAAAAATCAGTTCCAAACTGGTCTACTGATAGCATGTAATATTGCAGCTCAGCCCCCTTCATTGTAATAGATCTGATCTGCAATACCATGTTTTTCTGATCCTGGACACCCACTTTACACTTGCAACATACAAGTCAATCTGAGTTGTGACAGAATATGCCAGAAAGGTTGTGCAGAAACTGGCATCTAGTGCATTATTACTGCTGGCTCAGCAGTAGTAACAATCTCACGGGGGTGCAATACAATAAATAAAGTAAAGTGTTTGTTTTTTTCTGGATCACTCACTTTTTCCTCTGATCTGGCCAGAAGACAAACTCCACAGCAACTTTGAAGACATGGACTTGAGTCAGAGAGCACTCCTTCAGTTACATCTTCTAAAGCAGATTGTGAGGGCTGTGGAGGTGGAAGCAAATTACACATTGCATAAGTCATAAGGCTGGTGCTACATTTAGATATTTTATCACACTGCAAAAAATATTATTTTGCCATTGCCAGGGCCGATTTTAACTTTTCTGCTCCCTGAGGCAAAAATTTAAATGGTGCACCCATCACCACCCACACAACCCAAGTTAGAAAATTAGGCTCGACTACCACTGCACATGCACAGCCTGAAACAGATACTTCAATGAACCCCCGGCACATGTGCAGTGATTAAAAGAAGCTGGGGATATGTACCCAGCTTCAGTGCTCACCTTAAAGGAGTTGTACAGGAATAAACAAACTCAGATGGGGTGGGGGCAGATTTACCTGTCCCTGGTGCTTCAGTGCCTTCAACCCATTCAGTCGTGCACCATGCTTCAGTCCCTGGAAGCCCCGCGCTGCTGAGGCCAATCAGTGGTCACTGAAAAGGGACTTGATGTCTCTCACATAAGTTAGCCATCATGTCAGCGTCCTGATATAGTGACGGCAACATAACCCACTCAGCCCAGTCACTGCAAATGCAGCCAATGAGCGCTCATTGATCAGGAACGAACATAATTGCCCTGTTTCGCTGGCCTTTATAAAAGGAACCTTAGACTCTATATGGACTGACCAAGGGAACATTTTTCATGTCTGGTATGGTAGTTCCCAATAATTCACTCATGTACTGTAAAAGGGTCTTTAGTTGGAATAATGCAATTTCTAGATATAAATTGCAGCAGAATCACTGCTAAATTTGCAAGAGATTTACAGATGATTTTTTATGTTACCATGGAAGGAAAAAAACAAAACTCTGAAATCAGGCTGAAAGCCAAGTATGCATTGATAAAAATATAAATAGCTACACTTTTCTGGGGGTTTTTAAGCTACTCAGTGCATTCTTATGGACTATAATATCAGTGATGTTTCATAGCATGATAGAAAGACTAGGTGTAGTCCAAACCTTAAAAGTAAAACCGCTGCTTCTCGCAGTTTACAAGCTGTAAATCTTGAGTGACAAATCAGTGAAGCATTCATTTGCTTTATGAATTTTTTTTGCATTTGCTAAAATATACTTCATTATGAAGTTTCAATATTTCTCATGTTAAACCTACAAAAAAAAACAAAAAAAAAAAAAACTAAAAGGTGACAGGGCCCTCCAATAAGCAAGCCAACTAAAGATGCCCAAGATTGATTCAAAGAGTCATAAGTTTATTATTGTAACATCAAATACTAAAATATCAATTAGAGACAATAAAGAGGGCGAAGATGAAACAACCCAACACTAGCCATCAAAAAGCATTTCCCCAATGCCAAGCCAGTCAGTATATGGGATCCATGTGGAATTATAGTGTCAATGTCTGTAAAGCGCTGTGGAATATGTTGGTGCTATACAAGTAAGCCAAATTAATTAATGATATCGGATCCACAACAATAATAGGTGTTACAAAGATAGGCTGAGCAGATACCAGATATACCATCCATCACAGGTAGACCAATAAACATTACAATACAAACCAGTCAGCATTATGTAAATGCAGAGTACAAGTAATGAAAAACCTTATATTATAAAAAAATATCTTATTTTGGAACATAATGGCTGTCAGAGTGGCACTGAACAAGTAACAGATCAACAAACGGTTTCAGGAAGCTAGATTTCACGATACCTAGTTTTGTCAGCATAGAACTATTTCGTTTTAGACTCCTTTGTTATCTCAAGACGTCGTAGAACGTTAACCTGTTATTTTGATGCCATTATAAATCAACTTAGTTGTCTTGGATCATATTTCTTTTGGTTGGTTTCAGTATTTTTATGCAGCTATAAATATACTGTATATTCTTGTCCCCTCTATGGTTATCTTGGGGACTGCAGCTGCTGGGCAAAAAATTGTGAAGTGTAGGATATACACAGGCTCTTAATTACTAGGGTGCAGATACATTACACATTGTAGAAATTTCTGTGACTGTCATCTATCTGAATGGCAGAAATACATGTGCTTCTTGCAGAAAGATCCCCATTCAGATATATGGAACGAATTTTCAGTTGCAACAAGTTGCAATATTTCTGCAACAAGTTACCCATACAGTTCCAGGATGTACTCTCACAATCCTCTTCTATTGCAACTAGCTACAGTCTGCAGCAACAGTAGGTCACACAGAAATAAAAGTCCACATGGCTTCTCTGCAGATCATCTACAGTATAAACTACAGACTGTTTTATGTCACTCCGGAAACTTAACTATGTAATTGTTGATGGCCTCTAATGGCAAACAAAAAAATGTTTCCACCATTACAGAGTGACAGGTATGTCATTGTACAGTGCAAAAAACAAAGGCATAACAGACTTTAAAGTGAGTGGCTCAGACCACTACGAACAGTGAAGGATTGGGTGACATATACAAACTATATAGCATCACTTCTCATGATGGTAACAGCCCTTTAAATTGGATTAAAAAGAAAAAAAAAAAAGCAATAGGAGCACAGTCCTATACCTACCAATGTCTGTAGCAAACTTGGACAAATAGACAGGAATGCCTGCAAATTATTCCATGATAGTTCAATATCCCTGAGGACAAGTTGCAGCCGCTCACAGTCAATGTTGCGTGTTCTCATCCCTCCTTCCATTCTCTTTGACAGCCTGTACACTTCTACTACACCTACAATGTAAAAGTTACGAATATTCATACAAACATAAGAATAATGATGCAGGGAACAGTCTTGGAACAGTCTACATGACTGTGTCCATATGTTGCATGCTAGGCAGACACCAAGTTGATCAGTGATCCCTATAGCTACCTGTTTAGTTTATGATCACGTGTAACCACAGACATATCCAAAGTGAGAGCATCACTAACTCTTAGTCACATCCTTTACTGAAATTTGTAATAATAAATTGGAGCTTCAGTGTCAGATATGGTGGTCCAAGACCTTTGTTGCTCTGAACTGTGCCCGAACAACATAGGTCTTTGGATTTACAATTACTGCGAGGCTCTCATATTTATTCCTGGTTGAGCTTCGGTTTGGTGACTTCGGCTTGACTTCTAACTCCGCTTTTGATACAGTTCCTGATCTTCTGTTCTTCTGTGGATCGACCTTAACCACGCTTTTGCTTGACCCTCTTGTGCTCTGCACCAGCGTCTCTCTGGCCTTTGGGTCAGCTGCCACCTACACGAGGACTACTCCTAGAGGTAGCAACCTAGTTGTCCCCTGCAGCAAAGACGCACTTAGACAGCACCCTCAGAAGAAGCCCAAAGCCAAACCGGTTAGGTGGCACAGTGGGTCCACAATCCGCTGCCTGTGACACCAAGGCAATTGGGTTACATCATAAGCTGCTTCTGCAGAGATGTGTATGTAAAGTTTTATTTATTTGTGTATGTGTGAATTAATGAGAAGACATTTATAAAAATGTCTGGTAATTTTACACATATGGAATTAAGGTATATATTTTTTATTTTTTTTATTTTTTTATTTTTTGATGGAGAAGAAAAGCTTTCGTACTGTTGTTTCTGTAACCCATTATTAAGTTATTTCAGTCAATGATAACATTATAGCGCCTCAATGTAACAGACTACTGCAGCCCTGACAAATATAATGGATTTACCTGATATATAATCTGCTCCTCGGGAAGACAGAAGCACTTCACTGCACACCGAGGGTTGACTAATGCTGCATAGGATTTCATTGGCCTTCTGTATCACCTTCACATTGGAAAGAGAACAGATTTAAGTCATTTCATACATCAGCAATTTTATATAATACTCCTACTGTGCAGTACACAAATGCATATAATCATCCTTCAGTTAGTTTCATAGCTAACTTGAAGGGTTTCTTCTATTGGATTATATAACTTCAGGCTCTGAAGGTGGCGCTATAGTAGTGCATTTACACATAATTATTGGGAATATAAAAATGTCAACATGTAGATACAATATTCTGAGCATATGGGGCGAAAGAAAGTGACAAGTGATTCAATTTTATTCAGGGATTTGACGTACATGAACAAAATGCCTTATGCACGGCTGTTTTTTTTTTTTACTATTAGGTGTTTGTTTCTGTAGTTACTACTTGCATACATTTTAAAGCAATTATATTTTTCTTAATAAATTAACCTAGAGCAAGATGAATTGTGGCGTCATAATGGCTTGCCAGACACTGAATAGACTGTTCTTTCCAAAATCACTACCAAACAACCTAGTCAGGAGGCCAAATCAGGATATAAGGTTTAAAATAATATACGCAGTATATTGTGACAACTTAGTGCCTTATATACAATTCTCCCTGTCAATGTTAACACCAAAAACACATTTTGCAGTTTATACAGGGTCCTGCTCATTACCATTAGAACCACTGTGGAATTGGAAAAGTACAAAGTGCTGTATTTCTGGTGGTAGCTCTTTACACCCTTCTAGCAGGCTACACGTTTAAAGGAAACCTGTCACATGAACATGTTTCACATATACAGGCAGAGCAAGAGGAGTTGAGCATTTTGATATACAGTTTTGTGGAAGAATATAGTATATAGCTTGTCATTTATTGATCTGAACATCTTATTCTAGGTTTAGGTGTCCAGTGGGCGGTCTCACTCAATGATTGACAGCATTCCCTATAGGAGTGTATACACACAGATAACTGTCTGCTCCTAAGTAAAACTACCCACTCTTAAGCCAAAAATAAGCAGAGGTTTAGATGTAGAAATGAAACTTTATACAGAATTATTTTTCAACAAAACTACACATCAATCTCCTCCTCCTTCTCCTAAGATGCTGTCTGCATATTGGACTGCATTCTCAATAAAGTCACATCTATACCATTACCTGATGTATGTTCTTTAAGCAGGTCTTCAGGTGAGAAGTGCATGTATCAAGCTATATAAAAGAGAACAAACAAACAATAAAACATAATAGACAACTTTCTGCCTTTACCAATATAATGATGGTAACAAGATAAAAAAAATGTAATCTTTCCATATTTGATGGACTGTACAAGTGAAGCAATGGGACCCTGCTTCACTTTAATATTGCCATGACTCCCAATTAGGTTAAGTTCAGAGTTTTTTCAGGTGGATTTTTGACGTGGGATCTGCCTCAAAAACTACTGACAACTCTCTCTTTTTACTTCAATGAGAATTAGGCAGATTATTTCAGCTAGAGGGAAAAAAGTATAATGACCCATCTTCAGGTGGAATCTGCAGCACACATTATCAATACAGCTCTACACTTCATGGTTTACTGCATAGGATCTTCTTATGGCACCATATGATAAAAAAAAAAAAAAAAGTCTGCCCCAGAAGCAAACCTTATAGGGAAGAATCTCTCTAAAATTCCACAGAGCATGTTACATTTTTTTTTTTCTGTTGGATTCCATATGAATCTGACAAAAAAAAAAAAAAAAAACTCTGCATGATTCTGTACGAAAGTACATGGAGATTCATCGGGGCCTGCAGCTTGACTGTCCCATACTGTTTATAGCACAGATAGCAGAGCCACAAGGAAGCAAGGACTCCTAGCATCTTAGATCACTATGATGGAAGGAGTCCTGGTCTTGAACACTGAGCCCAATATGGCTGCATTCATGCCCTTTTTACTTTGTAGTAAACCCCTGTCTAGTAGTTATATTGGTAGTCACCCAGCTTTCAAATTTGAACATTGTCACATAGTTGTGTTGCAGAACCATTGTAGTAAAGGCGTAGTAGTAGTACTGTAGTAGTAGTAGTAGTAGTGGTGGTGCCAGGGCTTGTACAACCATACTCTGAGACCCCACTAGCAGGGGCATAACTTGAGAGGGTGCAAGTTCATCCAGGCCCAGGAGTCAGAGGGGGGCCGTAAGGTGTCTCATCAAAATGAGAAGACCAGTTCTAAAAACAATACATTATAGTTGGGGGCCTCGTATAGATTTCACATAGGGACTCAAGAGCTTTGTGTTATGCCTCTGCCTACTGGTCCATTATATGAAGCAATAGGCACTTCATGTTCCCCCCTATGGTGTTTTTGTATAGTACTGTACTATAGAAATAGTTTCCCATAGAAGCAATGCCTCTGTGCTAACTGTCTGGAAGTATAAACCAGATATAACAGACTGCATTAATACTTAGTATTTCCGGCACAGGACATATCACTAATGTGCTGTATAATACAAAATGCATCTGTGTTTATATCAATGACACCATACAGACCTGACTGTGCACAAACCATTACAACTGCTGGATGTCATGGATGAAAAAATAGCTCAGGGGGTGAGAGATCAGATTCTAATTGCCTTTTGGCAAGAGAAATTGGCAGAAAGGAAGTGTCTATTTTCATGGTCCCTACACCTATTATACTCTGCTATTTCAGAAAAGTTGTTAATATATGGCTTCATATCTTTAGGAAATTGTCAGATACCAAAGGGGCACACAAAGAATGAGAAAACATGTCTGTGTTCCTATTCTATGATTTACAATGTTAGATATTTGTAATTGGCAAGAGTAGACTTTTTATAAGTTAGTTTATATTGTGCTTCCATTTCTTGCACAATGATGGTGACCAATAAAAATATTATATATAAATTAGCGGGAATCTCATCAGAGCAGACAGGAGGCTGAACTGCAAGGATAGGTGTTCAATATACATAAAAATGGCGGAAACGCCGCAGCAAAAACCGCAGCTTTTTACAGTCACTAAAGTGGATGAGATTCTAGCAAATCCCATCCACACATTCAAGAAAAATATGCGCAGCGGAAACACTACAATTTCCAAAACCATTGCGGTTTGGAAATCGCAGCATGTCAATTATACCTATGGAAAAGCTGGCAGTTTCCCTATAGGTATAATGGGAGCAGAAAGTCCATAGAGGAAACCTCTGCAGACTTTGTGAAAAGCACTGTGGGAAAAACTGCGATGCGTTGCCGCCATGGTTTTTCCCGCAGCGCTTTTTTGCTGTGGCCCGCTACGTGGGTCCTTAGCCTAAAAGACAATCAGATGACGGATGCAAGATGTACATCAGGTTCCAGCTTTATTATTCCATGGCCATTTCCAGTCAACTTAGCTCGTGTATGGTCAGCTTAAAGCATACCTAAATTATTAAGCAACTTTTGATTTTCTGGTAGCGTTAATAGTTTTTGGATATACTTTTAATATATTTGGGTTCTTTTGCATGAAATGAAATCCACTTTGTCTCCTGTGTATTCTTTCCCCTGTTACTAGCAAAAGTAATCCTCACTGCATCTGACTGTTATTGTGGGTGTAATACAGAGAAGCTGAGGCTGGAGGGGAGTTCTCTTTAAACATTTATATCTGTGGTTCTGGTGTTTAGAAAATATGTCTTACACATGACCCCAAGGTCACAGTTTTACCTTTATTATTTCTTGAGCTATCCCCAGTTGAAGTCATAGCAGGGATTGTGAGCTGCTGCAGCTGAATGTAAATATGCCAATCCCTACTGTTTTCTGGTGATATCTACAGAAATAATAAAAGGAAGAACTATACCCTGGGGATCATATGAGAGAAGAGAATCTCATCCTTCATATGACACCAAAACGTCAAGTCAGAACGCCTGAGATATAAGTAATATAACCTTTCCCCACAGCCTCATCTTCTCTGTATTATACCCATGCTCACACCAGAAACAGTGAGAATTTCTGTTTCCATTAACAGGGGAAAAATAGATAGGGGACAGACAGTGAGTTTCAGCGCAGGATTTCACGTAAAGGAGCCAAAGTCTGTTAATAAAGTATACTACAAAAAAAAAAAAAAAAAAAAAAATGACACAGAAAAAAAAAAAAAAAAAAAATCTGAAATTGTTTAAAAGTTTAGGTATGCTTTAAAACAACCTCTTTTGACATCCACCCCCTAAAAGTGTACGTTCACACGGTGGAATTTGGAGAGGAATTAATGGTATTCTTCTGCCTCAAATTCCTTTCCAAAAACAGCACTGACATAAAAAGTAATCAGTATGTGAATTGGTTTCAGCCTCTCTATTACTGCGCAATACATTTACATGTTAGTATCCCTAGGCTAGAGACTTGTGTGCATGCTATATAGGAACATAGTGTCCAGCTGCTGAAATTGCAACTAATTGAAACTAGTGAATCTGGTTATGCTGAAATTCAGCATGTCCAATTTAAAAACAATGAGAGTGAATGAATCTATTCACATGTCCCTTTTATAACAGACCTGTAAGATGGAAAGGACATGTTTATCTTTTTCCGTTTTGACAACTACAATAAAAGTCAATGGGTCAGTTTTTAATGCCTGTCAAAATGGATTGTCACTCGAGTCACTATATGTCCATGCACACTATCATGTTTTCCACAGGTCCGTGTGCAAGCAACAAGTCTGTACCACAAAACTTAGAGCATGTCCTTTTCTGCTGTGTTTGCGGAACAGACTACCTCATAGAAACCTATGGTACACAGAAAACAACGGATGTTATCCTTGTGGCATCCATTTTTTCCTGAACTGTTGCCTAGCAGTAGGGGATTTGCTGAACAATTTTTGGCAGCAAAGGAGTACCTTGCGCACAGCTTCATGAGCAGCATATTGTCCTAGGGAGATCAAAGTGTCTCCAGGCCATTCATCAGAATTTTTCCAAGAGCCTGCAGGCATTGATCAAAGAAAGTGGCCTTTTCTAGGGGTAGCGACACACTAGTGACATAATTTGCTGTGTACTGTGTTTTTTTTTTTTTTTAAGCCAACAGTGGCTTCAACAGGAATGGGAAATGTATAGGAAGCACTTATACTTCTCCCTTCTACTACATTCACTTCTGGCTTTGGCTCATAAAACCGCAGCAAAAAAAAGCAGCTTTTCCTCAACGTGGGGCCTCAGCCTTAGAGACTGCTTGAGCAATCATTCACACTCACCAACAGTCGGTTAAAGATAGGACATAAAAAAAGCTTAACCCTGGACATCCCCTTTAACCTTCTTCAGGTTTAAAACACTCACAATATTGTGTTTTTGTTTTTTTTATTCGATGGGAACTGTTTCAACCCCATTCACTACACATTGCAAAGAGTTAGCCACTGGCAATTTTGCCGACAGCTAACCAACTACAACTATGCCACATGTGGCCCCAACGTAAATGGGGTTTTTAAATAAAATCCCCTTTTTTATTACATGTGCCTATGATGTACCTATGGCTCACTAATGGCTACATAACTACAACTCATATCATGTTACATTTTGCTTAGTCAGTATTCCCCATTTGTCTTATTTACCCCACCACGTAACTCTAATGTTACAGTAATACCATTATAACATTCAGAATTTAGATGCATTTTTCACTGTGTTTTTTTTATCTGGCCTAAAGCACTTTGATCAGACCCCCACTAAAAACAGTATGAGGCTAAGGCCCCATGTAGCGGGCCACAGCCAAAAAGTGCTGCGGAAAAAAACACAACGGAAATGCATTGCGTTTTTTCCCGCAGCACTTTTCACAGAAAGTCAGCAGACTATCTGCCTCAATTATACCTATATGGAAACCGTTAGCATTTATGTAGATATAAATGCCATGCTGCGATCGACAAAAACGCAACGGTTTTAGAAATCGCAGCATTTCCGCTGCAGGTATTATTCTGCAATGTGTGGATGGGATTTGTTAGAATCCCATCCACACATTGCAGGGACTGTAAAACGATGCGGTTTTTGCTGTGCCCAAACCACAGCGTTTACAACAGAAGGGGCCCCGGCCTTAAGCTGAGGCCCCACGTTGCGGAAATACAGCTTTTTTGTTGCATATTTTACTGCGGTTTTTTTTTTAGCCAAAACCAAGAATGGCTACAAAAGGAATGGGGAATATATAGTAAGCTCTTATACTTTTAACTTCTGTCTAATCCACTCCTGGCTTTGGCTCAAAAAAAAAAAAAAAAAAAAAAAAAAAGAGGCCTTCAAAGAAAAGAACACGGTCCCTACAGTCAAACATGGCCGAGGTTCCCTGATGTTTTGGGGTTGCTTTGCTGCCTCTGGCACTGGACTGCTTGACCGCGTGCATGGCATTATTAAGTCTGAAGACTACCAACAAATTTTGCAGCATAATGTAGGGCCCAGTGTGAGAAAGCTGGGTCTCCCTCAGAGGTCATGGGTCTTCCAGCAGGACAATGACCCAAAACACACTTCAAAAAGCACTAGAAAATGGTTTGAGAGAAAGCACTGGAGACTTCTAAAGTGGCCAGCAATGAGTCCAGACCTGAATCCCATAGAACACCTGTGGAGAGATCTCAAAATGGTAGTTTGGAGAAGGCACCCTTCAAATCTCAGGGACCTGGAGAAATTTGCCAAAGAAGAATGGTCTAAAATTCCAGCAGAGCATTGTAAGAAACTCATTGATGGTTACCGGAAGCGGTTGTTCGCAGTTATTTTGTCTAAAGGTTGTGCTACCAAGTATTAGGCTGAGGGTGCCAATACTTTTGTCCCACCCATTTTTGGAGTTTGGTGTAAAATGATCAATGATTTGACTTTTTTTCATTCTCTTGTGTTTTTTCATTGCAAGCAAAATAAATGAAGATATTACCAAAGCATTTGTGATTGCAATCATTTTCTGGAAGAAATTGTGTATTATCTGACAGAATTGCAGGGGTGCCAATACTTTTGGCCAGCACTGTACATGCCAGTTTCTCATTGGGGTGACTTATCATTTGTGAAATTTTTTGACATGTGTTTTCCTTATGCCTTCACATTCCATCCGCCTAATTTAATAAAAAGACAAGTTCCATTAGGTGAATTTTGCACAAAATCTATGACGTCTTTTGCATTTTTTTTTTTTTTACTCCAATACTGTAATATATTTTTTTTTTTTTTTTACACTACCCATGTACTGGAGTGCAGTTGCCCTGTTTTTGTGTCTTTTTGAAAAAGGTACATTACATATATGCAATTTAAGTCAAATGCGATGTTCCCCAACAAAAAAACAAAGTAACCTGGTGTAAAATAGACACAAACAAATGATAAATTTTGTGTACACGGCATAAAACCTAAAAAAGTGTTAGAATTAGAAGAAAAAGGGGCAGATTAAGACTAAGGCCCCACATAGCGAGCTGCAGCCAAAACGTGCTGTGGGAGAAAACGTGGCAGAAATGCATTGCGGTTATTCCCACAGTGATTTTCACAAAAAGTCCACAGAGTTTTCCTCTGCAGTCTACTTCAAATATACCTATATGAAACCGCCAGCATTTCTGTAGGTATAATTGATATGCTGCAATCTACAAAAACGTTACGCAACATTTTTTTCTGCAATGTGTGGATTGTAGATATTTTTCTGCAATGTGTGGATTGGATTAGCCAGAATCCCATCCACTTTGTAGGTACTGTAAAATGCAAAATCGCGCCATTTACACTATGTGGGGCCCCGGCCTTATGAAGACTTCATAGCCACCGGAGGTTGTGCCGCATATATAAATGATCTGCTGGGCTGTGGCCTAGGGAAAGATGTACACCAGGTCGTAGCTGCAAAGGTGGCTGAGGAGTTAAAAAAAAAAAAAAAAAGTCTCAATTGTTTTGCGCAAAATATTGCAAACTTTTATGCCTTGTACACCAGTAAATAGGTGTACAAGGCATAATAATATAATAAAAATAATAAGAAATCCTACAAACACCAAATAACACTTAGTATGTAGACTTTTCAATAATTTGCCACTGATTTTACATCAGGCTGCAGCACTTTTGGCAAAAAAAAAAACGGACTAATAAAAACAATAATGAAAATACTGTGAATAACACTGTGTGAATCTAGCTCTAAAACCAGTTCCTACTGCAGGTGCTTTTTGGATAGTTCATTTTCGGTTGATAACATCACCAAAAGGAACCTTTGAAAGAGGCACCTATGAGGGAAATGCCAGACACAATAAGAGACATTGCACGGCTATTACATTGTGTACAATGGTCACGTTTATTGTGTACTGTCAGGTGACATTAAGGCTTTTACTACTGAGCTGACAGTTTACCTTATGCAGTCTCATCCAGTAACATGTGTGCACACGTCTTTACACTATAGTAATGCCAAGTATACTTACCACAGAAGGTTCTATAGCCATTGCTGTGTGTCCCACCTGTGTTACAGCTGTCAGGAAATAGAGGAAACACAGGTATTATTCAGGTTGTTCAATTCAGTGCAGTCGTGTGAGGACAGTCATATCTCTCTGTTCAGGCGCTAGTAGGCCCCATTGCCGTCTAGCTCTGTCCTCACTAAAAACAAAGCAAGTAAAAGTGTAAAAGCGTGCAGGAAGTTTCCTGGGAGTGGTTGTGTGGAGGCCAAGTGACACGTTACCTGAGGCAGCCCTCCCTGGTCATTACACTGGAGGGTGGAAGACATGGAAGTGCAAACATGAGTTACACATAATCCTGTGCTTACTTACCCTAGTATTACATCTTTATGGTGGAGTACAATAACTATTCTGTCTGTACAGACAGGTAAGACACAGCTCCTTCATTCCTATAGGTGATTGAGGAGGCAACCAGAGCGCTACAGCTGAATAATCTCACCACTATAAACCTCTATACAGAACCTCTGGAGTTAAAGAGACCTTTCATGTCCTCATGAAAGTGCAATTTTATATACTGCTAGAAAGCCGATCAGCTTCCCAGTATGTGCCCCAGTTGAGGAGATATTGGTGCCGTTAGTTTGAGGACCGATCTCTCCCCACTGTCAGAAGGGCGTTCCTCATAGCTCAGCCTCATCGCTAGGCTGTGAGGAATGCCCCCCCACCCCGACAGTACTCGTTCATAGACTTGTACTGGGGGGACATTCCCTCACGGCTCAGTGTCGTCACAGGGTGGCAAGTAACCCCTCCCTCTGATAGTACAAGGCTATGTTACAGTACTGTCAGGGGGGGGGGGGGGGGGGGGGGGGCGCGTTCCTCACAACCCAGTGATGACGCTGAGCTATAAGGTACGCCCTTCTGACTGTGGGGAGAGATCGGTCCCGAAACTAATGGCACCGATATGTCCACCACCGGGGCACATACCGGGAAAGCCGACAGCGCACTGTCGGCTTTCTAGAGGTCGGCTTTTTTACCAGTATACTTTTCAGGCCGGTAAATCTAGCTAATACACAAACCGAATTTCACGGCAAAAACTTAGTTGTGTGAATGAGGGGTTAGGACTTATTCACATGAACCTGAAAAATGGACCTCAAAAAATAGTCTGTAGGGCTATTCAGATGTCCTGCTTTTGCTAGTTTTCATGGATCCCTAAATAAATTCAAGTCTATGAGGGATCTGTGAAAACTGGATTTTTCATCTGATTTTCATGGCTGTTTTTTTTTTTTTTTTTTTATCATGGTTATGTGAATGTAGAATGAAGGTACATTTACATGAAATCATACAGGTGAAGTGATTGGTTTAAATGTGTTTCACCTGTACAGCCAAAAAGTGCGTTAAAAACTGTAATTAACCACTTCCATACCAGATGCTTTACCCCCCTTCCAGACCAGGCACATTTTTGTTTTTTTTTTGTATGTGCGGTTTTGAGGGCTGTAACATTTTTATCATTTGGGTCATTTAACTAATTTCTGCGTCTTTTTTGGGTGACACATAGGGCTTTATTTTTATGTCGTTTTTATTTTTGCATGTGTTTTAATTTTTTTTTTTTTTTATATCCAGGAAAATCTAAACAAGAGGAGGGAAAACGTGTCTGTTTTTCACTTTATTTTTTTTTTTTATTTAATAACACAAAGTGCTACTAAAAAACTTTAAATAGTTTTTACTCTTTACAGTAATTTTTATTTTGTATGGTTTCATCGGGGGTGGGGCTATAACCTGTAATAAGGGTGTGTTATTGGCGTATTATTTTATTTAATTTTTTTATTATTTTATTTACTTTTTTTTCACTTTTCTTTTCATTTTTAATTTTTTTTTTTTTTTACATTGTGTCCCCATAAGATCATAATAGACCTTTGGGGATATTTGATCACCTTTTTTTTTTTTTTTTTTTGGGGAGGCTGATTTCCCCTGTAACTGGGGCTGGTACATTTAGCCCCAGTTGCAGGAGGAATGCAGCCTCCTGCACGTTACTTTCACATTACTATAGAGCTGAACTGGGTCCTGTAGGTCCCAGCAGCTCTAACAGACGCTGATCCTGGTGGATCACGTGACCGCCGGGTCAGAGAGCAGCCGCAAGATGGCGGCGTCCATAGCGCTGTATACAGCGCTCATTCAGGAAAACAGACCGTCACTAGGAAATCAGAAAATGTGCCTGGGGCGGTGACATGACCGCCCCGCCAATCTGGATAATACTTTTTTTTTTTTTTTTAAAGTAAGTAAATTAGAAGTTAGTCGGGGGGGGGAGGGGTTTAATTTAGTGTTAAATTTTCATTTTATCCCGGACAACCCCTTTAAAGCTAAGGCCCCACCAGGTGTCTTGCAGCAAAAATGCGCTGTGGGAAAAACCACGGTGGCAACGTATCGTGGTTCTTCCTACAGCGATTTGGACAGAAAGTTCGCAGAGGTTTCCTTTTCGGACTTTCTGATTCAATTATACCTATAGGGAAACCGCCGGCGTTTCCATAGGTATAATTAACATACTGCAATTTCCAAAACCGCTACAGTTTTGGAAGTCGCTGCATGTCTATAGCACATATTTTAACGCAAAGTGGGGATGGGATTCGCTAGAATCCCACCCCACTTTGCTGTGACTGTGAAACACTTTTTTTTCTGCAGCGTTTTCACCGCAGCATTTACGCCACGTGGGGCCCCGGCATAAAACAGATATAGCAAGAAAGGGACATACACAAGGAGGCGATTAAATGGTTAAAGCCACCACCTTGCTAGCCCTGGATGGCCACTCTTCTCCTGAATGATGATTCAGGAGAGCTGTGGCCTGGTAACCAATGAGTGCTTCCATCAGTAGTGCTGGAAATTCCTAGTGGATGGCCGTGAGGCTCAGGATTGAGCAGTGAGTTCAGTTCTCAGTACTCACCGCTCTTAGAACTTCTCACTCCTTCTTGTGTTCGTATTGTTCTAACATAGGCGCCAGGACCAGAGAAGGAATGGGTAATCACTCCCTGGACCTCGTACTGTGTGAAACCTGAGGACAGGTTTAACCTTTCAACCTTTCTATTGCATAGGTTAAAGTCCATGATTAAAATCTGAAGAAATAAGTGTTACACTAGGTTCACATAATGGCCCAGATTTACTACTGTGTTTATGGCTAGTCTCTGGCATAAATGTGGTGTAGACACATTTCAAACTCTTCTCAGTGCACCTAATTTGAGCTAAAACTTTTCCAACTTGATAGACACATGGGTGTGGCTTCTCAGAAAAAGGAGGTGTGATGTAATGCCCTAAGATGTGCTAAAATGAGTTGTAAAATTCTGGCTCAAAGTAAGCCGAGGTGGTAAAACGTAGACTAGCCAGTATAACAGTATTCCAGATTTATCATCTAGCATCAGCCACTGTGATAAATCTGGTGCATTTTCAGACTGCCTAAATTTATACTGTAAATCTATTTGCAGCATTTCAGCATTTTTTGTAGCATTTTCATTGCCAATTTTAACAGATTTTTTGTGTGGTGTTTTTGTAGTGTCTTTTGTGGTTTTCAGAGGTTTTTCTAAGTATAGTGTTTTCTTCTGCCATTTTATTCATAGTCTGCTCAACAAGAGATCTGCAAGGAAGAATGGCAGAGGATCCCCAAATCCAGATGTGAAAAACTTGCCTCATTCCCAAGAAGACTCATGGTGTACTAGCTCAAAAAAGTACTTCTACTCAATACTGAGCAAAGGGTCTGAATACTTATGACATGTGATATTTCAGTTTTTCTTTTTTAATAAATTTGCAAAAATATCTACATTTGTTTTTTTTCTGTCAAGATGGGGTGCTGAGTGTACATTAATGAGAAATAAAATGAACTTTTTTGCTTTTAGCAAATGGCTGCAATGAAACAAAGAGTGAAAAATTTAAAGGAGTCTGAATACTTTCCGTACCCACTGTATGTTTGCACAGCATTTTTGTTGTTTCCAACCTAGAAAACATGGTAAAATCAGAGTGAAAAAAATCTTCAAAACTTCTTCCCATCACTTTCAATGGGAGGCAGTGACTGACGCTTTGTTTTTCAGCACACCTGTGGGAAATCACACATACCTTCTTCATGGCTTTTTTTGGCTTGTAAAATATGTAATGTTTTGTGAAATGTATCTACTAGTGCTTTTTTTTTTTTTTTTTTATATATAAAACCTAAAGGGAACCTGCCAGAAGGTATGTGCACCCCAAATCACCACTAGTATCTGTCAGATCTGCTAATTTATTCTCCTGCAATGTTCTTATTGGTCCAAAAAGGTGTCTCAGCATGCTGTAAGTTATTTAAGTGTTAGAACTCAAGGAAGTGGAGACAGAGGTGAAAGAGGTCAAAGTCTCCATACCCATATCCAGCCCCCTGAGGACTGGAAACATTGTAACAAGCCAGGACATAATAAACAACAACTGTATATGCCCAAGAGTTCCTGCAAACTTGTAATGATGTACAGAATGCATCCAAACCTACACTATAGGCTAATGCATTTGTATTTTCCTAAGAATAAACCAGAAACAAAATTCCAAACAAAATTCCACTTCAGGCCTGCGGTTTACAAGACACCGAGACCAGGCTGGCGCGATGACGTCATAGCATCGCGCCGCCTCTGCGTGGACCCTGCGCGTCAGAGCAGAGGAGGCTGCGGCGCCGCCATTCACCAAAGGATCGCAGGTAGGTGAGTATAACTTTTTTTTTTTAGCACAGTTATGGGTGTTTTAATAGTATAAGGGGTTGTTAGGAGGGGGAAATATAAGGGAGGATTCATTAGGGGGCTTTATGATGATAGGGGGTTTATTTATGTAAGGAGTATTAGGAGGCATTACAAGGGGGAGGTCATTTATATAAGGGGTCATTTGGGGCACAGTATTTATGTCAGGGGGAATCATGGGCAATTCATTTAATTAAGGTGACACTTGGGCTTTATTAATGCTAAGGACCCACGTAGCGGGTAGCAGCAAAATAGCGCTGCAGGAAAAACCGCAGCGGTAATGAATCGAAGTTTTTCCCACAGTGCTTTTCACAGAAAGTCCGCAGAGTGTTTCCGTAGGTATAATTGACATGCTGTGATTTCCAAAACTGCAACGGTTTTGGAAATTGCAGCATGTCCACTGTGTGTATTTTTCCGCAATATGTGGATGGAATTTGCTAGAATCCCATCCACTTTGCAGGAACTGTAAAATGCTGCATTTTTTCCCACGGCGTTTAAACTGTGGCCACACCACGGCATTTCTGCCATGTGAGGCCAGGCCCTTAAGGAGTTTTCCACCTCATTTTTATTGATGATCTATCAGAATAAATCAATAAGAGATCAGTGAATCCCCGCTGATCAGCTGTATGAAGGGGCCATGGCACAGTCTGTTTATAGTGACCGTCTGATGTAATTCCAGCCTTGTGACATAGATGTCTATAGGGCGAGGCTGTAGTTACATTACATGGGCGCTATGAGATGTATGATACCACATAAACAGAGACGTGGTCACGGTGCTTACACAGGTACCACGGTTCATTCAAACAGCTCATCCTGGTGGTCCCGGGTATTGGAACCCCACTCATTTTTTTTTTTTTTTTTTTTACTTTTTAATAAGGAAATGCCTGGGGCATTAATAATAAGGGGCATTATTTAAAGGGGTACACAGGGAAGTTATTAATATAAATATGCACTTGGGAGTATTATTCATTATGGGGGGTTATATCATATATTTTATAATTGGGGTAGCAGCAGGATGGGTGTGCAGGTGTGTCGCTTGGTGGACAGACAAACCCACGTGGCTCTCTTTCACTTCGATGGGAGTGCCAAAGATACCCGAAGTCCAGTACTCAGCTATCTGCGGTGCTCCTATTAAAGAGAATGGGGGCCACGTGGGCTCATCCATCCACCAAGCAGTTATTTTCATTGTTAATGATGTTGATCTCTGACACTGAAGCAATACAGTTTCTTTTATAAACTGTTTTATAACTTTGTGTATATTGTGCAACAATAGCAGCGTTTGAACCTAGTAGCATGTAAACTCTATTTTTTTATTTTTTTATTTATTTATTTATTTTTTTTTTTTGGGGGGGGGGGGCGTCTTTCCATAGTCTGCCTCAGGCAGCAAAGAGGCTAGGTTCACCACTGCATAAACCTACCGCTCATGTGTAGTTGCATCTCTCCATACCTTCTCTTCTTTTAAAATATACCTTATTGGGGATCTTTTAATATTAAATGTCCAAAAATGTATGCATTTCTTGTAATAAATCTGCCCTATTTGAGGAAAATGTTCTCCAATCATTGAAGACAAGGCTACAATTAACTTTGCTTGTCAAATTGCAACAGTAATCACAATGCAACCAGGGGATCACATGACATACAAAACCAGTGTAGTAGCAACCTGTAAAGCCAGTTCTGTCTACAGTGCCATAATTACTGTGCTATACTGTGCCTATTAAGGGAGGCTTCACATTGTCAAACAGTGGAATATTGTCATTAATAAAACTGATATCTCTGACTATATAGACTGAAATAAATTTAAACTAAACATTAGCATTTTAGCCATGTGGATACATATAGTACACACATAGTACATTCATATGGTACATACAAGTTTACTGCACGTGACAACTCATGTGCCACAAGTACAGATCCTGCTCTATGTATCCTGACTGCTTAGTGCCAATACAGCACAGTGATCTTGAAATGTCCCTCTGTCTATAATCACAAATGAGTATTTCCACTCCACTGGGAGAACAGCTGCCGTAAACCCTGCACTTTGTGGAATTTTCCAAGCCATGCCCATGTTAATCCCATACAGTAATCTCTCAAGACAAAAAAAAACTTTGACACTGACATTGATAGGGAAGTTATTTGTATTCCAAAAATTATATTGCTTTTTTTTTTTTTTTTTTTTTTAGGACACTGTTTAAAAGTAGCTCCCAGATATCGCTGCACCTGTCCATGGTCATAGCTTATAATGTCTGGAAGACTATCTACTCACTAGTAATAGTTGTTAAATTGCAGTGTCTTTCCTTATCTGCTTTTCAGCTTGTTCAATAAGTCACATGATCACAGTGTGACCTTTTTTTTTTTCTAGCATGGTTGCTGTGCAAACAGGAGGTCACTCTCTGCTATCTGTAGATACTATTGCGAACTTTGATGTCACCTCAGATTCATCAAAGTTCTGCCATAACTCTTCTGTCAGAATGCCTCCATGCTCCTCCTCTGCCTCGCACATGATCTACTCCCTATAGCCCCCTCTCTCAAAATCAGGTCACCATGCCCCCATTACCATCCCCAATGTTATCAGGAGCAGGTGCAGCTTTAAAAGCGCCAGTGATGTCATCATCCTGACATCCTAAGGAAATGGAAGGTTTTTTTTAGTATTAGTTCTGTAGAGCTTTGCAAAATCAGGAAATAGACATTGGTACACGTATTAGACATGGGTACAGCTGCTATATAGGGGTTACAGCATCAATGATAGCATATTTTGAATCTACTTTAACCACTTCCATACCAGATGCTTTACCCCCCTTCCAGACCAGGCACATATTCAAGTTTTTTGTATGTGCGGTTTTTGAGGGTTATAACATTTTTATTATTTGCATTGTTCAACTAATTTCTGCGTCTTTATTTTTAGTTGTTTTTATTTTTCCATGTGTTTTAATTTTTTTATATCCGGGAAAATATAAACAAAAGGAGAGAAAAACGTGTCTGTTTTTCACTTTATTTTATTTTTTTTTTTTATTTAATAATACAAAGTGCTACTAAAAAAAAAAAAACTTTATAAAATAGTTTTTACTCTCCATTACGGTAATTTTTATTTTGTATGGTATCGTCGGGGGTGGGACTATAACCTTTAATAACGGCGTTTTATTGGCATATTATTTTTATTATTATTATTATTATTATTATTATTATATTTATTTTTTTTACTTTTCCATTAATTTTTTTATATATTTTTTTTTTTTATACATTGTGTCCCCATAAGGTAATAATGGACCTTTGTGGACATCTGATCACTTTTTTGTTGTTGGGGAGGCTGATTTCCCATGTAACTGGGGCTGGTACATTTAGCCCCTGTTGCAGCAGGAATACAGCCTCCGGCACGTTACTTTCACATTACTATAGAGCTGATCTGGGTCCTGTAGGACCCAGCAGCTCTAACAGACTCTGATCCCGGCGGATCAAGTGACCACCAGGTCAGAGGGGAGCCGCAAGATGGTGGTGCCTAAAGCGGTGTATACAGCGCTCATTCAGCACTGTATACACAGTGATCTGAAAGGCAGGGAAGGTAATAATCCTTCCCTGTCTTGTCTCTGGGAGCTCCAGCTGAAGTTACAGCCGGCACCCCGTTTCAGCAGCTGCACGATTTTGTGCAGGTGCTGAATTCTGCTTGGATGTACCGCTACATCCTTGCAGAAGTAGACAACCACCTTCCGGACGTATATAGTCTATGGGCGGTATGGAAGTGGTTAAAAATGAGTCATATAAAATTACCCTAAGAATAGTATGCACTCTGTGTTTACATGCTCAGTTTTTCAGATACGAAATCGTGCAGCTGCTAAGGTCTGCTTGGACGTACCAGTGCGTCCTTGCAGAACTAGACAACTAGCTTCCGGACGTAAAAAACTAATGGGTGGTCCAGAAGTGGTTAATTATTTACTTGCAGAGCTCGGTCTTTAATGTGCGATCAGTGGTGGTCCAAAATATGGGAACCACACCAATCAGCACAGTATACAGAGCCATGAGCAGGCTGCTCCCTACACTATTTAGTGGTGCCCCTGCCCTATTACAGCTTAACTCCCATTCAAATGAATAGGAAATGAGCTGTAATATTGGTGCCCACTTCACAGTGTACAGTGTTTCTGGAACACCAACAACTCCTCATAACTTACTATTCTATCCACGTGCTGGGGTTTGTTGTCAGGATGTGACAGGGTACAAATCAACATATTTTCTTTAGTACGACATTAATTTTTTTTTCTAGTTTTTGTATGTATCGTCTTGTCCACACTTTGACTACAAGTAATGTCTCCCCAAAACATGATAGATGTTTTGAATGTAGTTTTATGATATACTAGTAAAATACTCCTTTAAATGCTGGACTTGAGCTATGCTCGATTTCTCCAGTGAAGTGCTTGTCTACCCTGCTAATATACAAACTGTGTTTATAAGAGCCCTGTCTACAGACACAATAAACTCTGAGTCATTGCTGTATTGCTTTTCTAATTCTCTGTACGTTACCAAAATGTTAAATGTTGGTCGACAAGCAAAAACAGTTTAATATATTTAATATTATGCATATGGGATGAAGTCAGGGAGAACAATGGCATTGTGTAAAGCTAATGTCAAAAAGGACATATCAAAAGTAAAATATACATTAGCAAAGATTCCTGAAATACAAGTGTACCATTGGCTTAACTCAAAAAATAAATTTACTTCCAGAGTCTTGTGTATGTTATTGCATGGAGGCAGTACTGCTGACTAGTACAGAGCTGCAAGGCCTTCATGTGCTACCATACAGGCTGTATGTGCAGAGATACACGCCATTAGAGTGAATGCTATACTGTGTATGGAATCCAACTCATATGGATAGAGTAGATAAATTACATGTAGAAAATTTAGTAATTCAGCTCACCAGACCTGGAAACAGATCCTTTTCAGTGCATGGAAACACACTAAGTCCATAGTAAACAAACAACAAATTCCCAGCGCTGCATATCTAGATGCATCATATACCTCTACCAAAGCTCCAAACAAAATTTGGTGATTTGTACGTACTTGAGAAGATGATACTTTCATGTACTCTTTAATGGTGTAATAATTTTGACAGTGATACTTTCCCACTTTAAGGGGGTGAAAGGGTTAACCTCTATAAAATGCAATCTTAGATGGGAACTGTAGCGACCATAAACAGAAACCCCCCCCAAAATTGGTGGGATGTAAAAAAAAGAAGTTTTAATAAAAAAAACCCCAATAAAATACAAAAATTCTACAACAGTCAAATGAAAAGTTTGGGCACCCCTATTAATCTTAATCATTTTTAGTTCTAAATATTTGGTTGTTTGCAACAGCCATTTCAATTTGATATATCTAATAACTGATGGACACAGTAATATTTCAGGATTGAAATGAGGTTTATTGTACTAACAGAAAATGTGCAATATGCATTAAACCAAAATTTGACCGGTGCAAAAGTATGGGCACCTCAACAGAAAAGTGACATTAATATTTAGTAGATCCTCCTTTTGCAAAAATAACAGCCTCTAGTCGCTTCCTTTAGCTTTTAATCAGTTCCTGGATCCTGGATGAAGGTATTTTTGACCATTCCTCTTTACAAAACAATTCCAGTTCAGTTAAGTTTGATGGTTGCCGAGCATGGACAGCCCGCTTCAAATTATCCCACAGATGTTCAATGATATCAGGTCTGGGGACTGGGATGGCCATTCCAGAACATTGTAATTGTTCCTCTGCATGAATGCCTGAGTAGATTTGGAGCTGTGTTTTGGATCATTGTTTTGCTGAAATATCCATCCCCGGCGAACTTCAAATTCGTCACTGATTCTTGTACATTATTCTCAAGAATCTGCTGATACTGAGTTGAATCCATGCGACCCACAACTTTAACAAGATTCCCGGTGCCGGCATTGGCCACACAGCCCCAAAGCATGATGGAACCTCCACCAAATTTTACAGTGGGTAGCAAGTGTTTTTCTTGGAATGCTGTTTTTTTGGACGCCATGCATAACGCCTTTTGTATGACCAAACAACTCAATCTTTGTTTCATCAGTCCACAGGACCTTCTTCCAAAATGAAGCTGGCTTGTCCAAATGTGCTTTTGCATACCTCAGGCGACTCTGTTTGTGGCGGCTTCAGAAACGGCTCTTCGCATCACTCTCCCATACAGCTTCTCCTTGTGCAAAGTGTGCTGTATTGTTGACCGATGCACAGTGACACCATCTGCAGCAAGATGATGCTGCAGCTCTTTGGAGGTGGTCTGTGGATTGTCCTTGACTGTTCTCACCATTCTTCTTCTCTGCCTTTCTGATATTTTTCTTGGCCTGCCACTTCTGGGCTTAACAAGAACTGTCCCTGTGGTCTTCCTTTTCCTTACTATGTTCCTCACAGTGGAAACTGACAGGTTAAATCTCTGAGACAACTTTTTGTATCCTTCCCCTGAACAACTATGTTGAACAATCTTGTTTTCAGATCATTTGAGAGTTGTTTTGAGGAGCCCATGATGCCACTCTTCAGAGGAGATTCAAATAGGAGAACAACTTGCAATTGGCCACCTTAAATACCTTCTCATGATTATATACACCTGGCTATGAAGTTCAAAGCTCAGTGAGGTTACAAAACCAATTTTGTGCTTCAGTAAGTCAGTAAAAAGTAGTTAGGAGTATTCAAATCAATAAAATGATAAGGGTACCCAAATTTTTGCACCGGTCAAATTTTGGTTTAATGCATATTGCACATTTTCTGTTAGTACAATAAACCTCATTTCAATCCTGAAATATTGCTGTGTCCATCAGTTATTAGATATATCAAATTGAAATGGCTGTTGCAAACACCCAAATATTTAGAACTAAAAATGATTAAGATTATAGGGGTGCCCAAACTTTTTCATATGACTGTATAAACTTCCCATTATGCAGGTTGTGTTATGCTAGGTTCACACCCGCATTCAGGTTTGCCCAAGCAGACCCCATCGAATGGAAAAATAATCCGCTTAAAAAAGTGGGTTCCTTCCGGGTTTCCGCCCGGTTTCTGCCGAAAATGCGTAGAGAAAAGCGCCGCTTACAGGACTGGGGATGGAATCCCCAGGTGGAGACCAGGTGCAAGTGTGAACCTAGCCTTACACTGTTTTGTGCTTTCTTTGCATGTACTTCAACAGAGGGTAGAATGTTGCTTGCAGCAAGACATTGTGCTTTTTTATGAGTTCTGGAGGGATATCCCTGGGTACAACCTTCCACTGGCTGTGGATGATGATGGGTTATGCAAGGGCAGAGGTGAACTATATAAGAGAGCACTTGCAGAGTTTGTTCGGGTTAGCTTGGTTCTGTGTCCCCTCGGAAAGAATGAATTTGCGGCCCAGTGGGTGAGTACAGTTGGGGGTGTCGCTTGGGAGAACAAGAAAGATACCTGCTGAATCAGATCAGCCAGATCTATGTTTTTCAATATTATCTACCTCTGCTTGTCAACTACAATTAAGGCAAGTAAAATTGCAGTTCGAGTGTATGGTGGTATCGCTTGAGCGGTCTGTATCAGGTGTAGTCAATGCAACTGTCACAGTGCAAGGAGACCTCACAGCACAGGAATAAAGTAAATTGATAAAGTTTTGACACTTTCTCTCAAAAACCTGATAGTCAAAGGAATTTCACCAACCAGTTTCAATAAACAGAGCTTGGATTATTTAACTGTATTTGCAGGAGATTTTTCAAAGTAAGCTGCACAGTGACTCATTGGTTAGCACTGTTGCCTTACAGGGCTGCAGTCCTAGTTATTGAGTCCAGCCAAGGATAACATCTGCATGGAGTTTGTATATTTCCCCCGTTTTTTTCAGGGGTTTCCTCCCACTCTCCAAAGACATACTGATAGGGAAATAGAATTGAGAAGCCTACTTGGGTTAGTGAGTGATGACAACAATTGTAAAGCACTATGGAATATGTTAATTCTATATAAGTAAAGTGGATGTGTGCTTTTGAACTAAAAAAATTGTATGTTTCACCATGTTTATAGTGCTTTATTTTCTGCTGAAATCAAAGGAATGCCAAAGAGCAGGGGTGGGTATTTTTTAGTTCCAAGAGTGCATGTGGACTGTTATATAGGCAACTTACCTCATTGTAAAAGCACCTTCCCCTGGTATATTAATCCACTTGGGAACAGGGATATGGCTGTGTCAGTAATAAGCAGATTATTAAGAAACATTGGTAAATAAGACTGGGAAAGGATGCATGAAAAGGTTTATACTTATAAGCAGAGGAGTGATAGAAGCCAGTTCTCCATAAAGTGATGGACAATAGTTTCTAATTCTTGTCATAGGTCAAAAGGATTGAACATGGTGTCTAATCTGCATGGGACATGTTATGGAGCAGGAGGAGTTGAACAGATTTGCTGTATACAGTAGCTTTAGAGGAACAAATTCAGAATAATTTGTATTTTATTCATTGAAATTTTTGCTCTTTCCAGTAGACTGTCTTATCCAATGACTCACTAACTATCTTCCCTGTACAAGTGGATATACAGACATAGCTGTCAGTCGCTAGGTAGAAATAGCAGTAGAGAATTAAATAAATGAAATACAAGTTAAGTTCTGTTCACACTTATTATTTAATGTTCATTGCTCTTATCTGTCACAAGATGAGAGCATCAGACATTAACAGACTGAGCCCCCTTCGTCAGAGCCCCCTCTGTCAGGTGTCCACCTGCATTCACCTGAATCTTCCCACAAAACTATATATCTAGTGTCAGGATCTGGGGTGCTGGGTGGGCTGACATGAACACAGACTCCAAGGTATTAGTCCAAGTATTGAGTTTTATTCACTCAAAACACTCCTTGGAACATGCAACATAACAGAAACAAAAAAAAAAAAAAAATACCTGCCCGTCTGGGCTCTAACTAAACAGAAATAGGTTACCTCACCTAGAAGAGAAACAAGTTCAGTCAGATTGTCTTCCAGCAATAGCCACTTTCTTTGTGGCTTTCCAGCCAAGCTCTGCCACAGTCTGCTCTCCTAGCAGACTTCTTATATCCCCTTAACGAGGAGATCCTAGTCAGATGGGTTTCTTCCAGGAGTGTCCACAAGGTGTGGACTGGAGGGGATGGGAATGGCAGGTCCCACTACCAACCTACCCGCCATTCCATAAAAAATCCAGCCCAGTGCACAGCACTTAAATAATGCTCACCAAACATAGTTGTCTGCTGAAAGCAAACTTTCTGGATTTCCCTCATCTCACCCATCTGAGCAACCTGGGTGAGATATACATCCCTTCCAATATTTTTCAAGTCGTCGGCTTACACTAGTAAATTCCTCCTGCTGCAGATAGGACTGCACTTACAGTGTAACAGGTTACCTTTAGTGAAGGAGCAGCAAGTCTGGAGCACAAATGCTTGAAATACTGATATAGATAAACCATACTCTGAAGGTCTGATGCACTGAAAATCTGGCCCATACATATCACATTGCATGTGAATAGGATTTTCAAAGTGCCCTTTATATGCTGCAGAAAAAAATATAAGGATTTTAAAATGTGCTGCAGATTTCCAAATCACAGGCCTGGAGTGAATATTTAGGTACTTTGCTCTTAACTTGCACTGAAAATTAAGGATTATCTTCTGCATGATGGATTTACCCTTCACTAAGTAAATTAGAACAATTATGTTTTAGTACTGGGAGGGAATGTGCTTTAGGCTAAGGCTTAACTAACTTTTAAATCATTGTTATGAACTACCTATTTATAGTATTGAAATGGATAGGTCACATGTAATGCACGGTTTACCTGAGTCTTACAGAGATTGCGCTGCCCTTCCCAGCACATTTCCACTCTGGGCTATATCGGGAGGTCCCAAGGTAGTCTATGACCTACATACACCAAACAGACATAATAAAAGTGTAATACCCGCTTATGCCACCAAAACAGCTCTGACCTGTCAAGACATGGACTCCACAAGACCTATAAAATTGTCCTATGATATCTGGCACTGTGCATTAGCAGCCAATGCTTTAAAGAAGATCTTTTACCGCCTTTACCAATTCAAGTTCCTAGCACCCGTTACTAGGTGCTGCTCCACTGATTCCAGAACAGCTGGAATTTTCTCTGTAGTCTCCACCATTCTTGAGCAATAAGTACTGTTGTGGTGCCTGATATGCTATTTAAGCCCTGTAATGTCAAAAGTGCAGTGTCAGTCAGGGGGGTGTGATTCAGATCTCCCATCAGAGGCAGCCAGTGTCAGAGCTCAGAATCACAATCCTTGTTAATAGAGCTAGATGAATGATGTGTAAAGAAAAAAAAAAAAAAAAAAAAAAAAGCTTAAATGCAGCTCTGGACAGCACTGGCATCCATTCAGTCATTAGGAGGGGAGGGGTTGTGGAGCCTTCATTGGAGAGAACATGGGACACTACAAGGGGCTGCCCAGGACACTTGCAATCACAGTTCCAGGATGATTAATACTTTCCTAGGTATGTTCTCAGCATGACCAGTCCACTAAGTTATGTTTTAACTCCCTTGCACATCACCTGTTTAGTGTTGTCAATAGTTTTGAGGGGTCAAGCTGCTACAGTCTCCCTTTAATTATTACTAGTTGTGAGGTAGGGCCTTGGGCTCAGATCTGGGAAATTTGGAAGTTAACACCTCAAGGTCTTTGTTGTGTTCTTCAAACCAGAGAATTTCTGCAGTGTGACATCATGCTTTATCCTAGGGGGTGTATGTCACCATAAATGTCAAGACTAAGGTTTTCAGCAGTATATTACCCAAAGCATCACACTCAGAGGCGTAGCTAGCGAAGGGGCGGCTGCCCTGGGCCCACCGAGTCTTTGGGGGCCCACTCCGGGGCCGCCATTAATACATCCTTTATTTCTAACTAGATCGGCGTCCGCAGACACCGATCTAGTTACACTGCTTCCTGGTGCTTAACTGTCTTGTAAACCGTAAGCCAATACAGGCCTGCGGTTTACAAGATGCCGAGACCACAGACGGATGTCCGCTTCTCAGCACGGGCGGCGCGATGACGTCACAACATCGTGCCGCCCACGCTCAGACACAGACGTCCTGTGCTTGGACAGGGAGGAAGCGGCAGCTCCATTCATCAGTATCGCAAGTAGGTGAGTGTGATTTTTTTTTGTGGGTATATTAATAGTATAAGGGGTGGATAGGAGGGGAAAATATAACTATAAAGGGAGGATTCATTAGGGGGCATTATGACGATGGGGGGGTCCTTTATATAAGGGTTATTGGGGGGTATTATTAATACAAGGGGGAGGTTATTTATATAAGGAGCCATTAGGGGGCATCATTTATATTACAAGGCAATATGAACATAAGGGGGTGGTCATTGACACAAGGGGTCATTAGAGGTGCAGTATTTATGTCAGGGGGAATCAGGGGCATAATATGAGGGTCAATTAATTTAATGAAAGTGGCACTTGGGCTTTATTAAGACTAAGGCCCCACGTAGCGGGCTGCAGGAAAAACCATGGCGGTAACTGTGGTTTTTCCCGCAGCGCTTTTCACAGAAGGTCTGCAGAGGTTTCCGCTGTGGACTTTCTGTTTTCAATACAGCTATATGGAAACCGCCAGTGTTTCCATAGGTATAATTGACATGCTGCGATTTCCAAAACCACAACGGTTTTGGAAATCGCAGTGCATCTGCTGCACATATTTTTCTGTAATGTGTAGATGGGATTTGCTAGAATGCCACGGTTTTTTTCTGTGGGTTTTCGCCACAAGGGGCCACATCCCATCCCCACTTTGCAGTAAAATATGTGCAGCGGAAACGCTGCGATTTCCAAAACAGTCGCAGTTTTGGAAATCGCAGCATGTCAATTATACCTACGGAAACGCCGGCGGTTTCCCTACAGATATAACTGAAGCAGAAAGTCCGCAGGGGAAACCTCTGAACTTTCTGTGCAAAGTGCTGCAGGAAAAACCGCGATGAGTCACCTCCGCGGTTTTTCCCACAGCTGTTTTTTGCTACGGGATGCTACATGGGGCCTTGGCCTTAAGGAGTTTTCCAGCTCATTTTTATTGATTATCTATCCTCAGAATAAATCATCAATAAGAGATAAGTGATTCCCCACTGAACAGCTGTATGAAGGGGCTATGGCGCCTGTTTATATCATACGCTGTCTGTTTATAGTGACCGTGTGATGTAATTCCAGCCTTGTCACATAGACGTGTATAGGACGAGGCTGTAGTTACATTACATGGCCGCTATGAGATGAATGACACTATGTAAACAGAGAAGGGTTCACGGCGCTTACACAGGTACCACGGTTCATTCAAACAGCTGATCCTCGGGGTCCCGGGTATTGGAACCCCAATAATTTTTTTTTCCCCCTTGTTTTTTTTTTTTTTCCCTTTTCAATTAGGAAATACCTGGGACATTATTAATAAGGGGAACTATTTAAAGTGGGTGCACAGGGAAGTTATTAATTTAAAGATGCACTTGGGGGTATTATTCATTATAGGGGGTTATATTATATATTTTATAATTGGGGTAGCAGCAGAATGGGGGCTTTGTGTAGGTGAGGATAATCTGGGTCAGGTGCCTGGAAAAGTGAGGAGCCAAAGATGTCTGTGTTGCAAACTTTACAGAGACTGGAAGAAGTGGTCATGGCCGTCCAGATAAAAGACGGGGAATGTAAATGATTAGTCAGAGACGTCACCAGTAAGTCACAAAATGTTACTGCCCTGTATTCACCTAAATTGTCTGCAGAGCCCTGTGTAGAGCTGCTATATACCACTATACGCTCACCGTATACTGATAGTATCGGTATACGAACATGTCCAAGTTGGGGGCCCACTTGGACATGTTCGCCACCCCCCCCGTGCTGAACCCCTAGCTACGCCTCTGATCACACTGCTTCCATCTACCTTGCCTTCTAAGAATATCCTGCCAACTCTCCTCCAGGTGGGCAACACACACAGTAATTCATGTTAAATAAAAGAAAATGTGATTAATCAGACCAGGCCACCTTTTCCCACTGCTCCCTGGTGCAGTGCTGATGCTGAAGTGCCAATTGTTGGTGCTTTTTGTGGTGAAGAGGGCTCAGCGTTTGCTCTCTGATCAGTCTGCAGCTATGCAAGCCTATACCTAGCTATCTGCAATGCACTGCATATTCTGACATCTTTCTATCATAGCTAGCAGTAACCTTTTTGTACTACAATAGCTCTTTTCTAGTAGCGAAAAAGACAGGTTTGCCTTTGCTTTCCACATATCATTATTTATAGTGTAACATAACCATAGTGTAACTGATCAGTTCATGTTCTAATAGGACATATGAGCAGGAGTTGTCTTGTTGGAATTAATAGATCTCACATAATTTAGAAGATCTTTTAACAAAACATAACTGATATTTATGTTTACAGGATGGGCAAAAAACTTGAAAGAGCAATTTTCCTTTTCATTTTTAGAACTTCTAGAATGCTAGAGTTTTCATATTATAAAAGAGACCTCATAACTATATTGTTGTTGTTTCAGATGTGGGATGGCTTAAAGGAGTATTTCCATCTCAGTAATTATAATTACATGCATAGGAAATGCCCATAAAGGGTTTCCATAATTCTTTTTTGGTCTGTGACCTATCCTTAGGATAGGCCATAAATATATGATCGGTGGGAGGCCAACAGCTGGCCCCCATACAGATTAGCTGTTTGGAAGTGCCTTTAGTCTGCGTACTATAGATAGTGAATGGAACCAGAAGATTTGGATCCGTGCCCTGTAATGGGTGGACGCTGGTACTGCAGCTCATCTCCCATAAATAGGCCATACATTTAAAAAAAAAAAAATCATTCACAACCCTATAATACCTGATAGCTGTGTTTTCCACCTCCGGAACATGCATCCATTTCAAGAATGGGGTCCTGTCTGTGCCTGCAAGTGAAAGGAGATGAGCCATGCATGTGCATATCTCTCTATTTACTTGGAAATAGCCAAGTAGGTAGCTTTGACTATTTCCATAACTCCCATACAAGTGAATGGAGAGACGTGTGTATGCATATCCTTTCTTCATTCATGGGCAGGCACAGAGGGGCCCCCATTCTAGACAGATGTGGATTTCTGAGGTGGGACCCACATCTATCAGATATTTATGGCATATCCTACGGATATAGCCATTAATACAAAGATCAGAATACACCTTTAAATAACATCTAGACATATATGTATTGGGTCAAGTGTGTCTACAGACAATAAGTAAGACATTTACTGACAGTAAACCAGAGATTTATAATAAACCACGGTGCTAAATACAATAATACGGTTAAGAGAAAACTATTCCACAAAAACTTGAATTACACGAAGCTTAATAAAATATATCATTACATTTTCCTATCAAGAATAATCACAGTTCATAAGTGTTTGGATGTCAAAATGCAACATAAGGCCTGAACATAAAACAATGACATTAACATGGCGCAAGATAGTTGTGCTGACATATTGAGGACAACATTCAATGCCCTCAACAGGATTACATAGAAATATCTGTCATGTATATACAAAATATTAGATATAGTCTGCAGCTGACAAAAAATCTATAAATAATGTGACTCTTCATTCACCAATATAATATTTGCAAAAAATGTATTTCTGATTTGTACGGCTACTAATACCTTTTGTATGAATATATCCATTCTGCACTATTCTACTTTAAATGGAATAAGAACATATGGAATTGTACATTGTGCTTTTACTTCTGCTATAGCGCAGTGTACTATTGTGTACATTGCTACTTATATTACACTACTTTTGCAGGGGACAAAAAGTAATTTTCCTCCTATCCCCTTTCATATTGCCCGAAATCCTGACTCTGGCTAAGGGGTCCAGCAACCTGCTTCCCCTACTTGAGCTTGTGATACTGTTGGCCCACCAGATGGAGTCATTGCCACTGTCCCTTGCTAGACAATAGTCCAAATATATTTGGACCAATGATCAGCAAACGACATTGGCAAAAAATATTCATCAAACATCCAATATCATAAGACAAGTGCACATATGTACAGGTTATGCACACCTTCACAAAAGAAAATCTATTGCTCTAATGCATGAAAAATGAAGCAACTTTGCAGACAATCCTTAAAAATATCATATTCTATTATTATGGCTCTTAAACAGACCTATACATTTCAAAACTACAATGTGATCCTGCAGTCATATTTGGTTCATCTGTCCCCAACTTCTTGTTAACCTTCCCAGTGTCTGTATGGGAAGTATGGGACTGATAAGAATGAAGTATAATCCCGTCACATTTTATGGGGTTTGGTTGTAGGCTCTTGGTATAGAGACACATAGATCTGCATAGTATCCCTAGACACAAAATGGCAGGATATTCTTAATGAAAACAACTTTCTTCATTTTTCATTTTAGATGCATTGAAGCAATAAATTAAAATGTCTGTAAAGGTTTTAAAATAAAAGCATCTATAAGATAAAACCTCACAGATGCCATATTTAAAGCAATTCATTTCCAAATGTTTGATGGACATACTTCTATTTTACTAGTTTCCCATTTATAAATTCTATCTTATGGTGGAGATTAAAGCTAAGGCCCCACGCAGCAAATTGCTGCAAAAAAACCTGCGGAAAAGATTGCGGCAGAAACGCATCACAGTTTTCTCCACAGCGTTTTTCACAGAAAGTCCGCAGAGTTTTCCTCTGCGGACTTTCTGCCCCTATTATACCTATATGGAAAACAGTATTATTCCACAGGTATAACTGTCATGCTGCAATTTTCAAAAACGTGGGCCTTTTTGAAAACGCACCATTTCCACTGCAATTTTTTTTCTGCATGTTGTGAAAACACAGCATTTTACATTACCTGCAAAGTGGATGGTATTCTGGCTAAGGTAAGGTAAAACGCTGCATTTTTGCTACGTGGGGCCCAGGCCTAAAGGATCTTTTTTTTAAATGGTCTACCCTTAGGATATTACTATATGTTTGGGACCACGGCCATGCCCGGTACTATACAGTGTACGGAGCTAGAAGCAGAGGGCTCTGCTGCGGCTCTGCTCCCATTCACTTCAATAATGTTACACGGTCACTATACAATGTACAAAGTCATTTGCTTCTGGCTTCATATACTGTATGGTACTGGGCCCACTAGCAGTCTTGAACACCTGATCGGTGCAGGGGTTGGATGTTAAGCCCCCACTGATGAGATATTGATGGCCTATCCTGAAGATAGGCCATAACAAAAAAGCATGGACAGCCCCTAAAGCTTACCTACCTAAACCCCCATATTCACATGACAGTGATATTGCCGTTATTCATTAAATTAACTGTATGTGAATTGGGGCTATTCACATGACCGATTATTTTTTTCAGTCCTGTGATGATCATGTCCTATTTTTATCTGTTTTCATGGATCCCTCAATACACTGAAATGTATGAGAGACCTGTGAAAAAGGGCACCTCTCAGGTGCAAAACAGCCATGAAAATTGTCAATTTTCCACGTCTGTTGTGTACTACATTTGTGTGAATATAAGGTCAGGATAATATTCTGTGTGCTGTATTTAGTAATGATAGCAACACATCTATAAACTATCACATTTACTGGTTACATAGTATGACTGAAGAAAGGCATATGTCCATCGAGTTCAACCATTTAGGAGAGTCACCTTGCTAATATTTTTGGCTGTTTTCCAGGTATAATAACATGGTGTTCAGTAATGAACGCTATTGCATGATGTACAGATAAGAAAATATATTATCCCTCTGAAAAATCAGAGTGAACTTAAATGAGGAGCTAAAATTATATTAATATATCGTTTCTTGAAAGAAACAGTCAGTCAGTGGTGCCCGCTAGATGCCCAGATTAAACCATCAGCACAGTTTAGATGCTAGTTTGACACTGGACTTTACTCCTTTACATTTGTCTTCATGTTGGATGGGCCCACAAGTAGGGACCTCTGTACACTGTTTAGTAGGTAGAGTAAGTTCTTAGCAGGAAGGATCTAGTCAGACTTAACATGTCTTTCTGTGGCATGAAGGGGACGTCTGGAGCCAATGTATCCAGCTATAAAATCACAGTTATGGTACATAAACATTCCAGTCAAAGTAAGACCAATGCCCATATAACTGAGAAATGTCAAATGGCTTCCAAAGACCACTCTCGAGAGGACAAGGTTCCCAACCACATTTAGGTTGCCTAGTACATGTATAGTGACAGCAGAGGTCAGGGTGATGACACAAAAGCTTGCAAGGTTGTATAGAACCGATCCCAGGCAGCTGAGAAGGATGAAGAGCCAGAGTCTATTGTCACAGTCAGGTGGGCTCTCCCATGGCACCCCCTCTCGAGCAGCACTGCAGCCAGCAGCAGGATACAGAAACTAGGGATGGACATCAGGTACAGCAGCGTAACTGAATGGATGTTTTCATCTTTGAGAAGGAAACCTAAAATCAGAATATGGAGAAATAAGGAAATTGGTATAGATAAACATTCATCAAATAGCTAACGCACAAAGATCACAGCTGTCTGATTCATATACTGTGAGCCTAGGGAAATGCAAGAAACAGGCTAGTCTTGGCATAAATAAAAAGTTACACAGCTTTACTAGAGTATTTATAACCTTGTGTTATTCACTAGGAACCATCACTGTTTACTTCAAGTAGATATAAAATCTGTCCTGGTCAAGTGATACAAACACCCGAAGGAATAGGGGGCCATTTTAGGCGTTTCATACACCAGTCTTCATCAATTTTCCTACTGGTGTGAGATGCACCAGAATTATGAGGCTCCAACTTCTTAATAACAATGGCGCACATTGGGAGATTCTGTGTGCCAAAAATGAAATTGGCTATAACTTACACCATTTTTCTGGTGTAAATTATAGTATGTCTGACAGGCCAAGGCATGCCCACGCAGCCTGGATCCCCACTCTGCCCACTGCCTTAAGAAATGGCTAGTAGTGCAGAAGAAGTGGCACATATTTGGCTTAAATTGAAGCCATGCGCCAAAGATGTGCCACTTCTACACCAGTACATTCCTCCTACTCTATTTACATGGGGCACTTGTGGATTCTCAACCTTGTGATCGATGAGGGTCCCAGTGACAGGACCCCTGCCAATCAGTATAGGGGATAAGTGTTAAGCAATGAAAACTCCTTTAGGTCGGAGCCCCACGTGCCATAAACACCACGTTATGGCCGCAGCAGAAACGCCATGGAAAAAAGCGGTGTTCCTGCAAACTGGATGGGATGTTACTGTACGTTGGGCCTTAGACTTATTCTGAGGCCGCAAGTTGTAAAAAGCTGCATGTTTTTCAGCTTTTTTTTTTTTTTAGCCAATACCAAGAGTGGATTTAAACAGAAGGGAGAAGTATATAAGCTTCCTTTGTATTTGCTTATATTTTTGAAGCCACTCGGTTGTCGCTGAAAAAAAAAACCAAAATCTGTCCACAGAAGTGGTCAGGCATACATACTACTGATGCATTCCATGTCTAAAGCAGTGTGTATAAATTAGATGTATGCTTAACAAACTCATGGATTTTGGAGAGTTTATCTGACCAACTAATGTGTATGGTGGCCTAATGACTCTTAAGCTGCTGTCAGACATGTCTCTCCATTCCCAATCAGTTCACTGTACTTCTCAGCCAAGCTGAGTGTGCATATGTATAGGGGAGTTGGGTGAAATCATGTACAGTATGGCTGACTTAAGTGACTGATGGGCACTGCTAAATGCAGCATTCAGCTGTCTCTGTCAGTCCCATAGACTATGAATGGAATAGTAGCGTGCATGCTTGCTCGCTGCTCCATTCAAACTTCATTGCAGTTGTGCAGTGGGAAGGAACAGGGCTTAGGAGCTTGTTCCAGTGATCATGCAGTCTCCAGTGAATTGACATCGATCCTGTGGATAGGTGATAAATGTCAACCGTGGAAAAACCTATTGAATAAAAAAGAAGAACAATTTATAGGTAGATCAGGTTCAAGCCCCTTGCACACGACAGTGTGTTATCTGATTTTTTTCCTGGGTAGCACACTGATCCATTAATTTCTGTCGGTCTGTGCACATGACCGTGAATTACATAGTCCTGAGTGAGGGCTGACAGTTCGGGCTGCAAAATATGGAGGAGGTCCTATTCCTGTTTGATTTTGCAGCCCTGCTTCCATGGCTCCTATTCATTGAATGAATGGGGCCACGGAAGCACAGCCGATGCACAGGCAGCACACAGATGACATCTGTGTGCCGGCCGTGCCATTCATTCACGTTATGCATTAAATTAAATGTATGTGAATCAGGGCTATTCACATGACCGATTTTTTTTTTTAGTCCTGTGATGTCCTGTCCTATTTTTATCTGTTTTCATGGATCCCTCAATACACTGAAATGTATTAGGGACCTGTGAAAAAGGGCACCCCTAGGGTACATTCACGGCCGGCGGCTAGCACACAGTGGTGTACAACCCGCCTTACACAGTGCACAACACATGTTTTACTTGATATTTAGGATCCACTCCTGACATTGGCTACAAAAAAATAAAGGAATTAAATATCTTGCCACACCCCTGTTACAATGACTAAGTCAGAAGTCTGGTAACTATGGTTACAGCACAAAGTGATTTGCTTTACAACCTGATGAAAACGCTGCTTACCACAGTGACCACTCAGATGCTGTTTGAGTTTACTACTCAAACTAAGTTAATATAAGTAAAGTACACATTAATCTCTACTGAGTATAGTAAACTGCTTTTTGCATCAAAGGATCATATCACAATGTGCCTGTAGTGTAAGTTTACTGTACTTTTCAGGAAAGCATGTTAAACGGACCTACAGACCCCTATACACAGTAACAACTGGGGCCAAAAGAGAGTCTGGGGCCTCCATTTGGCGGTATGCGCCAAGGTTCCTTTTTTTTTTTTTTTTTTTTTTACTGAATAGCAAAGCACAGAAAACTGCAAGTCTATACAGATGCAACCAATGGAAAATGTAGTATACATTTTTTTTTAAACTTGAACCCCTATGGGTGACTAATGCCACTATATGACATACGGTAAATGTATACAGCATATACAGTGTAATACCGATGCTTGCTATGAACAACCATGACATGCTGAAGTTAACATTAAGGCCTTATTTACATGCCCACATTTCACATGCATATGCCGTCCGTATACATATCCATTCATTTCAATGTCTTCACCAAAGGTCCATGAAAAAATGACAATGTTTGGCATCACACCAATGAATGGAATCCGTGTGTCATCCATTTCTCACAGACCCAGAAACATAGAAAGTATAGGAAAAGAATGTGTGAAAAACGGATCAAACACAGACAGCACACCACCCACAAATTAGCAGGGTGGGGTGCTGTCCGTGAATATCAGAGATCACACATCTGCAGATTGCAGATGTGGGAATGACACCTAAGACTGGAGCCACTCAGGTAGGGATCACAGCAGCCTAGCCATCACAAACTCACCGACAGCTAACCCCCTGCGGCCTACAGTTGCAGCATAGTGGTTACGGTGAAATAAACTGAATCCACATGGTACGGCTAAGACTCACAGTGCAAAGTGACATGCTGCATGTTTTATACCTGCAGCAAATGAAAAGGTGGAAAGCTGCAGGAGGCCTGCAGTGATTCCTTCAAGTGAGCTGCAGCAAAAACCATCCAAAGAGAGTGGTAATATCCAAAATGATGCAATAAGTACAGCATAGGTATAGATCAGCCGTGCCCAAGGTGCCACAGTTAAAAGAAGCAAAGCTATGGCAGCATATTCATTGGGTAAGTCAATAAAACACTTCAGCAGAGTGTTTTTCTATGTTGTCACTTTTAGGCTAAGGCCCGACGTTGTGGAAACGCAGCTTTTTTTGTTGCAGATTTTGTTGCGGTTTTTTGAGCCAAAGCCAAGAATGGCTACAAAAGGAATGGGAAATATATAAGAAGTTCCTATACTTCTCCCTTCTGCTCAATCCACTCCTGGCTTTGGCTCAAAAAACCGCAGCAAAATCTGCAACAAAAAAAGCTGTGTTTCCGCAACGTGGGGCCTCATCCTCAGGGTGGATTCACGCTACCATTGAATGTCTTATGACAGTATCTGTTAAAAAAAAAAAAAAAAAAACAAAAACGGACACTTAGACATTAACCGGTTAAGGACTGGGCCTAAAAGTTCCTTATGGACCAGGCCTCATTTTTCAAAACTGACACGTGTCACTTTATATGGCAATAACTTTGAGATGCTATAACTTACACAAGTGATTTTGAGATTGTTTTTTCATGACACATTGTACTTCATGTTAGTGGTAAACATTGATCAATATTTTTGTATTTATTTGTAAAAAATTAGGAAATTTGAGGGAAATTTGGAAAAAAATTGCAATTTTCAAAATGTAAAATGCTCTGCTTTTCAGACAGCTAGTTATACCACCCAAATACATTAATAAATATTATCTACCATATCTCTGCTTTATATCGGCATCATCTTTTAATCATCCTTTAATTTATTTTAGATGTTAGAAGGTTTACAAATGTAACAGCGATTTTCCAGATTTACAAGAAAATTTCCCAAACTCATTTTTTAGGGACCACTTCCGTTCTGAAGGGGATTATAAAGGCCTATATATTAGAAACCCCCATAAATCACCCCATTTTCAAAACTGCACCCCTCAAATAATTCAAAACAGTAGTTGGAAAGTTTGTTAACCCTTTAAGCATTTCACAAGAATTAAAACAATATGGAGGTGAAATTTAGACATTTAATTTTTATCCAATAATAAATTCATTTATCCCTAAAATTAACACATTCACAAAGGGTTAAAGGAGAAAAGGCATCTCACAGTTTGTTGTGCAATTTCTCCCGAGCACAGAAATACCCCACATGTGGGTGTAAAATGATTTTTGGGCACACGGCAGCGCACGAAAGGGAAGGAGCGACACTTGGCATTTGAAAAGCAGATTTTGCTGGAATAGTTTTCAGGTGCCATGTCTCATTTGCAGAGCCCCTAGAGTACCAATACAATGGAAACTCCCCTAAAAGTGACCCCATTTTGGAAACTACACCCCTGACAGAATTTATCAAGGGGTATACTGAGCATTTTGACCCCACAGCCGTTTCACAGATTTTATTAACATTGGGATGTGTAAATGAAAAATTACTAAAACATCACTTTATCCCCAAAGTTTTCATTTTCACAAGGGGTTAAAGGAGAAAAAGCCACCCACAGTTTGTTACACAATTGCTCCTGAACACGGCAATACCCTATATGCGATCGTAATTTGCTGCATGGGTACATGGTGGGGCTCGGAATGGAAAGAGCGCTATTTGGCTTTTGAAGGGCAGATTTTGCTGGAATAGTTTTCAGGTGCCATGTCCCATTTGCAGAGCCCCTAGAGTACCAATATAATGGAAACCCCCAAAAGTGACCCCATTTTGGAAACTACACCCCTCACAGAACATATCAAGGTGTATAGTGAGCATTTTGACCCTACAGCCATTTCACAGATTTTATTAACATTGGGACATGAAAATGAAAAATTACTTTCTTTCCAATAAACCATCAATTTAGCCCCAAATTTTTCATTTTCACAAGAGGATAAAGGAGAAAATGCTCCCCAAAGTTTGTTACACAATTTCTCCTGAACACAGAAATGCCCCATATGTGGTTGAAATCTGCTGTTTGGGTACATGGTGGGGCTCAGAATAGAAAGAGCGCTATTTAGCTTTTGGAGGGCAGATTTTGCTGGAATAGTTTTCGGGTGCCATGTCGCATTTGCAGAGCCCCTAAAATACCAGTACAATGGAAACCCCCAAAAAGTGACCCCATTTTGGAAACTACACCCCTCAAGGAATTTTTCAAGGGGTATGGTGAGCATTTTGACCCTACAGTTGTTTCACAGATTCTATTAACATTGGAATGTAAAAATTAAAAATTCCTTTTTTTTTCCAATAAACCGTCCATTTAGCGACATATTTTTAATTTTTACAAGGGGATAAAGAAGAAAAAAAAAACCACAGTTTGTTACACAATTTCTCCTGAACACAGAAATGCCACATATGTGGTCGTAAACTGCTGTATGGGTACATGGTGGGGCTCAGAATGGAAAGAGAGCTATTTTGCTTTAGGAGGGCAGATGTGGCTGGAATAGTTTTCAGGTGCCATGTCGCATTTGCAGAGCCCCTAAAGTACCAATACAATGGAAACCCCTCAAAAGTGACACCATTTTAGAAACTACACCCCTCAAGGAATGTATCAAGGGGTATTATCATTTTGAGCCTAAAAACACTTCCCAAAAATTAATGTACAAAGTGAAAATTGACAATTTTAAATAAATATGCCATTTTGGTGCCCCATACGTTGTACCCACTTTGTGGCATCAGAGACATGAACTCCTAAAACTATTAAGTGGGCTATCCCGGGGGAAAAAAATTATATATGTGGGTGTAACCTGCTGCTTGGGCACACAGCAAGGCTCAGAAGGGAAGGAGCACTGCGCTTTTTAGCTTTTGAAGTACAGATCTAGAGGGACTTTCTGGGCGCCATGTTGTTTTTGCAGAGGTGCCAGTAAATTGGAATTCCCCAAGAAGTGACCCCATTTTGTAGGGGCAATTTTAGGGTCTTTGCCAATTTGACATGGTGTCCAAAATCCAACAATCTAAATCTATGCTCCAAAAGCCACATAGCGCTCCTTCACATCTGCCCCCTGCTGTGTACCCAAACTGCAGTTTACGCCCACATGTATGACACTATTGTACCCAGGATAACGGACTTGGTATAAACTACTGTTTGGGAACAGCCGGGCACAGAAGGGAAGGAGCGCTATTTTGGTTTTTGAAGCACAGTTTGGTTTTTGGACACCATGCCACTTTTGCAGAGCCCCTGAATTGCCAGTAAAGTGGAATCCGCAGACTTGTGACCCCATTTTGGGAACTGCACCCCTCAAGGGATTTATCAAGTGGGGTAGCGAGTATTCTTAACCCTTAAGTGTTGCATTCATTTAATTTCAATAAATGAATGCGCAGCTGATAATGAAAAGGGAAAATTGCAATTTTTCCAGAGATACGCCATTTCAGTGCCCAATATTTTGTGCCCAGCTTATGTCAGCAGGCACAAATACTCTAAAAACTGTTAAGTGGGTATCCCGGGCACAACATTTTTTGGAGCGTTCATATCTGATACAAGCCGGACACAACGTATTATGCATTGAAATAAAATATTCCAGGAAAAATTGTCATTTTCACCTTTCACAATCATCTACGTATTCATTTCTGGAAAATAAATAATAGCAACACTTGGAGGTAAAAGATGTTCACTGTACCCCTGGATAAATTCCTTCAGGGGTGCAGTTTCCAAAATAGGGTCACGTGTCAGGGGATTCCACTTTACTGGCATTTCAGGAGCTCTGCAAAAGTGTCATGGCGTCTAAAAGCTAAACTGTCTAAATCTGTGCTCCAAAAACCAAATAGCGCGCCTTCCCTTCTGTGCCCGGCTGTGCCCAAACAGCAGTTTATACCCACATATGACATTAAGTATGTTATTCTGGGTACAACAGTGTCATACATGGGGGCATAAACTGCAGTTTGCGCACACAGCAGGACGCAGAAGGGAAGGAGCGCTATGTGGCTTTTGGAGTGCACATTCAGATGTTTGGTATCTGGACGCCATGTCATGTTTGCAGAGCCTCTAATGTACCAGAAAAGTGGAATCTCCTAGGCAGTGACCCCATTTTGAAAACTGCACCCCTCAAAGAATTTATCAGGGGGTGTAGTGAGCATTAGTATCCCAGATGTGAATGCACAGCGGATGGGGAAAAGTGAATATGTAAGCTGTGCGGAGTACATGGGGAACACGAAATTCCCTACTATATCCCCAGTAGCTACTATGATTGGGAGGGGGGTCACTCTGGGGGTCACTTCTGGTTTATTATCCCTCGTAAGCTCTAAATCTGGTTTGTACCCTGATATACGCTCGCACAGTTTATACATTCCCTTCCTGCCGCAGCCAGTTATGTTCTAATGATTTGGTGATTTGGGGGGTTTTTGTCTTCACATTGTACAAGCTGTATTCTTTATTTTTCGGATGATGTAGCCATATGAGGGCTGATTTTTTTGCGGTATGATATGCATTTTTTAATGACACCATTTTTTTGGGTGTCTATAACTTATTGAATAAATTATATTAACTCTTTCTGGGTGGATTAAAAAAATATATCAATTCTGGAATTGGTTTTTACCTTTTAATTTTTTTGCCGTGTGGCGTACACCATAAGTAACATGTTACCTTTAATCTGCAGGTCGGTACAATTACGGCAATACCTCATTTATATTGTTTTTTTTATGCGTTACTAATTCTGCAGAACAAAAACCCATTTGGGGACATAAATCAATTGTTTTTGCATCACCATCTTCTGAGATGCGTAACATTTTTATTTTACGGTTTGCAGAGTTAGTTTAGGGCTTATTTTTTGCGGGACAACCTGTGCTTTTTATTGGTACTGTTTTGGGGTACATATGACTTTTTGATCACTTTTTATGGCATATTTTGTAAGGTGAGATGGCAAAATATCATTACTTTTGGTGAGTTTTTTCCGTTTTTTTTTCCCCAACGTTCACCGTGTACATTAAATATTGTTTCAGTTTTATTGTACAGGTTGTTACGGACGCGGCGATGCCAAATATGCATTGTTTTTATTAATTTTTAGTTTTTTTTTTTTATATAATTCATTTTATATAGGAAAAGGGAATTTTTGGGGCTTTATTCTTTTATTAATTTTTTTCAAACACTTTATTTTATTTTTTTTCACTTTTTTTTTATTTTTTCATGTGTCCCATTAGGACACCTGAGCCAACAAGCTTGGTTGCTGGCTCAGCACTATAGACTGCAAGACACGAGCATACAAGTGTCTTGCAGTCTATACAGGAAGTGAGGCTATGCAGACGCATAGTGCTCACTTCCGCAGGTCTCGGCAGGATCATCCAGGTAGTGGGGTCTCCAGACAGCCTGGGGTCACTGGGCAGACCCCTGGCTGCAGGTTATAGGTATCGGCACCCCCCGATCTCGCCACGGGGGGTGCCGATCGGAGCGGCAACATGGCGGAACCCCTTGGATGCCGCGGTCATGTTTGACTGCGGCATTCAAGGGGTTAAAACCTCTGATGGAACTCAGTTCCGACCGGGGGTTATGGAGCAGGGTGTTAGCTGTCAGTTACAGCTAACACCCGGTTCCGATTACAGGGTCTCTGAAGTTCCGGCCGTAAATTTACTATTGGCCGGACTTCAGAGACCAGGACCGCTGGCCGTAAATTTACGGCCCGTGGTCGTCAACCGGTTAATGGACACTAACTGATTTTAATGTGTCCGTTTTTTTAACTGATCCATTTAATGACATCAGTTAGTATCCGTTTTTATACTGTGGTGTTTTTGTTTTTGCTTTCTGAGCATGCGCAGATAAAAAAAAAAGATTGTAATAACACAGTATAAAGGATGCCCGTCCGTTACTCATTAATGTTAAAAAAATAACGGTCGCTTAACATCCGTCATAAAAACATTATTTTTCATGGACACAAAAGTCCTGCACCCCGAATTTGTAACATGTGACGGATTTGGTGTAAACGGACACTAATGGTCACTAATGGACAACAGATAAAATCCCATTGAAATCAATGGGATTTTTAATGGATTTGTGATGGTTCTGCTAGTGTCCGTTGTTAAAATCTTGTAACGGACACTACTGACGGTCACCAACAGTAGTGTGAACGACCCCTTATTGTTAATACTACATGTAAATACTATACTGAAACATACTTGTTATTAAGAACAGGAGACTGTGCAAAAACAGGTCTACATAAAAAAATAAATAATTCTTATAAAAACTTGTTCTACCAGGTAGAATATATACCAAACGTGTAAATGTTTTTCTTGGCAGGTTAGCGTTTCCGCACAGAGGAAATATTCATTACATGAATTTCTCAGGCAATGCAAATTATTGCAGTTTTTTTTTTTTTTTGGGGGGGGGGGTGGTGGCAGTGTTGCTATACATTCCAGGAGAAAAAAAAGAATCTGTCAATGTGTATTGATTTGGGATCGCTCACAAGGTTTTTAATCAAAAAACTGTCAGAACAAGACAGTATGTCACTGAGAGCAGCAGTACATAACTACATGAGTTTTGAGGCTTAAACTTGGTTGTGTGAATGTGGCCTTAATCAATTCCTCAACTGTCATGAGATGCAACTTAATTATTAAGAGGCTCCAGTCTTAATATTCAGGCACACTCCCATGTTCAGGAACTGGTGGAGATTTCAGGTATATCTCACACCAGTTTTTTTAGGGTCATGATCTGTAAAGCGGAGCACAGAAAGATCAACATGGCGCATCTTTGGCACAAGAAAGAGTTGCGCATCCAAGATGCCCCACAATTTCACCTATCTAATGTCACAAAACTGCCGCAGATGGGTTAGTAAATTCCCCTTAATATTTTTTATTTACATGTACAAAAAAATGAATAACTGCAATAACTTGGCTTTACATATTTTATGGATTTTAATTTATAAGCATTACCATCTTATCTTTCCATATTTAGTTATAGTAAGGCAGGGTTCACACTACCGCTGATGTCAGTTATGATAGTGTCCGTTAAAAAAACCCAAAAAAAAACGGACACTATCATAACGGACACTAACTGAAGTTAATGTGTCTTTTTTTTAACTGACTCCTTTAATGGGTCACTTAAAAAACTGGACAGTGTCTGTTTGAATCAGTTAGTGTCCGTTTTTTTACTGTCAATTTTTTTTTGGTTTCTGCTTTGAGCATGCACAGAAAAAAAAAACGGACAGTAATAACGGGCAGTAACGGACACCTTACCTTACCCATAGATTTTAATGTTAAAAAATAACGGACACTTGCTGTCTGTCATGAAACCATTTTTTTAACGGAGACAAAAGTTCTTCATGTAGGATTTGAGGACATGCTACAGATTGGGTGTAAACGGACACAAGATAAAATCACATTGAAACGAATGGAAATTTTAACAGATTTGTGACGGTTCAGCTAGTGTCCATTGCTAAAATTTTGTAACGGACAATAGCAACGGACACTACTGATGGTCACCAACAGCAGCCCCCTTAAATATTCTACTTACTTGAATTTGGGAATGTCTGACTTTCATGACCACAACCCTCACAACACACTGGAAAGCAAAAACATTTAGAGGTTAAGGCCCTACGTGTCGTCCCGCAGCAAAAAAGCGCTGTGGGAAAAACTGTGGCGGCAACCCATCGCGGTTCTTCCCGCAGCGCTTTAGACAGAAAGTTCACAGAGGTTTCCTCTGCGGACTTTCTGTTTCAATTATACCTATGGGGAAACTGCCTGCGTTTCCATAGGTATTACTGACATGCTGCGATTTCCAAAACCGCACAGGTTTTGGAAATCACCGCACATCAGCAGTGCGGTTTTTAACGCAAAGTGGGCATGGGATTCCCTAGAATCCCATCCACTTTGTTCCACATGGGGCCCCGGCCAGAATGTAGCTTTGGATGCAAATAACTACAGAGGAAAGAATCATGTAATTCATACAAGTCTATTAATAATAATAATAATAATAGTCCTTTAATAGTCCCACAGTGGGGAAATTCAGTGTGTTACAGCAGCAAAGATAAGATAAGCAGATACAAATACAAAAACAACATGTACAGGAATGTTCCAAGGTGAGAGGCATTACATTAATAGCAGACAGACAGATAGGACGTAGCAGAAGGGGGGGGGGGATTTAACAGGCAGAGAGATGTTTCAGTTCTCTGTGTGTAATGATCTCCGCTTAGGTCGGTGTTGGTTGTACAGCCTAACCGCGGTGGGGAGGAAAGACTTCCGATAGCGCTCCTTCTCACACCTAGGGTGGAGCAGTCGGTCACTGACAGTACTGCCCAGCGCGATCACAGTCTCATGCATGGGATGGGAGTTCTTCTTCTGCACGGAGCTCACCACGGACAGTATCCTTTTGTCACCCACCACCTGCACTGGGTCCAGTGGGCTCCCCAGGACAGAGCTGGCCCTTCTAATCAGCTTGTCAAGTTTATTTCTGTCCCTGGTTGATATACTGCTCCCCCAGCAGGCCACTCCAAAGAAGATGGCTGATGCCACTACCGAGTTGAAGAAAGTCCTAAGAAGTGCCCCCCGGATTCCAAAGGCTCTCAGCTTCCTAAGCAGGTAGAGCCTGCTGTGGCCCTTCCTGTACAGGGCCTCCATATGATCTGCCCAGTCCAGCTTATTATTAAGGAGCAGACCCAGGTACTTATAGGTGTTCACAATCTCGATCGTCCAATAGTTAAAGGGTATTGCAATCTTAGACATTCATAGTATATTCACAGGATATGCCATAGATGTTTGCTCGATGCAGATCTCAGCTCTGGAAGCACACCAGAAGTCCCACCTAGTGAGCTGGCTCCCTGCTGCCACATTGAGGCAAAGACTGAATCCCATGCTTCTTTCATAACTTTCATAGAAGTGAGTGCAAGCAGGCACGCACATGCACAGCTCCTGAAAGGGGGTCCCCAACCACCATAAAGATGCAACATTTGTCTGGCTCTCTTCATGGAGTCAAGAAAACAATGTGCTATTTATTCTCTGCCTCAATTTTGCAGGGGGCGCTTTACCAAAAGGGACAAAGGTTGGACAAACTCCATTTGGGAGACAGACACAGTGCTTCCAGATGTGGAACCCATATATAAGACAAAGGAAAATACTTTATACATGTATAAAATAGGAATATCCATAAGATTGGAATTAAAGTAGATGCAGTTAAATTCAAAACATGCATGACTTACCTGCTCTAGTACCAATGCTCCAGGGGACCCTACTAAAATGTGTTTATTTTCCTAGAGGGACGTGCCACACCGTCTTGTGACAGCTTCAGCCAATCATTGGCCTCAGTGCTCACATGCAGTAAGTAAACAGTTTATAAGGGTAGGTTCACACGACTGAATTTGGAGCGGATTTTGAGGCGGATCCCAGAGGTATCTACCTCCCATTGTTTTCAAGTTAAACACTTCTTTTTTTCAGGGCGCAAAGCATCCTGTCCAATGTTGCTGCCGATTCCGTGGCTGATTCAGCTGCAGAACCAGCACTGTGAGACTACTCCAGAATAGTTACATTGATTCTGGGGAAAATCAGCAAGTAAATCTGCGGCAAAAAGCTGAAGCTCTGCAGGATGCACAGTGCTGGAAAGTGGAGAGGAATCTGAGGCCGGAGACTGTCAAATTCCTTTTCACTTTTTGAAGAATGAAAGGCTCCTAAAGCTTCTCAACAGAATACATACATGTACATACTGTGAAATGTTAAAACTATTCTGTGCAGTGTTTTTCTTAAAAGGCAAGTAGCTTGATATACCAAGATTTACACGTGGGAAAGCTGCCAGCCTACACATATATATATATATATATATATATATATATATATATATATCCCACACCAAGTTTACTTCCTTGACTTGACTTTCCCCAAGGGTCTACAGTAGTGCCTTTGTCCACTGTAAACAGAGTCTTGAACTATGCCAGCTGGTCATCATTCGAGGTTACATTACAGTCCTGGATTCGAGCCTTACAAAGTCTACACTTGAGTATGAGGATAGTATAAACAGTAAATGGCTATTTAATCTGTTTTGCAATTTATTACAGTACGGAGATGCATTTTAATTGCCTTTCAGAATGACTTAAAGGGTATGAATAAAATTCCATATAAGCCTCATCTGTACATGATATAGACATTTATAACTACACCAAATAAAGTAATAGCATATGTTTATATATATATATATATATATATATATATATTTAAAGAAACAGTTCTAGGTAATAAGATTTGGTGAGTTCATGCAGTAGGATACTGATCATACATACCTTAGCGTGTAAGGTATACCCAGTGCTATAAGTAAGGCAGGAAAATTAAAGTCTTTGGCTCTATTCAGATCACGTTTTTTTTTTTTTTACATCTGTTTAATGGAGGTAAAAAAACAGATGTAAACAGATGGCCGTCTGGTCACATAAACAGCAATGTTAAGCAAAAACATTGTTACATTCGGAGGAAAAAAGGAGAAACTTGCAAGCCTGAGAACACCATCCTAACTGTGAAACACGGGGGTGGAAACATCATGTTGTGGGGTTGTTTTGCTGCAGGAGCGACTGGTGCACTTCACAAAATAGATGGCATCATGAGGAAAGAACATTATGTGGCATTACTGAAGCAACATCTCAAGACATCAGCCAGGAAGTTAAAGCTTGGGTGCAAATGGGTCTTCCAAATGGACAATGACCTTTAGCATACTGCCAAACTGGTTACAAAGAGGCTTAAGGATAACAAAGTCAATGTTTTCGAGTGGCCATCACAAAGCCCTGATCTCAATCCTATTAATTTATGGGCAAAGCTGAAAAGGCAGGTGCAAGCAAGGCGGCCTACAAACATGGCTCAGTTACACCAGTTCTGTCAGGAGGAATGGGCCCAAATTCCTACCAATTATTGTGAAAAGCTTGTGGAAGGATATCCAAAACGTTTGACCCAAGTCATACAGTTTAAGGGCAGTGGTATCAAATACTAATGAAATGTATGTAAACTATATATAAATAATATAAATAATTTTGGTAATCCTAATTGACCTAAAACAGGAAAGGTATATTCTGATTTCACATCAGATAGTGAGAAAAACATGCATATGTGTCTTTTTATATAGTGTATGTAAACTTCTGGTTTCAACTGTATACATGTGCAGATGCAGTACCAATAAAACAGAGTTCCTAGCAATGCTCTAAGCATTGTCACGGAAAGTTCATCCCGTACACAATAGGGCAGATTTATTATAATGTCAAAGAAACTGTCTTTGTTGCCCATAGCAACCAATCACAGAGCAGCTTTCATTTTCTATTTTTGCTATGGACAAGTAAAACAATTTTTCTTTTAGACATGATAAATATAAAGCTCACATTCCTGAGTGCCTTTAACTAGTGGTATCTGTGTTTTATAGCTAGAACTGCAATCCTGGTAACATATGAAAGCTAAGAATCATTGTTTTAGATGGTATAAGACCAGAGACACAGCTATTTGAAGTTATACCTTCCCCACCTCTGGCAATTTCTATATCTGTACAGAGTGGCGTACACAATAGGGGGAATTCATGAATACATCTATGTTAGTTTTGTGGCATATATAAGTGCGATAATGTGGTGCATCTTTGTGACATCTCCTATTTTGCACCCCACTTACCACTTTCTGAGAATGCAATGGACATAACATATTTGTTATAATTCACGCCAGCTTTCTGGTGTGAGTTATACAGGAAATGTATGGCAGCTCCTGGCCAGTGCCTCTTCATAAATCAGGCATACCCTGCCTCTGCCGGGCATTTATTAAGATAAGAACTTTAGAGCCCGCTTTCTACTAAGAGCAAGTAAAATACATCAATAAAGTTAATTACAAAAAAGTCCACTAAACTTGTGTAATTTGATCCCATGTTGCTTCACTGAGGATACAGCAGATACTGTACTGTATTCTGGGCGTGCATGACTATCACATCTAAATGATGTGCACAGACCTATACATTTTGAACACCAGGGGTGCTATTACAAGCAGATAATTGATACTATTTACAAAGATACTCTAAAATGCATATTCAGTTTACTTATTAGCATTGGTATTGATGGTGCAATCCCATTAAATATTATAAGTGTTATAGATGCTTGTTAAGGCAAAAATACAGATCTGCAAGCTTCCACCCAATTGCTCAATATTTTTGGCACTGTGTTAACGTAACGCCCTTATGTTATGCCAGTTCATAACACATTCCATTGTTTAGAAATTCTGACAGAACAGACAGATGATTCCCAGGTCAGTACAATGCCTCAGGCACAGGACAGGTGACATAAAGCTCTAGTTTATATGTAATAAATGACTATGGCAGGCTGGAGACAAATAACTCATGAGGAACATTATTAAATGGCTGCTCATGTTCTGTAGCAAAATGTATTCTTATTTATTGATACTGCACAGATGCCATACCAACATCCTTATTATAGGCTTCAAGTCAACATATAGAAATGCAACAGGGCACAGAACGGACTCAAGTATTAAGGTCCCATGCACACAACCATAGTCTTGTACTGACTATAGCCTAGGTCTCAGGCATGGGCTGACATGAGCTACTGCAGTGTTTCCTCTACCTTGTTCATTGGCTGCTGTGTATAAATACAAGTGTATGGCAGGCCAACCAGTCAGTGCAGGGAGAATGGATTTCTAGGACAGAGAACAGAATAGTTAAAGTACAATATACTAAACCATCAATGATAAAGAAAATGATTATCAGGTAATTGCCTCATGCACATGACCGATGATCTTCCAATGAGGGGTCTGATGCTCTGTTCTGATTATTGAGGCGGTTGTATCCTACTCTGTGACATCGTATCAGAGGGGAATGGAACCCCCATTGAAGTTAATGGAGGACAGAACCACTCGGATGACACTTGCTGAAATCAGTCCCCCACCCCCTCAGCGTGCACACAGTCATGTGCATGTGGCCTAAGGCCTTATTCACAAAGTCGTGGATAAACATGGACATTACAAAAAAGTCCACTAAACTTGTGTAATTTGATCCCATGTTGCTTCACTGAGGATACAGCAGATACTGTACTGTATTCTGGGCGTGCATGACTATCACATCTAAATGATGTGCACAAACCTATACATTTTGAACACCAGGGGTGCAGGACGTGGGTGGTATAGTGATAAGTGACAGATTGCTGGGACCCCCAGTGATCAGGAGAACAGGGGCCTGAAAGTCCCTCTGTATCCTCTCTGTGAATGAAGTGTCAGTGCACTTGTGACCATCCCTCCATTCACTTCTTTGGGATTTCCACAATCTCCAGCAGTCCCATACAAATGAATAGAGAACCGGTCACGCAAGCATATTAGCGCTTCATTCACAGGGAGGATGAAGGTAGGTTTTCAGGCTCCTGTTCTGATTGCTGGGGCTCGCAGTGGTCATGAATGTAATGGCAAATCCACTTTAAAGAAAATATGTCACCAGAACCCAGCATATCAACTCACACTGCAGATGGATAGCTTAAAGGGGTATTCCCACGAACATAACCATTTTTAAATTTGTAGATAATTAAAAGTTAAACATTTTTGCAAATATAAGTAATTAAACATTTTGTATAGTTTTAAAGAATTTCTCTAAATATCTTGTGGCCACCAGTTGTTGTCTTGATCAGTTGCCAGTGGATACGACCATGAATGCAGGAACTTTCTAAGGTCAGAAAATCAGCCATGATTCCCTTATTGTGGCTGGGATATCTTATCATACATGTAGTGTCCCTGCCTGATAACACAGGTACAATAAGAAAATCATGGCTGGGTTCCTGACAAGTCCCAGACCATAGAAAGTTTCTGCATTTGTGGTCGTATCCATTGGCAACTGATCAAGACAACAGATGTCACCACTAAGATGGTTAGAGAAAATCTTTAAAACGCTGCTGAATTATTAACTATTTATATTTGCAAAAATGTTTAACTTTTAATTATCTACAAATATAGATATGATTATGTTGAAGGGAATACCTCTTTAAGGTCACTTGAATGAAACTATGTTTTCCCCTTGTGAGTTGGTGCCTCCTCTATCTGTGGGGCTGGATTGATATGTCAGGTTTTGCTGACAGACTCCCTTTAAATTAGCAATATTTAAACATTCCTTTGTTAACTTGGTAAGGCTATGTTCACATTTGCGTTGGAGTCTGTTTAGAAACTCCGTTGCATTGTATGTTGAAAAAGTGCTGCAAGTCCGACTTTTTAGTCAATGGGGTCTGTCGGGCACTGTTGATGTCCGTTGCTTTAACAGTTTGTGTTTCTATTGTTCTGGTCCTACGATGGACCAGAACAATGAATACAATGGCGCAAATGTGAACATAGCGTAAAGGACACGACTTTCCAAATCCTTGCTGCTATGATTAATGACAATGAATCTTCAATGGATATAATGCTTTACTGCCTCACTGAAGACTTTGCTGTTCTACCATTTTGTATAAAATATTGCATTCCCTTTCATTAATATGGCCAACATTTCCAAAATCTCAAAGTCTTGTTTTAACCTTCTAGCCTATTTTTGGTCTATTTACACTCCTACAAAGATTGGAAAGCTTGTAATTGTAGGATTATTTTCCTCCTGCAGTCTCTCGTGCACTGGGCTCAGTAACCCGCTCTCTGCTCCTAGTCACATGTTATTTTTATATCTGCACAGAACTAATATAGGACAGGCTAATTTCAACATTTACCTCCATTCATAACCTGAATATCTCATGAAATCCTTCAAAATTTATTTGCTTTATGTGTCACTTCCTCAATTTTACAGATTGCTGCTTGTAGGCAGTGAGTGAGAAGATTATTCCAGAGGCTATAAACGTATTTAACCATATCCCTCTCACATCCCTGCTGCACTTGTATCCAGAAGGTGCTCTGGTACACTTACCTGTGTACTTGTAAATAACACATCATCATGACAGGATTTTAGCATCAGATTATAATGCCTTATACACAGGTAATTTTACTGTGAATGGCGGACCACTCCTTAACACTACGGAACCCTATCCTAAATATAAATGCTTCAATACACTGCAAGTGGAGATATTAGCAAGAAAATAAAATCTACACGCATGACATCTTATACAAAAAAATAAGCTAAAGGCTGAGTCCATACGTTGCAGAAGAGCTGTACTTTTCTGGTACAGATTGAGGACGGGGCCCCACGTGGCAGGAAAAACCGCTGCGTTTTATAGTCACTGCAAAGTGGACTGTAGCAAATTCCATCCACACATTGCAGAAAAATATGCGCAGTGGAAACATTGCAGTTTCCGAAACCGTTGCGTTTTTGGAAATCGCAGCATGTCAATTATACCTACGGAAACGCCGTCAGTTTTCCTATAAGTATAATTGAAGAATTGAGGAAAACTCTGCGGACTTTCTGTGAAAAGCGCTGCAAGACAAACCGTGATGTGTTTCCGCTGTGGGGCCTTAGCCTGAAGGTGCAGGTATTTTTGAGTCAAAGGTACTAGTGGCTTCTACATGAATGACAAATACAGAGGAAGCACTTATACTTCAACCCTCTGGTAAGTCCACTCCTGGCCTTGGCTCAAAAGTCTGCAACAAAAAAATGCAGGCTTTCTGCAACATCTGACCTCAGCCTAAAGGACTTATCCAAAGAAAAAACATTTATCACTGGTCCACAGACAAGCACTGTACTTGATATCTGTTTGTCTAGACTTAGTCCATAGACTCTGAATGGAAAGGCAGTATGCAAGTTCTACTAATGCTCCATTCAAACTCCTTTGGAACAGGAGACTTGGGATACCTGTGTTAGTGATCAGTGGATTTCCCAGTGGCAGCATCAGCGCTCACACATCTAACACCTGTCCTGTGGCTAAGCCTAGGTTCACACTAGCGTTCGGTCTCTGTTGGGGGTTTCCGTCCCCCATTCTGCTTGAAAAATGCGGAGAGAAAAGTCCTGCAAACAGGACTTTTCTCTCCACATTTTTTTGGGTGGAAACCCGGCAGAACCCATTATAGTCCGGGTAACCGCTTTTTAAGTGGATTAGGTTTCTGTTCTTCAGGTCCCCAAGCGGACCTGAGGAACGGAAAGCCGAATGCTACTGTGAACCTAGCGTAAGTGATAAATGTCTTTTTGAGATGACCCTTTTAATTCACATAATATTGGCAAACCCCTTTTTGCCTAACAAAAAAGCAGCATAAAGGTGCATTTACACGTTCAGATTTTTGCTTGTAATTTTCAAAGTCAAAACCAGGTGTGGATATAAATTGGGAGAGCATTTGAAGTTTTTGAAGTTAAAACATGAGTAGACTGAAAAACAGAGAAGTACCATCTGTAATTGACAGTACTGCCACTTGAGGTTCTGAATGTGGCCACTGTACTCAGTGTTGTGTCTGCTAGCGCTTTCACTTATAAATAGGTGGAACAGCAAATAATTACAAACTATTTCTCATTACTGACCACACGATAACAGCAAAACCACACGGCCAGTATTGATAGCCATTAATCTGTGTTTCACTAACCTTTACGTAACAGCCTGGACACTGAGGCTGTGGTGCAGCCAGGACACTGTGTGTGGTCTTTAGAGCCCTTGCACACGAACGAGTCCCGTCTGTGGAAAACGGTCCATGTGTGGGCCGTAGTACCTGGACTGAACTCGGCCCATAGGAGTCACTGAATAACACAGCCAAGTTCAGTCCGGGTACTACGGTCCACGCACAAAACGTTTTCCATTCACGCTATGTATTGCGATGGACTCGATGAGTGGACATGCCTACAGATTTAAAATCTGCACTGCAGGTCAAGTTTATTTAAGTCTGTAGCGTGTGGAAGAGATGTGGTAAAATTCCATCTACTTTGCTGGTACTGTAATATGCAGAAGATTTTATCAGACATCTTCATTTTATCGCATCTATCAGACATTTATGGCATATTATGTGGATATGCTATAAATGACTTTTGTGGGGAAAAACTCTTTAAATTAACATGCAGCGTGTTGAAAATGTGTAACAGATTTGGATAACTCATATCCACTATGCTGCTACAGTACAAGTACATGGCAACTAACCCATGGCGAGTGTGCCCTGTGTGACACCAGACTCAGGTGGCAATTCAGACACTTCTGCATAATAAAGGCAACCAATGTAGGTTTACAATAAGTTACATGAGACTACTTTAATATAAATGATCCATCATTACATATATATGCCTATGCCTGACCTGACTACACTAAACTAATAATACAGACATAGAAAGTTACAGTAGATGTTTTCCACCTCTCTGGATTCTCACCCTACTGTTTCTTTATTACTCATTTTAGTGCCACCTCCACCTCGGAGAAGACAAAATGCTATCCTGCTTGAGTACAGGTGAGTCAAAATGCTGATGCAACCATTTTTGTGTACAGGATACGTGACAACTGTATGACCATCAATGCTTACTTAGGTTGTATCCACTTTATGTAAATGGTCCAACTCACCAGAGGACGGGTCAAACTTGTTGGCAAGGAGATCCTGCTATATCCAGCTCATTCCCACAACTCCCACAGTGTCATACAGCATAAAGCCACAATATCACATGTGACTAAAAAAGCTCTTTTTGCGTATCCATAAAAAGATGATCATCTCTGTATTGCTTCATTGATATGTGGTCACAAGTGCATGTTTCTGCTCTTACTAAAGGCCGCTATATGGCACTATTATTGGTTTTGGCGGCAGAGACTCCCTGTAATTGTTATCCACATATCTTGCTCTAGCCACGTACTATAGTTGTGATCTTTCCCCTTCTTTCACACAAAAAGACTAAGGAGTATTATATGTGCAATCCACAAGCTCTACTGAACTGTAATATGGCACCTGTAGAAATATGTGGGGCTCTGCTGTAAATGCATATGTTTTTAGAAGAAAAACTTTCTGTTGCAATTTGTAAAAATGTCACATGAAAAAAGTGTGCTATACTACATTAGTCAACACCATTCCTTCTAGGGAAGTATATCTCCTCTTGAATGCCGTACATTAAAATATGTTTTTTTTTCCAGCCACACTCAATGCCCCTGCATGAACTGGTGAAATACAGTACTGCTCCATATTTAACCATGTGGTTTGTGTACTTCCTAGAAAAATGTCTAAACTTTTCTAGTAAACATGGGACAAAAACAGTGTTAAAATTCTACATCATTGAGACATGTGCATTGATCCTTCACGGGAACTGATTACTATACTATGCACATATCAATATTCACTCTTGGCAAGTACTTACTCTGTTGTATGGATTTCAGCCCCCTGAGAAATGTTGAGGCGAAAAGGTAGATGCATCCGGTCTGGTCAAATTGCACTTCTCCAACAATACTAAAAGAAGCTCCCAGACATATGGGTATCATGGCAGTATATTTAAGGGCATGGTGTTTAGTGCCCAGGAAAAGTTTTGAAAGAACCAAGGTGAAAATAGGGGTAGTTGTGTAAATCATCTGTGCAAAAGAAAGCTGAACACAGCTGAGTCCAAGATTCCCAAAGGCAATGCTGGAACAGAAGGTCACACTCAGTAAGAACACTTTAAAGCGAGCACCAGTATTCAGGGTCAGTTCTTCCTCAGTTTTTCCATGTATCAATCCAAACCTGAGAATGGGGTAGTCCAACAGGATGGCTGTCAGCATGTGAAGCGACGATAGTAGCAAGGGGAACCTAAAGTTATAAACTGCAAATATCCATTTGTTAAGACTAGAGATGGTGGTACCTGTTATCAACCAGGTAAGTATTGCAGCAATGAGATACAGTTTGCTGGTGCCTCGTTCCTGGGGAACTTGTTCTGGCTTGAGAGACATGATGGGAGCAGGAGACGTTCTATCAGAAGCTTCCATTTCAACCTCATCTTTCCTGCTGGGTGCTAAACACATTGAATGTTTTGGCAAATTTCCTAAATTGATGTCTTCACTCCAGGATATGCATAATTTTTATTTTTTATAAAGCTGCCGCCGGCATATTTACTGTCTCCATATACTCTCCGTCTTTCCCAGACTAGGCTTTTTCAGAGTCTTGAAGAATTCTGAGCTATGTATTAACAAATATATATGTTTAGTACAACAAATACACAATCCACAAAACATTTCACATTTCTTCAGTGCCTAATTCTTTTCTACTTTTTTCCAGCACCTCTATTACAACCCAGAAAGTTTAAGGCTATGTTTACACAGTAAAATATTGCGTTAGAAACATTCAAAGTTGAATCTACCTCCAAAATCAACGCTGATTCTGGACAAAGTATTTCAAAGTACGTGTTGATTTTGATGCTTCCGTGGCATGGATTTGAGGCACAAAATGAGAATAAAAAAAAACTCAGTGTGAACATACCCTAAAAGAGTAAACAAGTCTTACTGTATGTGATCAGTGAGGGTCACTACCGCAACACTTTACATATATGGAATAATACACAACAATATTGATAAAACGCAACTTTATGATGGATTGCTTCCATAAATGAAACAAGTGTAACAATGCCATTGTGCACTCCTGACTGCTAACCCCAATCACAGAATGTCAGTTACATATCACCCTTTACATTGCGACTGGTGAACAAAATGCTCAAAGGATGCAAATTTGTCTCTTATGATATTAGTGCTATAGACAGAATGATTGACAATCCGTTCCATCTATGGCTTTGCAATGAAGTCACCTACCTCTTGGTGGGTCTATAGATCAGGCAGTTGACAGTCAGCCATTGTTCACCTTCACACGTCCTCTCTGTGTAACCCTAAAACAAGCATGATCCATGCAGCGGTGTGATGTGTGTGACCCTCTATGCAGAGTGTAAACATCTGACCTGCTGCTGCTGATGATGTGAGCACTGCCTCCTCCTCCTTCCTTGTGTATTCACCAGCCAGGATCTTGCAGAGGACTGGAGCAGATCTCAAGGCTCATTCAGTTCTAGGCACATTACACATTACATACTATTCCTCAATCAGTCTCCTAGCAACAGGACAGTGAGAGGAACAGAACAGCATATGATGTCTGGTGATTCATGGGCCGCTGTGACTAATCTGCACCTCCTTTCCTGGATTTTTCTACAAAGAATAACAAGCTAAGGACTGGCACACAAAGCCCTGCCCTCCCTCCCTAGCACATCCCATACCTCCCAAGTCAGCCTTCCAAATTTAGATCCCCTGCCCTGGAAAAGTAAACAGTTCTTGGAATCAGTTTCCATCTAACACAGAGTATCACTATACTGACACCTAATAGTACACAATGGATCTCTTCACCACTCCACACACAAGTGACATGAGGACCAACTGCTGCATCATAAAGGGATCACGTGTCTTACTCTACTTCACACTGTGCTGCTTATGACGTCACAGACGAGTCTCCTATACTTATAACTACTTACATAAGGGCAGCACCTGCCACATTATCAGTGACAGCACAATACAGATGACATCACGTGATTGGCCTGCACACCTGTCAATTACATCGCACCCGTCTGCTGAACGAGAGCAGGAAGTGACGATAGGTTAATTGTAATCGGGAGGCGGGGTTTGTCACCTTACCGGTGTTCTGATTGGTGCCTCGTGTTTCCATTGTGTATCTATTGATCGCTGGCTGGACCGGTTTGCGTTGCTTAGCTACATTTTACTAAGGGTCATAATCTGTTACCATGGTGATGCTGCGGCTTAGTGTCTGAGAGATGTGAGGGCCGGGATAACCTCATTTCTTTATTTTTAGAAGCGTCTCTTCTTTCGCCATGGTTGCCTCTGAGTAACTGCCGTGTAGTAAACACCCTGGTACATGTCACCCGTGCCTTTTCTGTTTCCTCAATTAGCAGTGTAATATAGTATTAACCTTATTACTTTAGCAATGAGGTTACACAATGACCGGGAAAAAAGTCTCCCACAGTTGCCCTGCAAATCTGTCAGCAGAATACAGGTTTTTGTAATATTACAACAGAGATGTGCTTCGGACTCTAGGGGTGTGTTCACACGGCTGAAATTTTACTAGCTGAAAAATTCCGCCTCAGGAATATGAAGCTGAATTTTTCCGCTTGACCAAATTACACCGTGGAATTCAATGCAAAAACTGCAAATTCCGTTCCAGTCAGGCAGTATTTTTCAGCTTACCATTCACTTCAATGAGAGTTATCAGGTGGAATCCACCTGCTGAAGAAATCAGCTAGAGGAAAAAATTAGCGTCTGCCACACATTGGAAATGACTGAGGGGCAGATTTGAGGCGGAATTTGGAGCTGAGTTTGGTAAAGTGCTGGCACAAAAAAGGTATGTTCACGATGCCATAAGCATACCTCCCGACTTTCAAAGAACAGAAAGAGGGACAAAATGTGTGGCGCACTATGCGTGCCGTGACAAATTTAGCTCCACCCACTTCTACGTTGCCTCCGCCCATTCTCATCCATTTTTCGATGTGCCTCCACACAATATAATGCTCCTACAGTCACCCTAACATTATATGCCCCCACATTAAAATGTTCCCCTCCAATTGCCCCACAGTTTTAAGTCCATCTCTTCGTGCCCCAGTTTAAACTGGTGGAAACTAGAGGGGGACATTAAACTGGGGCAGCTGGAGGGGGACATTATACAGTGGGGGTAGTTGGAGGGGAACATTAAACTGGGGCAATTAGAGGCAGACATGTCCCCCTCCAGCTACCCCCCTACAGTTTAATATCCTCCTCCAGTTGCCCCCAGTTTGTCACCCTCCATCTGCCCCCCTCCAGTTTAATGTCCACTCCTCGATCTGCCCCCAGTTTAATGTCCCCCTTTATCTGCCACCAATTTAATGTCCCCCTGTCATCTGTCACCAGTTTAATGCCGCCCTATATCTGCCCCCAATTTAATTGCCCCCTTCATCTGCCTTCAGTTTAATTGCCCCCTACAACTGCACCCAGCTTAATGTCCCCCTTCATCTGCCCCCAGTTTAATTGCCCCCCCCTACATCTGCCCGCAGTTCCCCCTCTTGCATCAGTTTCCGTTCCCAGCAGCTTCCTCTTTCTGTGTAATGCCACACTGTCCTGTAGTATCCAGGATTCATAAAAAAAAAAACGAGCATAACTTGGGTGGTGTGTCACTTCTAGAAAAATCCATAACTTTGTGATATTTGTAGCTCTAACACTAAAAAGATATATTTTTAATATATGTACTGTATTTATTAATAAAGCAAAAACAAATAATTCTTTACCTTACCGATTAGTGACTTTTTTGTTGCTGAATTTCATTTGCTAAATCTTCAATTGAAGGTTGGTATTTCGTACATTCCAAGACCAGTGAGGTCTTGGCAGAGTTAACTGTCTCTGATGGGGTGTTCTCTTCCCCCAGTATTGCAGAGCGGTAACTATGATGGGTACACTGGCAGCAGGGTGAGATTTTGGTAGCTGCTTTAAGATAATGGCGGGGGTGTAAGGAACACCGACTGCCGCTGACAGGGCAACTGTGGGACACAGTTCTAGTGTTCCCAGCTGTCTGGGTGCAAGTCTGCAATAAATTTAGTGCGGGTGGGAGCTCTGGCTTCTCTACCTAACCCTAACATCAACTTCACTAACGGAGGTAAGATGGCCGCCATTCGCACAGCGCTCTCAGCAGGAAGCAGGAGAGTTGCCCCTCCTCTGGATGCTTTCAGCTTGCTGAGTGTCAGCAAAAACGTCTAAGCGTGTCACCTGTGACACGCGTGTCATAGGTTAGCCATCAGGGCTCTAGGATTTAGCATCTACCATTTAGCCGGAGATAAGAGCCGGTGGATAGGGGCAAAGTTTCTTGACAGCAAAATACTTCAGGGGCATAGCGGGACTTCAGGGGCATAGTGGGCCAAACCGTAAGCTATCCCGGACAACAGTGTAAAATCGGGACTGTCCCGCCAGATGCGGGACGGTTGGGAGCTATGCATAACAGCTGCTACAACAGCATATTGTGGTGGTGGAAGGCTCCTTTTACTTTTTCATTCACATTTCAGCTCACTCCTACTGCAATAGAGCTAGAGTGAAGACCAGTGAGGACACAGTTTGTTAGGTCATTTACTGAATCCACTTTTTCTTGGGCACTAAAGTATAACTGTCAGTTAATTTTTTTAATATGTAGGAGAAGTGATTTAAGTTTTTTAATAGACTTTATTAGGGAATTTTGTCAAGTTTTATCAAAAAGCCACCTCTGACGTTTTCCCTTAGGAATGCTCTAAGTGAGCGATGTTAAGGAAAATCTGTTGCTAAGGTTGTGTACTGTACAAGTTGAATACAGCTAACTTAGTAACAGAGGCAAGCTTCTCAACCTGCCTCTCTTCTCCCTGCAACTACCTACATACATGTATATAACTACATTTGTCCCCTTTCTGTAAAACTTATGGTTTTCCTCTGCCGACTTTCTGCCTCTATTATACCTATAAGGAAAACACCAGCGTTTCTGTAGGTATAATTGACATGCTGTGATTTACAAAATGTGTGCATTTTTGAAATTGCTTTGAGGGATTGCTTTGACACAACCGCATGGGAAGTGCTGCAGGATTCTTATGGAGAAGATATAGAAGGACTCACACACTGCATAACGGACTACATTAAGTTTTGTGTGGACAACACAGTACCCACAAAAGTGGTGAGGTGCTTCTCCTACAACAAACCATGGATTAACTCTGATATAAAAACACTACTTAAGGAGAAAAAGATGGCATTCAGGACAAGAGATAAGGAGGAGTTGAGGGAAGTGCAAAAGGAGCTGAGGCATCAAATCAGGCAGGGAAAAGCCAGTTATAAGGAAAAAATGGAAAAGCAAATGGAAAGAAAAGACATAAGGGGGGGTCTGGGAGGGGCTTAAGTCAATTTCGGGTCATAAACAGTCTGTCTGCCAGATTGAGGCTGATGTGAATTGGCTTAATGAACTAAACCTATTCTTCAACAGATTTGATCACACACCAGCTCCTCCCACCCCAGCATGTCCTTCAGCTCCCCCCACCACAATGACTTCACCCCATGCGGCTACTTCCCAACAGACCAGTAAATCCAGAAATCCGTCTTTATCTGACCACAGACTGACCTTCACACGGGCCCAGGTATAATAATAATAATAATAATAGTCCTTTAATAGTCCCACAATGGGGAAATTCAGTGTGTTACAGCAGCAAAGATAAGCAGATACAAATACAACATGTACAGGAATGTTCCAAGGTAAGAGGCATTACATTGATAGTAGACAGACAGATAAGAAGTAGCAGAGGAGGGGGGGGATTTAACAGGCAGAGAGATATTTCAGTTCTCTGTGTGTAATGATCTCCGCTTAGGTCGGTGTTGGTTGTACAGCCTAACCGCGGTGGGGAGGAAAGACTTCCGATAGCGCTCCTTCTCACACCTAGGGTGGAGCAGTCGGTCACTGACAGTACTGCCCAGCGCGATCACAGTCTCATGCATGGGATGGGACTTCTTCTTCTGCACGGAGCTCACCACGGACAGTATCCTTTTGTCACCCACCACCTGCACTGGGTCCAGTGGGCTCCCCAGGTCAGAGCTGGCCCTTCTAATCAGCTTGTCAAGTTTATTTCTGTCCCTGGTTGATATACTGCTCCCCCAGCAGGCCACTCCAAAGAAGATGGCTGATGCCACTACCGAGTTGAAGAAAGTCCTAAGAAGTGCCCCCCGGATTCCAAAGGCTCTCAGCTTCCTAAGCAGGTAGAGCCTGCTGTGGCCCTTCCTGTACAGGACCTCCATGTGATCTGCCCAGTCCAGCTTATTATTAAGGAGCAAACCCAGGTACTTATAGGTGTTCACAATCTCGATGCCCGTCCCCAGGATGTCCACTGGTTTAGGAGGGCATCTGCCTTTAAGGAAGTCCACCACCATCTCCTTGGTCTTCCCCGCGTTAATCTTCAGGTGGTTCCGGTGGCACCAGTCCACAAAAACCCGGTTCAGTTCTCTGTACTCCCTGTCATCATCGTCTGTGATGAGGCCTACTATTGCAGAGTCGTCAGAATACTTCTGTAGGGAGCAGCTAGATGAGTTGCACCTAAAATCTGCAGTGTACAGTGTGAAGAGGAAAGGGGCGAGAACCGTAGGTGAGGAAGGAGATGAAAAAGATCAAGGCGAGGAAAGCCGCAGGGCCAGATGACATCAGTGCAAGGCTAATTAAGACTTGTGGGGACCAGCTGTGTGGTATAATTACATTTATGTATAATATGAGCCTGAGGCAGGAAATAGTCCCTGAATTATGGAAATCTTCTTGTGTGGTACCAGTTCCAAAGAAACCTCACCCTATGGACCTCAACGACTACAGACCTGTAGCACTGACATCCCACCTGATGAAGATCTTAGAGAGATTGGTTCTCACACATCTCCGCCCTCTAGTGAGCCCCGCTATGGACCCCCTCCAGTTTGCTTATCGGCCAGGCATTGGGGTAGATGATGCCATCATCCACCTTCTGCACAGGGCTCTGTCTCACCTGGAGAAACCAGGGAGCACGGTGAGAATAATGTTCTTTGATTTCTCCAGTGCTTTTAACACCATACAGCCCAGGTTACTGAGGGACAAGCTGGGCCTTGCTGGAGTGGACCACCACCTCTCCAACTGGATCCTAGACTACCTCACAAATCGACCTCAATACGTGAGAGCCCAAGACTGTGTGTCAGGTACCGTGATCTGTAATACAGGGGCACCTCAGGGTACGGTTCTCGCCCCTTTCCTCTTCACACTGCAGATTTTAGGTGCAACTCATCTAGCTGCTACCTACAGAAGTATTCTGACGACTCTGCAATAGTAGGCCTCAGACGATGATGACAGGGAGTACAGAGAACTGAACCGAGATTTTGTGGACTGGTGCCACCGGAACCACCTGAAGATTAACGCGGGGAAGACCAAGGAGATGGTAGTGGACTTCCGTAAAGGCAGATGCCCTCCTAAACCAGTGGACATCCTGGGGACGGGCATCGAGATTGTGAACACCTATAAGTACCTGGGTTTGCTCCTTAATAATAACCTGGACTGGGCAGATCATATGGAGGCCCTGTACAGGAAGGACCACAGCAGGCTCTACCTGCTTAGGAAGCTGAGAGCCTTTGGAATCCGGGGGGCACTTCTTAGGACTTTCTTCAACTCGGTAGTGGCATCAGCCATCTTCTTTGGAGTGGCCTGCTGGGGGAGCAGTATATCAACCAGGGACAGAAATAAACTTAACAAGCTGATTAGAAGGGCCAGCTCTGTCCTGGGGAGCCCACTGGACCCAGTGCAGGTGGTGGGTGACAAAAGGATACTGTCCGTGGTGAGCTCCATGCAGAAGAAGAAGTCCCATCCCATGCATGAGACTGTGATCGCGCTGGGCAGTACTGTCAGTGACCGACTACTCCACCCTAAGTGTGAGAAGGAGCGCTATCGGAAGTCTTTCCTCCCCACCGCGGTTAGGCTGTACAACCAACACCGACCTAAGTGGAGATCATTACACACAGAGAACTGAAATATCTTTCTGCCTGTTAAATCCCCCCCCCCCCCCCCTGCTACTTCCTATCTGTCTGTCTGCTATCAATGTAATGCCTCTTACCTTGGAACATTCCTGTACATGTTGTATTTGTATTTGTATCTGCTTATCTTATCTTTGCTGCTGTAACACATTGAATTTCCCCATTGTGGGACTATTAAAGGACTTTATTATATTTTATTATTATTATTATTATTATTTCCCATCCACTTTGCAGGTAATGTAAAACACAGTGTTTTTTGCCGCTGACAAAACACTGTGTTTTCGCAATGTGGGGCCCTAGCCTTACACTGACTGTCAGCACTAATTGCTGACAGCCAGGCTCTCCTTTATCTTCCAGGGGTGCTCACTACCTTATTAGCTTCTGGAATGGACTGGAGAGACATAGGAGAGACAGGCTGTCAGCCATCAGCACCAACTGTCATTGCAAAAGTCATGCTGAAGACAGATTTTACTCAACAATGCTCATTTAGTGGCAGTTTTTAATAAAACTTGAAAAAAAATCCCCAAATAAAGTCTATAACAAAAATAGTTAAAATAATTTCTCTTACACATGGAGAGTAGTGAGACTTATACTTCAAATTCAGACAAGCCTGTCCTTGTAATGTAACGGATGGACAGGGCAAAGCTTCTTCAACCAGGGTGAAAAAACGGACGTCACTTCAGTGGCTAATGTGTGTGAAGACTGGCTTAGCTATATATTACTGACTATGGGCAATCTCCTGAAGACACATTAAACAAAAAGAACCTTCAGAAATAAAACTATATACATACGTGGACAAAATTGCTGGTACCCCTCGTTTAATGAAAGAAAAACCCATAATGGTCACAGAAATAACTTGAATCTGACAAAACTGGAATTTGCCCAACTACATGTTGACAAGCCACAAAGCTTCTGGGAGAATGTCCTGTGGATAGATGAGGCAAAAATCGAAATTTTTGGCAAGGCACATCAACTCTATGTTCACAGACAGAAAAATGAAGCATATCTTGAAAAGAACACCGTCCCTACTGTGAAACATGGAGGAGGCTCTGTTATGTTCTGAGGCTGCTTCGCTGCATCTGGCACAGGGTGTCTTGAATCTGTGCAGGGTACAATGAAATATCAAGACTATCAAGGGATTCTAGAGAGAAATGTGCTACCCAGTGTCAGAAAGCTTGGTCTCAGTCTCAGGTCATGGGTCTTGCAACAGGATAATGACCCAAAACACACAGCTAAAAACACCCAAGAATGGCTAAGAGGAAAACATTGGACTATTCTGAAGTGGCCTTCTATGAGCCCTGACCTAAATCCTATTGAGCTTCTTTGGAAGGAGCTGAAACATGCTGTCTGGAAAAGGCACCCTTCAAACCCGAGACATTTGGAGCAGTTTGCTCATGAGGAGTGGCCAAAATACCTGTTGAGAGGTGCAGAAGTCTCATTGACAGTTACAGGAATCGTTTGATTGCAGTGATTGCCTCAAAAGGTTGTGCAACAAAATATAAAGTTAAGGGAACCATCATTTCTGTCCAGGCCTGTTTCATTAGTTTTCTTTTTATAAAAATTCTATTGAAGCATGGTTGAAAAGCAATGTCTGACTTTCATTTGTTCATTTTCATAGAATTTTTATATATTATTACTTTTGTCAGCTTCAAGTTATTTCTGTGACCATTGTGGGTTTTTCTTTCATTAAACGAGGGGTACCAACAATTTTGTCCACGTGTGTATTTTTTTTTTTCAAGCATAGATATAAATCAATCCTTACATCAATAAAATGTAAAAGTGGATTCATATTCCAGTCCAGATGCATTTAATATACATAGATATTCATAGGAGTCTGCATAAAAGCATCAACTACTCTTACTTTTACCATTCTTACACAAATTGCTTAGCTGATGGATCAATCTACACAAATCCAGCTTACACTTTATTTAATAATATATACTAACGGTGACAGACGATTGATGCAGATATTAATATATGAGATCCAGGGATACTGGACCTCTATTCCAGGTTATGATGCAGTTGAAAAAAGATCCCTAACACAAAAAACAAGAGAAATATGAGCACAATAAGGAAAGCTGCTTGCTGTCTATGACTAACATCCCATCAGCAATAACACCAGCAGCTAGTCACAAGTAGATACTAGAACGTTGTAAGCTTTTCTTACATTACATGCTGTGATATGCTACAGAATCCTTTCTGAACAGTGTACAGAGGAACCTGAATAGAGACATGAACAGACTGTGAAGAGAGACTAATCCCCTCCCTTTCTCTGTCTTGATTATGAAGATGACTAGGGACCTCCTATATTTTCTAGATTCTTTACACACAGAGTGTTCTATTTCAAGTGTTTTATTTCTGTAAATGTTGTTTATGGATTACAGGTAATGAAAACCCAAATCTAAGAAAATTAGAATATTGTGAAAAAGTTCAGTATTGTAAATTCAGTGTGTCACCTTCCAAGGTCTCCTAAGCCTTTAAATGGTCCCTCAGTCTGGTTCAGTAGGACACACAATCATGGAAGACGCTGATTATGAATTGTATTACTGAATTACTGAAATGAATGAACGTTTCAAAGATATTCTAATTTATTGAGATGCACCTGTATTTCTCACAGAACCTGTGATGGAGGTTCCAGTGCAGATGTTTAGTATGAAATATTATGTTATACAATGTCATTCAGGTATGTGGGCCAACTTCACCTCTACCAAAAATAGAACAGATACAGGAGCAGAACAACCATGAAGAATATCTGACATATCTTTGTGACTAGTCACATGTTCTTTATCACTAGCGGTATATTTGTATGGGTTTACACATATCATTTGTGTCCAGCCAGTTGTCTTATGCCTGAGCTGGACACATTGTGGTGTGCCTGTCTGGTGTGTATATTCAGACAGAAAAATACTGCATGCAACTTTTTCCTGTCTGCCACCAGATGAAATTAAAACGAATGTGCCGGATTCTAGAGACAATCCTGCAGTAAATGATGGGATCAGTCCTGGCATCAGATTCTCTCTGGTGGTTCTGTACCATGCTGGTTAGAAATCACTAGACATTTACAAACTTAGCAGTGTAGTGTGCCCTACTAATATCTGCAGAGGTTGGCTGCACTGCCCCAATGAAACTAGCTGGAGGCACCAGCATCCCAAGTGGATTAGTGAAATATTGCAGCAGACATTACAGCAGTCTTTCCCAACCTTTTCAGACTCGGGGTACCCCTGAAAAAAAAAACATTTCCTCAGGGCACCCCACCAAAAAATTTTTACTACAAGACTAAAAAACAACCATTTTGATGTGGGGTTTTTTTTTGCGCAGTTTTGGAATTTACGACTGGAACATAAACTTGTTCCACTTGTAAATTTTAAAAACCTCACCAAACACCACATCAAAACTGCATGTATTTTCCTATTGCAGTTTTGATGCAATTGTAACTGCATCAAGTGAATGCACCCTCAAAGCTACATTATCCTATACTTTCCACCCAACACAAACAGAAATTCACCTTTTCTCATCACCAAACTCCCTTAGAGGCTCAAAGTGCAGTATATGCTCCCCAGTGGCCCTCATACACATAATAATGGTTCCCAGTGGCCCCCAGACACCTAATAATGCTCCCCAATTGGTTTCAGACACCTAATAATGCTCCCCAGTGGCATCTAGACACCTAGTATTGCTCCCCAGTGGACCCCAGACAAGTAATTATTTCCAGTGGCCCCCAGATATGTAGTAATGTTTTCAAGTAGCCCCCAGGCAAGTAATAATGTCCCCCAGCAACCCCGAGGCAAGTAGTAATGTCCCTAATGCAAATAATAATCTTACCCAGTGACCCCCAGGCAAGTAATAATGTCCCCAGTGGTGCCCAGGTAAGTAATAGTGTCCCCTAGACAACTACTAATGACGCCTAGTCGCCCCCAAGACAACTAAAAATGTTTCACAGTGGCCCCCAACCACATAATAAAGTCCCCTTGTGGCCCCCAGGCAAGTAATATTGTCCTCCAGTGGCCCAAAGGCAAGTAATAATGTTCCCCAGTGGCCCCCAAGCAACTAATAATGTCTCCCAGTGGCCCCCAGGCATCTAATAATGTCCCCCAGTGGCTCCCAGGCAACTAATATCGTCCTCCAGTGGCCCAAAGGCAAGTAATAATGTTCCCCAGTGGCCCCCAAGCAACTAATAATGTCTCCCAGTGGCTCCCAGGCATCTAATAATGTCCCCCAGTGGCTCCCAGGCAACTAATATTGTCCTCCAGTGGCCCCCAGGCAAGTAATATTGTCCTTCAGTGGCCCCCAGGCACCTTATAATGTCTCCAGTGGCCCCCAGGTATATAATGTCCTCCAGTGGCCCCACGACAACTAATAATATCCTCCACACAACTAATAATGACCTCCAATGGCCTCCAGGCAAGTAATATTGTCCCCCAGTGGCTCCCAGGCAACTAATTATGTCCCCCAGTGGCCCCCAGACAACTAATAATGTCCCCAGACAACTAATAATGAACTCCAGTGGCCCCCGGGCATGTAATAATCTCCCCCAGTGGCCCCCATACAACTAATGTCCCCCAGTAGGCTCCAGGCAACTAATATTGTCCTCCAGTGGTCCCCAGGCAACTAGTAATGTCCCCTAGTGGCTCACAGTCAACTAATAATGTCCCTCAATGGCACCCATGCAAATAATAATTTCCCCCAATGGCCTCCAGGCAACTAATATTGTCCTCCAGTGGCTCCCAGGCATTTAATAATTTCCCCCAGTTGCCCCAGGCATCTAATAATGGCCCCCAGTGGACCCCAAACAACTAATAATGTATCACAGTGGCCCCCAAACAACTAATGTCCCCCAGTAGACCACAGGCAACTAATACTGTCCGTCAGTGACTCTCAGACAAGTAACATTGTCCCCCCCCCCCCAGTGGCTTCCAGAAAAGTAATACGTTCTCCCCAGTGGGCCCCCAGATAAGTAATAATGTCCCACAGACAAGTAATACTGCCCCCGTGGACCCCAGACAAGTAATAAAGCCCTGCAGTCATAGTGGCCCTCAGTCAACTAATAATGTCCCCAGTGGCCCCCAGGCAACTAATATAACACTAAATGCAAATACAACAGGTTATGTATCCATATTAGTGGATAACATATATGGTCTGCCCCTGTGATGGACAGTAGTAGTGTGACAAACGCACACTAGACACTAAGAGCAGATAATAGAATGCGTTCTAAGGGGAAAAAGTCTTCCCGGATTGTCCTAACCAGACCTCAATATACGGGGGCAGATAGATGCAACACAAGGGATCACTCTGCCTACCTGGAAACAATCCCATGCTTTAGAAGGTAGGACAGTCGGCTTGCAAGCGGTGTCAGAAGGTCCCTAGATGACTCACTCCGCGATACAACCGGTGGATAGGGTGCCTCACTCCTCTTCATTACTGGGGGCACCTAGTTCTGGTACCATAACATCGTACACAATTTGTCTTCTCTCCATAGCAAAATATTTTTTTGCAACAGCGATACAAAGTGACACCACAACGCACCGCAAACGTGTAAATATTTTGGACCATCAGGCTTAGTAAAAGAATTTTAAAAACACATAGGTAGTCTTCAAGGTTGTTAAAAGTGTTAAAAACCAGCCTCCTCCATAGATCCCCTCACAGATGGACCATTCCATCTCCAGAAATGGTGCATTCTTCACACCAATTTTTGCTATCTAAGGAAAGTGATAGCAACGCACCTGATGGCCCAGAAAGTCCGACGGTCCAAAACGTTAAAAATAATATGTTGTTTTCGCCTAGCATCAATTGATATCCTGTGCCCCAGAAATGGAGATGTGGCCTGTGTCTTCCATGGTGAGATTGTTCAACCAGGTTGATAGTCTTTCTTTTGACTGACCCTGTGCCAGCTACAATACAGCGGAATGACGGAGGAAATTGTGCTTCATGGGTTTTCTGTAAAGCATGAAAAATGGGGCACGTAGAGTGCTTTACCATAAGGTATTTCTATTTGCTTACGTGTTACAATACCCATATATACCCCCTCCTCAAATAATTGGACTAGGGATGCTTTAATGAGATAGGGTTGCACAGTGTTATGCAATAGATAGGAAACCTGGTATTCCAGAGAGATTTGCAGTGAGAACATATTTATTTCAAGAAGTAAGAATCCAATATGTACAGTAGTACAGTTTCGGTAATACAACTGACCTTATTCAGGTACTATGTATAATAAAATCAGAAATGGGATTGGGATGAAACATTAGCCCATAATATCCACCTGAGTACACAAAAACATTATCTTATACAATTGTAGCTTATCACACACTGTATGTCTAAAGTGTAACTGTATAGCTGTAACTATGAGTAATATATGTACCACCACAAATATAGAGTGTACTACAATTACTCGGTTGGAATAGAGTCTACTATAGTCACATAGTCGGAATAAGATGAAATACATTGGTATATTGAAATATGCAACATGCAGATGTCCCCTAAAACAAACAAAAAACTTGGATGCCAAAAAAAAAAATAAAACCTCACAGTCCAAAGCTCTTAACTGCAAGCATGAGAACACTCAGGACCTATTTTCTGCAAGGTGATGACGAGCTGATATACACGTTTATTTCTTTGTCTATGTTCAGACAGTGCCTAGGGCCGCTTGAGGGTGGGTTCACACCTGCGTTTGAGTCCGTCCGCTTCCAATCCGAGTGAAAATCTCGGGAAACTGGATAGGCATCAGATACCGACAGGTTAGCGACGCATTGGTTAAAAACCCAATCATTTGAATGGGTTTTTAAAGCAATGCGCGGGTGTGCGCTTACACCCTCTGCGCTGCCAATCCTTTTTTTTTCGTCGGAAACAAAGTCGAACATGCAGGACTTCATGTCCGACGAAAAAAACCAGCTTCGCAGCGCAGAAGGTGTAAGCGCACACCTGCGCATTGCTTTAAAAACCCATTCAAATGAATGGGTTTTTAACCAATGCGTCGCTAACCTGTCGGTATCCGATGCCTATCCTATTTCCCGAGATTTTCACTCAGATTGGCAGCAGACGGACTCAAACGCAGGTGTGAACCCACCCTGAGCTGTAACTTTGTTGGAAGCCTGCAACTATACAGTTATGTTATAATTGGTCAGTTTTTCCAATCAGAAACCTAAATATTTAATTTTTTTCTAATCTGTTTTTCAATTTCTTTTTGTAGATTTTTTAATTAATTTTGAGACCGTCCCAATTGCAGTTCCTCGATCCGAGCTGAGCTCCCTTCAAAGATCGATCTTTCAGTTTATCTGGAATGGTAAACACCACCGCATTCCCCGCTCGGTGATGTTGTCGGGCAAGAGTGAGGGCGGGTTGGCGGTCCTGCATTTGTTGCATTACTACTGGGCAACCCACCTGCGTTGTATTCCATTTTGGGCTGCGCCGCAGGCTTACATGAAATGGGTCGAGATTGAGAAGCTGTGGCTGGCACCGATCGATCATAATGCATTCCTGTGGTCCCGTCCCTACCCCTTCCCTCCACCCCCCTTTCCGGACCCATTCGCTTCACGCGAGCTATTTGGATCACCTGATCCAAACTTTTTCCCCTGGCCTCCCTGTGTTCCTCTATGGTTTCCTTCTTGTATAACCTGCTCCTCCCGGGGGTACTTACGGCGGCTATGGTACGGCCCTGGAGTAAACTGGGCCTTTTTCACATCGCTGACCTGGTAGACCCGATGACTTTGGAGCTCAGGCCTTTTGATTATCTCACCTCTGTCCTACGCTTGCCTATTTCTGAGTGGTTCCATTGCCAGTAAATCGTCCATTTTGAGGCCTCCCCAGTTTGGTTCCCTGAAGGTCTCAATTCCTACTGCTTTTGAAAAGGTTTGCCGAGCCGATACCTCCACGGCCTGATCTTGGGTATCTACAGGCTCCTCTCCTCTCCAGAGGGACGGGCCCCCCCTCTCATAAATATATGGTCAAGTGGTCTGGGGCTCTAAAAAATTATGTTGACTCAAAGAAATGTGTTTTTCTTCAAAATTTTAAATGTATGTACATGTATTAACAGATTTTTAAAAAATCATATAAATCTAGTATTAACATGATCATAATGACCCAGAGAATAAAGCTAGCATGTCACTTTTACTAATGGAAGCTATTAAAAGAATCCAGCAGTTCTGCAATATTTTTCAATTTCACTTCATTGTGATTTTTTTTTCCAGCTTCTCAGTACATTGCACAGAACATTAAAAGGTACCATTTTGAAGTACAATTTATTCCACAAAAAACAAACCCTCATATGACTATGTAAACAGAAAGATTAAAAAGTTATGGCTTTTGGAAGGCAGGAAGTAAAAAACGAAAACACAAAAATGAAAAATTACTTCTTCACTGTAAGGGTTAAAGCATCTTTAAAAGGAACCTGTCATTACGAAAATTTTGTTTAGTTTGCAGACATCATGTTATAGATCAGGATAGGCTGAAAAGATATATAGTTTTCTGGGAAACGATTTAGTAATCATTTATCCATCTATTTCTCTGTTCTTTCTGTGCTTAGAAGGAGTAGTTGAGTCCAGTGGGCGGTCCTAACAGCGACTGACAGTTGTCTCACTGTATTCACACTTATAGAGGAAGGCTGTCAGTCACTTAAGACCGCCCACTGGACTCTTTTTCTTCTTCTAAGGACAGAAAGAACAGAGAAATAAATGAATTGACATTTTATATTGAATCTTTTCCCACAAAACTATATATCATTCTGTTCAGCTTCTCCTGCTCTGTAACATACTTGGTTCCAGGTTCCCTTTAAGATCATAACAGTGAACATCCCAGAAATTTAACTCTTAGATGTTATGAACCACTCAGTCATAGTACTCATTCATGAATTCACATGTAAAATGTGCTATCTCGACATCGCTAAACAGCTGCCAGCATTACTGCAGAAGTACCATGTAAAAGTCAGTCTTAGAATTGTGTGCCCAACAATGTAACTTGATATGAAATCAAATGCAGCAGTGCCGAGCTGTCTCTTTAACAGTGTAATGTGATGAAATAGCTAAGTCATTCCGTCTATGAAGCAGTAATGGAAGCTGCCTGTACAAAATCTTTTCCACCGTTTCTAGATTACAAGACAGAGAAATACATACTGACTAAAAACAGGAAGATTGGTGTATTTCATCGTCTGCTTCAGCTTGGCATTCTATGCTATATAGTAGGGTGAGTAAATTATAATTTTTTTTTCTGGAACAAAATAATGTTTAGAAAGGTTTTTGCATGAGAAGATGTAAAAAAAAAACTCCATTATGGGGGTGGGAGCGCAAATACAGAAAAAAAAATCATACATATATTTTAGTTTTCTATGTTTTGCTTATGTTTATGAGATTCCCCAGATTTATAATTAAAGGATAGGGATAATCCTGTAGGAACAGAAGCAGAGTCCTTATTAAAATGCAACAAATTATTATTCATATGGATGTATTAATTCCTAGGTGGGAATATACATCTAAACTAGTGACTGTATTTCATCTAATCATTGACTATAGAGAACCTATCTAGATTTGACGTCTGACTGCTGATGCATACATACATCAGGTACCAGGTCTTAAACAAGTATAATGTAGTAAGATGTCATGGACCACAACACACAGCAGCAAAATGCCTATCTACAATAGGGACTAGATCCTACACAGTAATCTCATAGCTCATTGTGCAATAACAAACATCATAGGTCTCTTGCAAAATGCAAAGTCCTGTGTATTGATCCTGAGAAGCTTCACATAGAAACCCTATGGGTGCATATTGCAGAGCTATAGGCTCTCCATGTGCCCTTATATGAAGTCTGAATTTGTGAAAAAAAAAATCGGTGCTCCTCTGTATGAAATCATTAAGGTACTGTATGGGTCGACAAACCTCTATAGGCATATTTATTTAAAGATATTGTATGAAAAGTCATCTTCATATACTCTAGTAAGATAGATGAATGTAGCAGAACCCTCATTCTCTACTGAGTCATTGGAGGGGGATTAAGGCTAGTATTTTCCATGCCAGGCTTGATAACCCCTATGCTGGCAAAAGTGCACCTAATTTATGATGAGGTACAGGCCAGTAGACTGAATGCCAATACAGAAATTTTTATCAGCTTTTAGCTGGCATAGTTTTACATTATCGCCCCATCCACAACACACCTTCGCAACACCCCTTTTTCAAAAAGTGGCGAGGGCAGCTTGTGACAATTTTTGTTGCAAGTAGGCTTTAAAAAATTGCAAACCTGAGCTCTGGGAATTTTTGCACCACATCCATTTCAGATTCTGGCTAACTCCTAATGAGGCTTAGTTTATTATTGGAGTATTATAAAACTTTTTACACTTCAATGAATGGATATGTGTTACTTATTATTTCCTTGTAAATGGACTTTGTTGGGTATCAGACTATATATCTAATGTGTGGTTTATTCACAGGTGGGTGTTTATAGTAAAAAAGGGATACCGAGAAAGTGATAATAATCCACACATTTCTGTGATAACAAAAATGAAGGGAACTTCGTTGACCAAAGATTTTAGGGAGTTTCAAGAAAGATTATGGGATGTAGCAGACTTTGTGAAACCTTCTCAGGTGAGTTTTCTTATTATGACTTACCACAACATTATACCTATAGAGAAACTGCCAGCGTCTCCGTAGGTATAATTGACATTCTGCGATTTCCAAAACCGCAATGGTTTTGAAAATCACAACTTTTCCGCTGTGCGTATTTTTCTGCAATGTGTGGATGTGATTCGCTAGAATCAGCGACTGTAGAACGCCGCAGTTTTTGACGTAATGTTTTCACAGTGGTCAAAAGTGGGACTCGGCCTTAATCAGTATTTCAGTTCTCTAGTATCATTACAATAGAGCAGGGGTCAGCAACCTGTTTTGCATTGTGTGCCAATTTAACCCCTTCACACAAAATCACGTACATGTACGTGATTGGGTGTGAAGGGTTGTATGGCGAGAGCTCAGGAGCTGAGCTCTCTCCATACACGGCGGGTGATGGCTGTATAACACAGCCGTCACCCGCCACTAACAGCGGCGATCAGTGCCGACATCGATCGCAGCTGCTAACACTTTAGATGCCGCAGTCAAACGTGACCGTGGCATCTAAAGTGTGCAGCCACCACGGGCGCCGCCATCTTTCGCTGATCGCCACCCTCCTGTACGTCATCAGAGGGCAGTGATCAGTTGTTATGACAGCTGGGAGCCTATTGAAGGCTTCCAGACTTGTCATTACATTAGCCAGAGGCATCGTGTAATAGAAGGGAATGAATTACGCTATACACTGCAATACATTAGTATTGCAGTGTATAGTGTGAGCAATCAGACCACCTAGGGTTCAAGGTCCCTAAGGAGTCTGATCATAAAAGTAAAAGAAAAAAAAAAGTTTTTAAAGTATAAAAAACCCCAAAAAATATAAAAGTTCAAATCACCCCCCTTTCCCTAGATCACATATAAAAATAAACAAAAGTAAACATCAACACTTTAGGTGTCCCCACACTCCAAAATGTCCGAACTACTAAAATATCTTTTATCATGCGGTGAACGGCGTAGCCGGGGAAAAATCAAAATGGCTATATGGCTGTTTTTTCAACTTTCATCAAACCATCAGATCTTCCCCAAAATGGTATCACTAAAAATGCCATCTTGTCCCGCATAAAAACACGCTATACCCAGCTCCATACACATAAATACAAAAAAGTTACAGGTGTCACAATATGGCGACACAACATTTTTTTTTATATTTTGCAAAGTTATTTTTTAAAAGGTATCAAAACATTACAAATACTATATAAATTTGGTATCGCTGCGATCGTACTGAACCGCAGAATACAGGCAACTGGTCATTTTTACCATATAGTGAATGCTGTAAAAATTAAACCCATAAGAAATTGGCGTAAATGCCTTTTTTTTCCAATTCCATCTCATTCTGAATTTTTTTTCCAGCTTCCCAGTACAATGTACAGGATATTGAAGGGTGCCATTACAAAGTACAATTAGTCCCGCAAACAATAAGCCATTATATGACTCTGTGAACTGAAAAATGAAAAAGTTATGGCTCTTGGAATGGGGGTAGGGAAAAATGGAAATGCAAAAACGAAAATTGGCTGTAGTATGAAGGGGTTAAAGAAAAAATCTAAGATGAAGCAGTCATTGTGACTTGTAATAATTGTAAGGATGTTGACCCCCGTACATCCTATAATGCATATCATAACAATTTAAACATTCCTCTCTATGACTTTTTTATGCAAAGATGATCCTTCTCTGGTGGATACAGCTTTTCTCAGAACAGAGTACATAGAGTGATCTGTATAAAGCCAGTTTTTTGGGGGCAGAGGATGTCCCCCACGTAGGCCAGTTTTTTAGTTGTATAAACCCATACAAATTTGTACAGCCTTGTTGAAAAGAAGAAACTTCTATTTTGACGTGTTCAGCTGCCTTATCATACTTTACTTTTGCACTTGCTTCAAGGTACAAAAAGGTCCATGAGAGAGAGGGACTAACTGGAGCAGCAGCATTTTATACATTAGAGAGAGCCCTAAGTAAATATGCCTGAAGTGCCAAGCTTGGCCCAGTTGCTGACCCCTGCAATAGAGAATAAAATAATACTGATCATGTCAGACTACCTTAAAAGAAATCTGTCAGGGCAATTTGGGACACTAAACCACACACACGTCCATGTGGACTGGGGGTTTAGTGTCCCAAATCACCCTGTTATAACGCAATCCATGGCCTCATAAAAAACCTTTATACTCACCCTGCCGCTGTACTCCCCGCGCCTAAGCAGTTCTTCAATTAAGCCAGAGGAGTACACCTCGGCTTCAGTGCGCATGCCCCGCAATTACGCAGTGAAGCCGGGGTGTCCATCTTTGGCTTCACTGAAGAACAGCGCAGGCGCCGGGAGGCGTGCCTCATGAATAAGCCGGACCGATCTCACCAAACAGCGTCGATTAGACCCTTATCTAGGTAAGTATAAAAGTTTTTTATTTTTAATGTACCTGCAGATTGCATTACAACAGGGCCATCTGGGACACTAAACCCCAGGTCTATAAGGACCTGTTTAGTTTAGTTTAGTGTCCCAGATTGACCTAACAGATTCCCTTTAAAGGGTTTATCCGGAACCAAAATATTAATGGTCAATACACTGTATCCCCACCAATCCACTGATGAACAAGATGTCACATGGCTTGACAATTACTGATTGATGGGGATGCACAATGTTGGATCCCCTCAAATCTGATACTGATGAGCTCTCCTAAGGACTTATCACTGTAGGACAGCTGACAACTGGACCACCAAAGCAGTGATTCTGGAGCATTACCAGAGAAGTAATAGTAATATTGGATTTCTCACATCTATGCTGTTCAGTAGAGATGAGTGAATTTTTCAAAAATTCGATTCGGCAGCTTTGCCGAATTTTCCCAAACGATTTGATTCGATCCGAATTAATTCGCGGTGAATCGCATTAAAAAACAGCTATTTCCTGGCTGCAGAGAGCCTGTATAGTGGTGTAACTGCTAAGGATGCCACGCTACCCGATAATTTACATGTTACCATAGCAACGTGGCCTAGCGCGAAGTATCCAGCCTCGGTGTCTAGCGAGACCCCATCGGGTAGTACGGCGTCCTGTAGCTGCTAAGGAAGCACCTCACATCTCTCCATGTTCCTCCACTGCACAGGATACAACTTTCCATCATGCGTACGGACCTTCTTACAAGCAGACACGCCTTCCTAGTCCGTCTGACGTCAGAAGGTCCTTACCAAGTATGGTATTTAGCCTTTACCACAATGCCATGCGTGCAGTCAATCGGGCTGGCAGGCTGCTGATTAGCTGCACGCATGGCATTGTGGGCGATCCCGCGTTCCCAGAGTTCCTTGTCCCATGTCCTAACAAGTGCAGTAAGCCATTTTAGGAAAAAATGCGATTCGTTACCACGAAGCGTGAGGAAATCTGAATTCGATGCAAAATGAATATTTCCTGATATTCGGATCGAATTCCACTTCGTTAGCTTCGATTCGCTCATCTCTACTGTTCACCAATATTGTAAATGAAAATATAGTGATTCCTTGACTGGTACAGTATGCAGATTAAGAAACTATACAGAACAGAAAGTAGAACCTTAAAAAGCTACATAGCGTTACAAGTAGTACATTCACTTTAAGCAAAATGATTTGAAAAGTTTGAACCATGTTATGTATGTCTAGTACAATGTTTTACTGTTCAGTAAAAACCTTTGTGGCTCATGTGAGCTGTAAACTAACTTGGTCAAATAAGATATCTATATGTTGAACTTTTACAGGGAGAAAATGTCCTGTTTTTGGTTACCAAATTTATCTCAACACCAGGACAAGTATTAGGAGTGTGTCCAGAGGTAAGAGGACTCTTTTCTTCTTAGTAGTCTATAAATCTATAACTTATGGAACACTTACGATACTTTACATACTCCATATGGTGATTTTTGCCAACAGCTGCATTTACAAATATACTTGCTGATCTGGTTATTACGTGGCATTACATTTAGTTGTTTACTCTGTTTTTTTTACCTTTAAGAGTCCAACAATTATAGATGGCAGATGTAGCGAAGACATAGACTGCACTGAAGGAGAACCGGTGATTAGTGGAAATGGTAAATTAGATTATTACTCTTCTTAATACTTATAGTTTATGCAATACCACTATTTTCAAGTATGCAGTATAGTTTGTTACTCACCTTTAAAGGGGTTGTCTGTTTCATTTTTTATTATTTAATTGTGCTGCTAGTGGGGCCAGAAACATAACAAAATATTGCTCACCTCTCCCCAGGTCTACATTTTCAGCGCCAGTAGCTACATTTGCTTGTATACAAGTCACCAATGACATCATGCTTGTGAAAGGGGAACACTGAAATCAATCACAGGCCTTAGTGAAGACCTCTGCACAATCGGCACCTGACTGCTGTGATCTGCTGATTGTGAAGAGGTCACCACTGAGGCCTGTGATTGGGGACCTGTATAAAGATAAACAGAGCTGTCTTTTCTGGAGACAGGGGTCCCAGGGAGAGGTGAGTAATGGTTTGTTATGTTTATGGCTCCAGTAGCAGCACTATTGAACAATAAAAATATGAAACTGACAGCCCCTTTAATGGGATTTCCCAGCCTCATCATATTTTTTTTACAAAGCTCTTACAATGCTATAAATCAAAAGAAGTAATATTCAGCTTGTCAAACCAGTGCCAACTCTTTCTCTGCCCTCCTGACAATCTTTTTTAACTTGACTCCAGTGTTGACATATAAACGCATCGTTGATAGGTTGACATCACTGAAGTCACCATTGTAGCCAGTGATTGGTTACAGGGCTCACATGATATGTCAATACATCATTACTGGATTTGGGTGAAATGAAGGAACCAAATAACAGTTGGAGCAGGAGCAGCAGAGGTAAGGTAAGTGTTACTCTTTTTGTTATTTATAGCATTGTAAACGCTTATTTTCCAGAGGCCTAAAACCCCTTAAAGAATAGGTGTATTAATAGCATTAAACTTTTTTAACTTTTCTTTGTCTATTGAGTTGTTCCAAAATACTCCAGGCTTACTGACAGATGTCTGCTCAAAGATCTGCATTGAACTCCAGAACAGTGACCACTACTTTTGTCGCAATAATGTAAATGTTGGATAAATGTTGTGACATTGACAACATAAACTGCACACTGAGGTTACGTTCACATGGAGGAATCTGCCACGGATTTGGGAGCAGATTCTGCGCCAAATCTGCCTCCCATTGTTTTCAATGAGAGACAGAGATAGCAGCAGGACAGAGAAAAAATCAACATCCTGCTCAATCTTGCAACGTCTCGGGAGTCCCTGCCGATTATGCCCATTTATCTGGGCTTAATCAGCAGAGGAAAGACGCAATGGAATGCCAATGGTCTGCAGGAATTTCTCTCCATTTTCCGCTGTGTGAACTTAGCCTAACTTTACAAACGTAGTAGAAAAAAAAAAAAGAATTTACCTGCACATTGTGCTACTGATATAACATTCTTAGCAATCATTTGTGAATAGTGCCATATAATAGTAATGCATCAGTAATAACCACCTGCAGAGAAATAGTAGTTTCATGAGTTATCAATATTGTGTATCAGCCACTGACATTGCACACTTCAGTTTGGAAATGAAGATTGTCATTTTGGGATACACTGTTTATCATTGGCTTGTTTGCCAATAGGGAACATGTAGTTGTACACCAGTGATGTTACGTTAACATGCCTTATGAAATCATTATTGCTTTTGGTGATCTAACATAGAATCACAAAATAACAAGCGTGGACAAATGGAACCGAAAATCACTTATGTAGCGTAAATAACATAAAAGGTGAGTGCTTGTCTGTTTTCTTGCAGGTATAAAAACAGGCAAATGTAATACAACTCATTTTACATGTGAGATATATGGCTGGTGTCCTGTTGAGAATCCAGATCTAATCAGGTAATTCATCATACTATAATTTCCTAGTTACACAACTAAAGAGGATCTGTCAGCAGATTTCACAATACAAGCTATATACATTATTAAATAGATATCTTAGACCTGATATGGCTGGTGTATGCTTCCATGTCAGAACTGCTGTATTATCCTGATATAATAGTAAGCATTTTATGAGTCCATCCTGAGACTGCCACAGCTCAGGAGTCTAGTTGTATTCATGAACTAATCTGAATCTATGCCCATCTAGTATAGCCTATTTGACAAATGCCTCAAATGTCTTTCATTGTAGCTGGAAAAAAACCCCCATATACGTTTAGTTGCCCCCTAAAATGTCTGTCTTTTTTTTTTTTTTAATCAGTAGTTAAATTGGTAGTTTTTATTGAAAACATGTTTTTTTATACAAAGAAACATACATAGATATAAAAAAATAACCCCCACACCAACCCTCATCTCCTCTTTCGTCCAAAATCTGGTACACCTGGGGTGGAAAAGCATCTGTTCAGAATTTTCATACCATAAATAGGGTGCAGGAGTAAGTTGTACAATATAAACACCATCAGACCATATGAAGCACAATTAACCCAATGAATGTAGATAAATCCATAATACCATAATACAAATCAGTGTCACATGATTAAAAGACATGTAGGAGACACACACTACAACAAAGTTACACTACAACAAAGTTAGGGCCGGTTCACAACTGCGTTCTGGTTTTCGTTCAGGGAGTCCGCTTGGGGACCCCCTGAATGGAAACCTATATGCATAGAAAAGCGGTTACCTAAGGAAACCCGCGGACCCCATAGACTATAATGGGGTCCGTGCGGTTTCCGCTTGCTTTGTGCAAGCAGCACTTTCCTCTCTGCATGTTTCCGCATGTTTTGTGTGGAAACCAAGCGGAAACCACACGGACCCCATTATAGTCTATGGGGTCCTCGGGTTTCCTTAGGTAACCGCTTTTCTATGCATATAGGTTTCCGTTCGGGGGGTCCCCAAGCGTACTCCCCGAATGCAGATGTGAACCGGCCCTTACACTACAACAAACACTACGACCATTACAAATGGGCAATCATAACAAAACACTTATTACCTGGTGCTTCACAGTGAGAATGATGGAAAATTTGTTGTGATTGACTATGGTTGACCATGGACTGTAAAACACTGTGGTTATTGCCTCTGTTTCAGCCGTGGCCAAACCACGACGTTTATGCCACGTGGGGCTTCAGCCTAAAAAGGATCCTATCACCTACTAAAGCTGCAGAGGTCAGACCCAGATTGTCCAACCATTTCCCCCCACATTATTCATACTTTTTCATTTGAAATAGATGGGTTTTTCAATAGAAATGAGCCATTTTATTTTATCAGTGAAGTTTCTACATATAGAAGACTCCTGTAGCCACCTTCTAGCAATCTTAATCAAGTCAAACCCCAGCAGATCTTGGTTATAACCAAGATGCATCTATAGGACTTCATATATTTTTCCCTCTTTCTATTCATTAGATGATTACAGAATTTCATTGATAACTGTGTAAATGTCATCATTGTTTTTTTCTGCTTAGGAAAATACCATTAAATGAAGCTGAAAACTTCACTCTTTTAATAAAAAATGAAGTGTACTTTATCAAATTTAATTTCTCGGGGTGAGTGCATTTATATTTTACATTTTCACCTGTACAGATTGCCATTTATGAAATTGGTTTAAAGAAGCCTTGGATCATACTACATACAGTGGGGAAAAAAGTATTTAGTCATCCACCAATTGTGCAAGTTCTCCCACTTAAAAAGATGACAGAGGCCTGTAATTGTCATCATAGGTAGACCTCAACTATGAGAGACAAAATGAGAAAACATATCGAAAATCATAGTCTCATTTTTTAAGAATTTATTTGCAAATTATGGTGGAAAATAAGTATTTGGTCACCTACAAACAAGCAAGATTTCTGGCTCTCACAGACCTGTAACTTCTTCTTTAAGAGGCTCCTCTGTCCTCCACCCATTACCTGTAGTAATGGCTCCTGTTTGTAATTGTTATCAGTATAAAAGAAACCTGTCCACAACCTCAAACAGTCACACTCCAAACTCCACTATGGTGAAGACCAAAGAGCTGTGGAAGGACACCAGAAACAAAATTGTAGACCTGCACCAGGCTGGGAAGACTGAATCTGCAATAGGCAAGCAGCTTGGTGTGAAGAAATCAACTGTGGGAGCAATAATTAGAAAATGGAAGACATACAAGACCACTGATAATCTCCCTCGATCAGGGGCTCCACGCAAGATCTCACCCCGTGGGGTCAAAATGATCACAAGAACGGTGAGCAAAAATCCCAGAACCACACGGGGGGACCTAGTGAATGACCTGCAGAAAGCTGGGACTAACGTCACAAAGGCTACCGTCATTAACACACTATGCCGCCAGGGACTCAGATCCTGCAGTGCCAGACATGTCCCCCTGCTTAAAGAGGACCTTTCATGTCCTCAGGCACATGCGGTTTTACATACCGCTAGAAAGCCGACAGCGCGCTGAATTCAGTGCACTGCCGGCTTTCCCGGTATGTGCCCCGGGGCTGGAGATATCGGCGGTGTAAGTTTCACGGTTTACTGTCAGAAAGGCGTTCCTGACAGTCTAGCTGCGCTGTGAGGAACGCCCTCCCCGACAGTTCTCGTTCATAGACTTGTACTGGGGGGGGGCGTTCCTCACAGCCCAGCGTCATCGCCGGGCAGTAAGGAACACCCCCTCTGACAGTACAGCGCTATAGACGAGTACAGAGAGAAGCCGTTTCTTACAGCCCAGCGAAGACGCTCAGCTGTGAGGAACGCCCCCCCAGTACAAGTCTATGAATGAGAACTGTCAGAGGGGGCGTTCCTCACAGCGCAGTTAGACTGTCAGGAACGCCTTTCTGACAGTAAACTCTGAAACTTACACCGCTGATATCTCCAGCCCTGGGGCACATACCGGGAAAGCCAGTAGTGCGCTGAATTCAGCGCGCTGACAGCTTTCTAGCAGTATGTAATACCACATGTGCCTGAGGACATGAAAGGTCCTCTTTAAGCCAGTACATATCCGGGCCCGTCTGAAGTTTGCTAGAGAGCATGTTCCAGAAGAGTATTGGGAGAATGTCATATGGTCAGATGAAACTAAAGTAGAACTGTTTGGTAGAAACACAACTCACAACATGTTTGGAGGAGAGTGAATGCTGAGTTGCATCCAAAGAACACCATACCTACTGTGAAGCATGGGGGTGGCAACATCATGCTTTGGGGATGTTTCTCTGCAAAGGGACCAGGACGACTGATCATTGTACATGAAAGAATGAATGGGGACATGTATCATGAGATTTTAGTGCAAACCTCCTTCCATCAGCAAGGGCATTGAAGATGAAATGTGGATGGGTCTTTCAGCATGACAATGATCCCAAGCACACCGCCAGGGCAACGAAGGAGTGGCTTCGTAAGAAGCATTTCAAGGTCCTGGAGTGGCCTAGCCAGTCTCCAGATCTCAACCCCATAGAAAACCTTTGGAGGGAGTTGAAAGTCTGTGTTGCCCAGTGACAGCCCCAAAACATCACTGCTCTAGAGGAGATCTGCATGGAGGAATAGGCCAACATACCAGCAACAGTGTGTGCCAACCTTGTGAAGACTTACAGAAAACATTTGGCCTCTGTCATTGCCAACAAAGGATATATAACAAAGTAATGAGATGAACTTTTGTTATTGACCAAATACTTATTTTCCACCCTAATTTGCAAATAAATTCTTTAAAAATCAGACAATGTGATTTTCTGGATTTGTTTTCTCATTTTGTCTCTCATAGTTGAGGTCTACCTATGATGACAATTACAGGCCGGCCTCATCTTTTTAAGTGGGAGAACTTGCACAATTGGTGGCTGACTAAATACTTTTTTTCTCCACTGTATGTCAAAATATTTCAGAACAAGTCTAAGAGTTAAGAGTTTCGCATTATAGCAAGCTCCAAGTATATTAAGCATTAAGCACATAACGGAACAGTTGCTATAGCAATGTCCCAGATTTAGGATGTAGTAATGCACCTCCTCGTGTACAGGGCAAGTATAGTAGAAAGCACACAAGAGCCTATTCATATTGACAGCTCACTTAAATTTTTATAGATTTTTATTATAAATGAATTATAATTCATGAATTAGTTCACTTTCATGAATTACATACAGACTATAGTTAATAATAGCAGTTGTCAGTTAGATACCATCATTTCTGAATAGAACTCTCCAGACTGTGCTTCATTGTCTCTTATCTCTTTACCTTGGTTTCCCTCTGCTCCTTTAATAGTTAATTTTAGCCTTACCTGTGTAATTGACAGCCTATCTTCCTATCAAGTCTGGGACGGGTTCTTCCTTCCTATTTATTGTTTGCTCACTTTCACATTGAGCTTGCTATTGCCTTGTGCGTGCTGGCTATTTACCCTTGCTGTTTTGTTACCTGTGTGAAATGTGCCTTTCAATGCAAGTATCAGGGTTCATAGCTGCCTGCCAATTGACAATTTGTCTCACAGTTATAATAATAGCTAAGGCCAAATTTATCTTTAGAGTGACCAGACAACATTCTTCTCTCTTTCCTTTTTTCATTAAAACTACAAATTGCTACATGCAGTTTTGCAGTTTTGAACCAAAGTCAGGAGTGGCTTGAAAAGGAATGGAAAATATAAAGGAAGCTCTTAGGCCCGGTTCACATCTGCGTTCGGGTTTCCGTTCGGGGAGTCTGCTTGGTGACACCCCGAATGGAAACCTATACGCATAAAAAAGCGGTTTACCTGGGAAACCCGTGGAACCCATAGACTATAATGGGGTCTGTGTGGTTTCCACTCGGTTTCCGCACGAAACATGCGGAGAGAAAAGTGCTGCTTGCAGGACTTCGTGTGGTTTCCGCACGAAACATGCGGAGACCACACGAACCCCATTATAGCCTATGGGGTCTGCGGGTTTCCCAGGTAAGCCACTTTTTTATGTGTATAAGGTTTTCGTTCGGGGGTCTCCAAGCGGACTCTCCGAACGGAAACCCAAACGCAGATGTGAACTGGGCCTTAGACGTTTTCCTTCTGTTAAATGCACTCCTGACTTTGGCTCAAAAATACGCATAAAAATCTGCAACAAAAACACACTGCGTTTCCACAACGTGGGGCCTTAGCCTATATGTCAAACTCAGGACAGGAGCGTGGACAGTTGAGTAAAAGTATCGACAGCTGCTTATTGCAATAACACAATACGTAGCTGCCGATGCACGTCACCCAAAATGTCTTGGCATGTCACAGGTGACACGCGTGTCATAGGTTCGCCATCACTGATATAGACTTTTAGTTTTGGTTATTTTGCGAAAAACTGTCCAGCCCTTCTCCTCCCCTGGTCTTCCTACACGGGGATGCACATACAGACAGTAGGGGGGATTTATCAAGACTGGCAGAGGATGTAACTGATTTATGACCAGATGCATGCCTCATCATAAAGCAGGCACATTCTCCATCAGAGCTTGCACCTATACTGAATTTTATGCCAGTGGCTTTCTATGAAATCAGTCAGTGGCATATATTTCAGGAATGGTGTAAATGTTAATAAATCTGATGAGGTTGATGACCCAGACCCTACCACGCCCATAACCATGCCTGGCTTCCAGTAAAGCACCAAGTCCTGCGTAAAAAAGGTACTTGCAACCAATATGATTGCATGTAGTATTTGAAAAGTCGATTACTGCTGGTTTGGCATGGGGCCATAACACATGTGCCCCAATGTGCACGTGTCCAGACGCTGAGTGTAAGTGTCTCTGGCTCTCTACTGACTAGCTTGGTGCATGTCCTAATGATGTATGGACTAGTATGGGACCACACAAGCAATAAGGTCATCCTCATCCATGGAAAGTCACAATCACTGCCACATTAACAAACAGAGGTGCATGTCATCATGAGGGCCATGTTGCCTTCTGGCAAGATATGGCAAAGTATAGATGGAGGTAGCTGTCACAGGCAGCGGATTATGGATTAAAGTGCATAAAACCACAGAATGTGTTCAGAGATTAAAACCAGCACAGACAGGAACAAGCTGAGGATAGATTTACACTTGCGTTGGAGTCTGTGTAGGAGACTCTGCCGCAGAATCCTCTTAGAATCGGGGGAGAGAAAAGTCCTGCAAGGAGGACCTTTCTCTCCAGTGGTTTTAGTATAAAACCGTTGGAAACCCGGCAGACCCCATTACAGTCTATAGGGGTCCACGGGTTTCCGTGTGTAACCGCTTTTTAAGCGGACAGGGTCTTCGTCTTTTGGGTCTCCATGCGGACCCGAAGGACGGAAACCCAAATGCTAGTGTGAACCTAGCGTAAAACAGAAGGTGGGTAAAACAAAATAAACATACAGGAAACAAGATACATATTGCAGAAAGCCCAAAGTCTACAGGTATACAAGATACGTATTGCAGAAAGCTCAGAGGCTACAAGTATACAGGAACAGACTAGGATTAAAAACAGGCTAAAAACAGCACTTTTAGTTATCCTTATATAAAACAATCTTCACTACTTATGCCCTTTCTGTCTATCTATAGCATATTAGCAGTGACATACTATAAAATTACCCTACAATACCTACAGTCTTCTTCCAGTCTGAATCAGTGTTGTTATTGTAACTAACTTTCATCTCATCTTAAAAGGTCAAACATGAAGAAGACATTAAATGGGACATATTTTAAGACCTGCAAATATGATCCAGTCTCAAGTCCATATTGTCCCATATTTAAAATCAGTGAGATGGTCACGAAAGCTGGGCACAGTTTTACAGATCTGTCGTTACTGGTAGGTGTCTTCAGTATACACACTTACCATGTTAAATATCTATTTTGTATATGAGCATAGAAATTTATATGATTTTTCAGCTGGAGGAAAAAGGTAGTGGTTTCCACTTTGTAAAGTCCATAGAAATGAATGGGCAGTACAGATGTTAGTGGATCATTCTGATGGTGCTTATCTTTATGGGATTCCAATATCTTTATTATAGATCATCACTATCAGATCAGTGGGGGTACGGCACCCAGAACACCCACCAATGAGGTGTTTGAAGAGACTGTAACATTCTGGTGAGCACTGCAACCTCTTCACTGAAAACCAAGCAGAGTGCTGTATATTTTCTAGAGGCTACACTTGGTATTGCATCTCAGCCCCATTCACTTGAATGTGGCGGAACTTCATACAAGCCACATGAAAAAATAAAGCGATGTTACTAGCCTATGAAGTGAAAAAGGCACTGACCTGCTTTGAGCAGCTGATCTGTGGGGGTCTGGGTATCAGACTTCACGATATTTAATTCACGGAATACCTGTTAAATGCCCTCTTCATTTCCATTTTATGGGTTAGCATAGTGGTTACTCATGAAATGACACACCTGAGCAAACCCAAATTTTATATATATGGAGCAGTCCTGATAGCCTACCCATCACATGTAAAGTTTTGTATTTTATCAATTAAAAAAAAATTACTTACCTTTATACTTTTAGTTCCCATTGTATTTTACTGTACATTTAGGTTTAAAGGGATTATCAAGGATAACCAGTTTTTTTTTATATGAGGCTAGGGAAGTGCTCAGGGTCTCCCAGCACAGTCCAGTCCTGCTGCTCCGGTGTTTTCTTCCTGAGGAACACCCCGCCACATGTGACCACTGAGGCCAATCAGCAGCCTACACGAGACATCACTACCTGCGACGTCCAGTGATGTCACAGTATAGGCATAATAAACCCAGTGATGTCACAGTACCAGGGTAACGCACACATTGATGTCAGAGTACAGGGATAATAAAGACAGAGATATGACAGTACAGGGGCAATGCATACAAAGATATCACAGTACAGGGGTAATGCCCACTGTAACAGGGAAAAAACGTAATTACTAAAAGCTGCAAGGATAAAATAAATGGTTAAATATTCAGTCTGTTAGGCCTTAAACAGTCATTAAGTCTTTAGGTGATATATAGCATTCCAGGTGATATATCCAGGGAAAATACAGCTTAGCCACTTATAGATGTGTCAGTGCTCAGGTAGATATTGAATCATCAGGCAGAGTTTTCAACTTCTATTTACTCCATGGAAAATTTTTAACTTTTCCCCATGTTTCAACCCCACATTGCTCTTTTTAGATTTTTTTTTGTAGTGTTTTGAATGACCTGTATACTTATTACCATAATTTCAGAGGTGTAGCGAGGAGTTCAGCACGGGAGGGAGGAAGGAAGCAAACACGTCCAAGTGGGTCCCAATATATTATCACTATACAGTGACTGTATAGTGGCAGATAGCGGCTATACACAGGGCTCTACAGACCATTTAGGTGAGCAGTTACATTTCATGACGTACAGGTGACATCTGTGACTTCCAGCTGGACTGCCATGACCACTTCTTCCAGCTGTGACTTTTCTGTAAAATTTGCAGCACAGACATCTTTGGCTCCTCACTTTTCCAGGCATCTGACCCACATTGTCCTCACCTACATAAAGTCTCCAATCCTGCTGCTACAACCAATTATAAAATATATGATATAACCCCCCCCCCAATGAATAATACTCCCATGTGTTTTTAAAATAAAAATGTCCCTGTGTAGCCCTTTTAAATAGTGCCCCATATTAATAATGCCCCAGATGTTTCCTAATTAAAAGGTTTTCCAGGTAACACCATGTAACAATTTTCAAAAAAATATTTTGTTCCCAGTTGTTAAGTGTGTTTTCCTCATTGTTTGTACCTTAAATGAATAGAAAAAAAAGTTATTATTCCCTGTAAACTTTGCTTTTGTGGTCAGCACAATGATATTTTGAAATTGATCTATTTTTAAGGATATTCGCAATATTTCAAGATACTTAAGAAGCTTCTGGAATTGTGAGAACTATCAAGAAGTTTCTAGAACTGCCCAGAATTATCTAGAACTTCTAGAATTATCTAGAAATTATCTGGGAAGTTTTTTCCATCTTCTTCAGTCATCAAGATGGACTGTGCTTCTGCAACAATGTGGCCGGTCTATTCGAGGCTATAGGTATCACCTGTAACCCGAATGAGTGGCGCCTCTTCATAGACAGCTCATGCAAGAGCCTCAAAGCCGTGCTGCTTCACAATGGGAACAAGTATCCGTCTCTTCCTTTAGCTCACTCGGTGCACCTGAAAGAGGAATATACCAGTGTCAAGATGTTGCTAGGTGCCTTGAAGTATGATGAGTCCGCCTGGGAAGTTATCGGAGATTTCAAAATGGTGTCATTCCTGATGGGCCTCCAAGGTGGTTTTACTAAGTATCCTTTCTTTATTTGCCTTTGGGACAGCCGGGATACTGAAGCGCACTACCACAGGCGGGACTGGCCTCAACGGACAGAGTTCACTGTGGGGAAGAACAATGTAAAGTGGGAGCCACTGGTGGACCCACGCAAGGTGCTGATGCCACCACTACACATCAAGTTGGGGCTCATAAAACAATTTGTCAGGGCTCTAGATAAGGAGTCGAGAGCTTTCAATTACCTCCAAGATCTTTTACCTAAGCTGTCTGAAGCAAAGATCAAAGCTGGTGTCTTCGTCGGACCACAAATCAAGAAGATCATAGAGTGCAGTGAATTTCCCAAGAAGCTGAATAGGAAGGAGAGAGCAGCTTGGAACAGTTTTGTCGCAGTGGTTCGCGGCTTCCTAGGCAATCATAAAGATGAAAACTACGTACAACTGGTTCAGACTCTGATAAAGAACTATGCTGCAATGGGCTGCAGGATGTCACTCAAAATCCATATCCTTGATGCTCATCTTGATAGGTTCAAAGAGAAAATGGGAGCTTATTCAGAAGAGCAAGGCGAGCGCTTTCACCAGGACATTATGAACTTTGAACACCGTTACCAAGGACAATATAACGAAAACAAGATGGGCGACTATATTTGGGGATTGATTCGTGAAACTGATTTGCAGTATAGTTGTAAATCTCGGAAAACCGCACACTTCTGAACAGTTTTTGGTAATCTGTGTAAATTTACAATGCATATAGTGTTCTTAGCCTGACTGTATAAATGAGAAGCTGCAAAATCGTCTGTTTCAATAGTAAAAATGCATAATTTTCGTTGCCGTGGTCACAAAAACGAAGTTTATGATGAATGTAAGCAATTTTTAATTTGTTTTAGACATAAGCAATTGGAATATAACATTTAAAAGCTGGGAACAAAATTTGTGTTACATAGTCAATAAAAAATGTGTGGGGTTCCAACACCTGGTACTCCCATTGATCAGCTGTTTGAAGGGACCATGATACTTGTGTAAGTGCTTTCTCTCTTTACATACAGGTGCATCTCAATAAATTAGAATATCTTTGAAATGTTCATTCATTTCAGTAAGTCAATTAAAAAAGTGACCTCCTATATTTTCTAGATTCTTTACACACAGAGTGTTCTATTTCAAGTGTTTTATTTCTGTAAATGTTGACTATGGATTACAGGTAATAAACCCAAATCTAAGAAAATTTGACTATTGTAAAAAAGTTCAGTATTGTAAATTCAGTGTGTCACCTGCCAAGGTTTCCTAAGCCTTTAAATGGTCCCTCAGTCTGGTTCACTAAGACACACAATCATGGAAGACGCTGATTATGAATTGTATTACTGAATCACTGAAATGACTGACCATTTCAAAGGTATTCTAATTTATTGAGATGCATCTGTAGTATCATTAATTTCATAGTGGCCATGTAATGTCCTATACACATGTACTATATGTACTATACATTGTACCGTCACTATAAAACAGACAGGGTGCTATGTAAACAGGTGCCACGGCCCCTTCAAACACCTGATCAGTGGGGGGGCCCACTGTTCTCTTATTGATGATCTATCCTGAGGATAGATCATTAATAAAAATGAGCTGGAAAACCCCTTAAATTAATTGTCCCCTTATATTATGCCCCTGACATAAATACTGTGCCCCTAATGACCCCTTATATAAATGATGTCCCCTTCTATTCATAATGCCCCCTAATGAACCCTTATATAAATGATGTCCCCTAATAGCCCCTAATATAAATAAACCCCCTTGTATTCATAATGCCCCCAATAGCCCTAATATAAATGACCCCCCTTATGTTCATAATGCCCCCTTATATAAATGACCCTCCATATGTTTATAATGCCCTCTTATATGTATCACCCCCCCCATCATCATAATGCCCCCTAACTCCTTACATTATTAAAATACCCACAACTGCGATAAAAGTTATACTCACCTGCCTGTGATCCCTTGATGGATAGAGAGGGAGCAGCTGCCGCAGCATCCTCTTCTTGAGCTGCTCCCTATGCGCCATGCCCTCACATAGGATGTCTGCATCTGAGCGCAGGAGGCACAATGCTGTGACGCCATTGTGCCCACCTGTGCCGAGAAGCAGTTCATCTTCTGTCTGTGGTCTTGGTGTTTTGTAAACTGCAGGCCTTGAAGGCCTTTCGGTTTACAAGACAGAGAGTTAGTTACAGGATGTGTTTTAACTAGATCGGTGTCCTGCAGATGTCTAGTTAAACGTAAAGCATGTATTCATGGAAGTCCTGGGGTGGGACCCACAGAGTCAGTGGGCCTGGAGCACCCAACCCCCATCTTCTCTGCTAGCTACGCCACTGCATAATTTATTGTGTACTAAGTGTACAGTGCTAACATATTCTGAAGATATTCCACTACATTGTCCACCTGACACTTACACTTATGGACAATTTTAGAGGACGCAATGTACTTATATATTTTTGTTGGCACAGAATCATCAAACAAGGAAGGAGATTATGCTCCTTATACAGTGATGACCTGGTTATATATCAGTGATACAGCATTGTAGCAACACTTTCAGTACTCTTGGTTTAGTTACAGTACATAAACTTTTCTTGCTGCGCCTTTGCCTTCTTATCATACATCTCATATACAGAATATATAGCATCACATTAATTGTATGCACAAGAATGTGGACCACTTTTTAATAATAATGATAATAATAATAATAATAATTAATAATAAATAATAATACATTTTATTTATATAGCACCAACATATTACAAAGCACTTTATAAATTGTAGGGTTTAAGTACACACAAAATGAGATATTACAGAGTAATAAATCAATTCACAATATAGAAGTGAGGGCCCTGCTTGCAAGAGATTACAAACTATGAGGTAGAGGGGGTAACAGTGTCCTTTTATGAACAGATCCAAAGTGCCTGGGCATACAGGGTTACAGTCCGATAAGGCATCATGTCTTGTGGGATAATGGGGGACATGAACATATTAGGGATAGTTTTAGGAAGTGGAACTGCAGAAGAATTTAGATTAGGGAATGTGATAGGTCTGCCTGAAGAGATGTGTCTTCAGGATGCGCTTGAAGCTGGTGAAGTTGTGAGTGAGTCTGATTGTGCGGGGTATAGCATTCCAGAGAATGGGTGCAACCCGGGGGAGAGGTTCTGATAATGGAGAATGTTACTCTTAGGATAGTCCATGGACTTGTAATTGCTATCAGCCACTTGCTACCAGCATTGCTGCATAGCTCTTAGTACCACAAAACAAACCACACCAGGTCAATGTCTGGTTCTGCCTGCCAGTGTCTGTCAACGTATGTAAAAGCCTACTGGAAAAGAGAAACACTAAAAAATGAAATAAGTTTAACCAAAAAGCCTCAATATACAGTACACTACAACGTTTTAACCAGTGTTATTGCAATAACTTTGAATGTCACTATGACAAAAAAGAAGTCTGCTATTGCTTGTGACTCCATCGTAAGCTCAGGACAGTCGCCTGTGACACTTTACATTGCTTGCAACCTCTAAATTACACCTACAATCAATCTGAGTGTGTAGCTTGTTCTCCAGAAGTAAAGCCTAATCTCAGGAAGTCCCACTGCTTTCCATTGGAAAAACTCTTGCTACATAGGTCCATACATTATTTAGAAGATGAATAATCCATAAAGCAAATACTTCTAATTATGTTACTGGTAATATATTTCAGGGTGGAGTTGTTGGAATTGACATTATGTGGAACTGTGACTTAGATCACTCAGAAAGCGCTTGTAAACCAGAATACTCATTTAGACTGCAAGACAGGAATAACAACTTTCGGTGAGCTTTTTCATATAAAGCAAGTACATGTTGATATCTGGACTGTACTACCATTTTGGTACAGGGGGAATATTTTTTACAGATGTATTTAAAAGAGGTGAATGGGTAAACATGCTGTTAAATGCTGCATACAAAATCATGGCCATTGCAATTTAAAGGGGTTGTCTCATCACACACCACTCCTTTAATATGTGAGATGCCGAGACAATCAGAGAGCCCCAGCAAACAGCTTTTTTTTTTCCAGAGGACGATGCAGCTGGCTATATATTTTTCCTAGAGGTGAAATTTAGCAATACATTTACCGGTAATATAGAGATAAGGTCCACAAGAACCAAAGTGTGCCAGATGAGACAGTCACAGCTTACATACCCAACACTACCCCATCATGGATAATAAAGAAGAGGATGATTTGGCTGGGAGATAGATGATGGGTAGAGCAGAAGGAAGTATTATTTTAAAGCAAGGTTTAATGTATTTTTACTTTGTAGAACGGCAACCTATTACTGGAATCGAGAGAGCCGTGAATACAGAGATCTCTTGAAGCTCTATGGGATCCGCTTTGAGATATCTGTGACAGGGGAGGTTTGTGTCTTGATGAAATTTTGTAAAGTCTTGATCCTATTTTTCCATATTAATTACATTTTGGTTTATATATTCAGGCAAGAAAGTTTGGTCTAGTGCCAACCGCCATAAGTCTTGGTACCGGATGTGCCTTTTTGGGTGCAGTAAGTCATTCTTCTTGGTTTAATAGCGCACAAGCATGGTTTCAAATATATTGAAAAATATGTTTACAGCATGTATCCCTACAACACTAACGCTTTTATACAATTGTGTGAGATAAGGGCACAAATAGCAGTATTTTTTTTTCTATGTAAATTCTGGGTTTAGTTTATACAGTATATATTGATGCAAACTACTGAATACAAGACATCCTTGTGAAATTGAATATACTCATATGTAAACTTTGTATGGGGCTCCATTCACATGAATATGTGATTTGTCAGTGTGTAGTAGGGGCCATGAGCCAGGGGGAAAAACTCTGGACAGATCCTACTCCTATCCTTCCTGCAGCTCAGGCTCACTGCAAGAATGTATGGGTTTGTGGAGGCCATGAACGGCACACAGATATCATCCATGTGCCATCTGTGCCGCTTCACCATTGACCTGCAAATGCTCACATTCGTGTGCATTTAGCTTAAGAAAACACAAAGGGGGAAATTTATCAAAACTGGTGTTTCCTATGCTAGTCTTGATTCTCTGTATGCTGGTGTGGAGATAAACCTAATCTATTAAGAACACACATTCCTCTTAATATATTAGGTGTATCATTAGCCCTCCTTGAACTATGAACATAAAGCTACCCCAGCCAGGAGGTGGCATAGATTGCAGCTATAATTTAAGCCAGTTTATGGTGTAAATTATTATAAACTTGCCAGGCCGTGGGAGCCCATGACTGCTCCTTCTAAGCCACACCAGAACATTCCCACTTTTGCACTTGTGTGGTGCTCAGAAATCCAAAAAGGCCAAGTTGTGAAAAGTTGTGATTTCTATATGCCTATTTTGGTATAAAGGCTTTATTTAATTTCCCCCATTGCAGTTTTATTATATTTAATCTGTTGGACAAGTCCATATTTTGTGTTAGCATTGTATTCTTTTTACTTTTATCATCTGTCGAATCTTGATTCACATTGTATAATATTTATTACCTTCCTATAGATTACACTTCTTTGTGACCTGATTCTTCTATATATGGATACCAAGGCTAATTTCTATTGGGATTGCAAGTATGAAGAGGTAGGTGAAGCTTTAAATAATGCTACACCCGTAAAATAGATGTAAATGATATAGTGTGCATGGGACATTCTGACATTAACCCCCTAACAGTCACATTAAAATTGCAAAAACCCTCCTGAAAATCTCATTTTTTGCAGATTTTGAATTTATGGCCCAAATAAATTTGGTTCCTTAAGTGCACTTTGACCCTTTAGCAATCAAACACATTTAAGCCTTTAATACCAGTAACATTTTTTCCTTCTCTGCATCCCGCTTACATAACTTCTTGCATTTTACTTCAATGTAGTGATATGAGACCTTGTATTTTGTGGTCACATATGATTTTTGATCAGTTTTTATTACTTTTTGTTTTTGAGAGGTAAGATGATCAGAAAACATCAATTCTGTCATCTGAATTTTAACGTTTATGGCATTTATCATGTAGAATAAATAATGTACTAATTTTATTTTAAGGGCTGTTAGGTATTTGTCAATACAACATTTGTGTTTTCTTTATTTTTCTTTAATAAGGTAAAAGTCTGTTTTTACTATTTTTATGACTTAGGTGCTGTGGTCCGCAGCATATAAGAGGTTAAATGGCAAGTATGCTTTCTGATTGATAATGGGGGGGAGGGAGTGATATCATGAACAAAAGTCCATGGTATCCCCTTCCATGGTGTTATCTGAAGTGACAGGGACAGAAGAATAAAAATAAATCCTTCTCTCTCTCTGCTCACTGTCAGCTGCACGTGTTCTAATGCAAACTGGTTAAAGTGAAATTTCGAGTATATGCAGCTTCACTTTACCCAGTGATATCTCAAAATCTGGGCATTATTCTTGGCTTTAAAACAAGAGCCATTAAAAGTGACTGCCATCTCTTCAGTCTTCCTGGATGTAACCTGCTCGGGGTAAAGCGAAAACTGAGGCTGCCTGTGAGGTCCTACAAGCCACTGTGAGCCTGCTGCAGTCTCTACACCCCCAGGCCCTCCTTCTTGTGTCTGGAGATATCAACCATGTCTCTCCATCATCTGCACTGCCCAGTTTCACACAGTATGTAACCTGCCACACAAGAGACAACAAAACATTGGACTTGTTCTTTGCCAATGCGAGGGAGGCATATAACTCATCAGCCCTACCGCCCCAGGGAAGATCGAATCACAACCTGGTGCATCTTCGACCTGTGTACAAGCCACTTGTACGTAGAGAACCATCTGTCACCCGCACAGTGAGGATATGGTCCGAGGAGAGTAATGAGGCTCTGAGGGATTGTTTTGTCACAACCGCATGGGAAGAGTTGCAGGATTCCTATGGGGAGGACATGGAGGGTCTCACACACTGCATGACGGACTACATTAATTTTTGTGTGGACACCACGGTACCCACAAAAGTGGTGAGGTGCTTCGCTAACAACAAATCATGGATTAATTCTGTTATAAAAGCTCTTCTCGAGGAGAAAAAGATGGTATTTAGGAAATTGGGCGGAGCCTGCTTGCAGAATGGAATGGCCGCATAGCCGCGCAGCTCCAGGCCTGAGTCTTACACAGCGACGGGAAAAGCGACGTGCCCGTGGACAATAGCAGCCTCATCGTCAACGGGAAAGCCTCCTACCTTCAGGGATGCCGAGGAAGAGAAAATCTGCGGTGAAACCGCAGAGAATCTCAGACTTTTACTTCCCCCACGGCGTGGGGGAAAATCAAGATGGCGGCGGTTCGCGCTCCAGCGCTATCTCCGGGGCCTCCACTCCATCTCGGGACCCTCCGGAGGAGACGCTCACCCTATCTGCACAGCGGAGGACGCTTTCAGCGCCGTCCATACCGCAGCTGTTAGAATGCGGAGGTCCGGAGGCACTGGAGCCCTCTCCCCGGCGGGCCGGGGAGAGCGCGGGTCCGGGGCCTTCTCATGACGACGCACAGAGGCCTACGGGCCTATACAACGTGGAGACACCCCACTCGCCTACCGCTAGCCCGGTCAAGCAGAAACCCAGGCTCCAGAACGCCGAGCCCCCAGGAGAGGAGGTGAGCGATCCTACACAATGTGTACTACCATCTACCGATTTTTTTGTAGATATTCCAGCAACAGAGAATTTACTCACTGAGGCCTCCATGAAAAATATGCTTATGGCCTTCTATAAATCACTGACAACAGACATGTCCTTAATGGTTAAACCGCTAGATAGAGACCTTCAGGAACTGCAGAAACGCACTGTTCATGTGGAATCTAAAATGGCGGAATTCACTGCATCACATAATCTCCTTATAGACGCTCACTATGAGGTGGAAAAGGACGTGTCGTTTCTAAAGGCTAAAATAGCTGACTTGGAGGATCGCTCGCGGCGCAATAATCTGAAGTTTAGAGGGATTCCGGAGTCAGTATCTGCAAGTAATTTAACAGTTTTCCTTCAAGACCTGATACTCACGCTAATACCGAATCTCACGATAATGGACTTAACCATTGACAGAGCGCATAGGGTCCCAAGGCCTTCTCACCTGGATGAATCAGTACCCAGAGATGTCTTAGCAAAGATCCATTTTTACCGCACCAAAGAGCTGGTGCTGCTGACCTCACGGAAAAGTGGCCGCTTACCTGACCCATACCATAAAATATCCATCTACTCTGATCTTTCGGCCGCTACACTACAATTAAGAAGGCAATTCATCCCTATTACCGCAGCTCTACGCCAACATAACATCTTATACAAATGGGGATTCCCGGTCCGAGTGATAGTATCCCGGGACAACCTTACTTATGTTGTCAAATCTCCGGAAGATGGTAAAAAGTTGCTAAATAAATGGGACATTCCGATCACTGACCCGACACCCAAACCGCCACCTGGTCCCGTGTCAGATAGATGGCATCAAACGAAAACCCCGAAACGTCCACCAAAAGGGCTGCACAGCTAGAGACTCACCTTACAAGGGATTTCGCATGTCCACTACTGCTGAACTTATCCCTCCAAGATTACAACAGCCACTGGTCCGCTGTACCACATTTATTTTCGTTGTTTTGTTTAGATGGCATAACCATTGGTTTCATTGTCTCTATAGTTTGTTTTCTCTTCGGTTCTGGTACATGGGGCGACGCGATGACGCAAGGCGGAGACCACATTGCTTCCTACTGCTACTGGTAACTTCTGATGTGGGTGGTTGTGGTAAGATCTTTGAAGCATTACTAACTGTACATTATGGTACTTAAACTTATGTCTATGAATGTCAGGGGCTTGAACTCCCCCTCAAAAGAGAGCCAATTTGTGGCGGGAGGCCCGAGTTCAAGGCTGTGACATTCTTGCAGTTCAAGAAACACATCTTTTAGAGGTAGACGCCACTCGCATCAGACATTCATCATACCCACATATATTTCACTCTCACTGCTCCTCCAAGCGCCGGGGAACATTGATTGGGATTAGAGATTCAGTGGCATTTCAACTGGTGTCCCAATATGCGGACCCTGGTGGGCGTTTTGTCATGTTAGTCTGCATCCTTAACAACGTCACATATACGTTGGTTTCGGTTTACGCCCCTAATAAGCGACAGGTGTCATTCTTGGGGAGACTCATGAGAGCAGTGGAGCGAAGAAAGCAAGGATGTCTAGTTCTAATGGGAGACTTTAACATGGCTCCGGACCCAGTGGTAGACACTACTTCTGGCATAACGACACGCCATCCTTCATTTTCGCAGGCTATATGGCACCACGACTTATTTGATATTTGGCGTATCCTTCACAATACTGAAAAAGATTACACATACTATTCTAGTGTACATAATAGCTATTCAAGAATAGATTTATTTTTAATAGAACAAGCTAGTATTCCCCTTGCTGTAAAGGCGGATATTTCACAAATTACATGGTCTGACCATGCAGCAATAACCCTGACTCTAAGGGAAAAATATGAATGCCCTAGAGCGTATATATGGAGATGCAATGAGTTCTTAATGTCACAACCACAATATAAAGCGATTGTAGAAAATGATCTGAAGGAATTCTTTCTGATCAATGCTCCCTCGGCCTCTAGTCCCGACTTATTGTGGAATTTACATAAAGCTTTTATCAGAGGAACATTTATTCGATTGGGACACATAGAAAAGAAAACTAGGTTAGCAGAAATTGACCGACTACTGCACCAAATAAAATCTTTAGATAACAGTAACAAAACATCTCCTTCCCCCTCAAATGCAGCAAAGTTGGTGTCACTACGCCATCAACTGACAGCTTGTCTACTGCATAAGTATGAGAAAAACTTGAAAAGAGTGAAAGCGACTTACTATTCTCAATCTAACAAGGCAGGCAAGCTTCTTGCATCCAAACTTAAACAAAAACATGCAAGGTCTAAAATGCCGTTTCTGCAGAGTAAAGATGGCAAGCATAAAATCTATGATCCTGGTGGCATCGCTAGTGCCTTTAAAGACTTCTATGAAGGCTTATATAATATTAGAGAAGACTCCTCTGTGACACCTCCAACGAAACAAGATATCGCAAATTTTCTTGCAAGTGCTCAATTGCCCACGCTCAATGAAACACAAGTGGACTCTTTAAATGAGCCCATCTCAACATCAGAATTGCTGTCAGTAATAAAGTCGATGCCAACCCGAAAGTCCCCGGGCCCAGATGGCCTTACTAACGAATATTACAAAAAGTTTTCTTCACTCCTGCTAAACCCGCTGTTGTCCTTTTTCACGGCTGTGGTGGCCTCTGGTGCCATTCCGAGGGAAAATCAAGAGGCCTTGGTGGTGAAGCTGCCTAAACCAGGCAAGCCTGCCACCAGCCCCCAAAATTTTCGACCAATATCTCTATTAAACTCGGACTTAAAAATTTACGCCAAAATTATAGCGAATAGAGTAGCAGCTTGTCTTCCGAGCTTGATAAATCACGACCAAGTGGGATTCGTGAAGGGGAGGCAATCATATGATAATACTAGACGCATTTTGAATATTATACACCACATTAATGCTGGGAAGACGGGGGCAGTGATTCTCGCATTGGATGCCGAGAAGGCGTTTGACCGCATTTGCTGGTCGTACGCCTTCTTGGTGCTTAGGAGTATGGGGTTTGATGGAGCTATTTTAAGGGCAATCGAAGCGCTGTATTCTGCGCCATCTGCAAGAGTATTCACTAACGGGGTAGTGTCGGACCCCTTCTTAATAACAGACGGGACTAGACAGGGGTTCCCCCTCTCACCGCTGATATTTGTCCTCTCAATGGAGCCATTGGCCCAGACACTTAGACTGGACCCAGGGGTAGGTGGCATTGACATACGGGACAAAACTCATCTTATATCATTATATGCAGATGATATCATTCTTACTCTGTCCAAGCCACAAGAGTCTGTTCCCCGACTTATGGAAATTATAGCCAAGTTCGGACACTTATCATTTTATAAATTAAATATGGCCAAGTCACAAGCCCTACCTTTGCATGTCCCTCCCTCTTTGCTTCAACCCCTACAAGCGAAATATGATTTTGACTGGAGGAAAGATGGCGTTCAGTATCTGGGGATACAGGTGACACCCTCCATAGGGGCCCTATATAGAAATAATTATACACCCATGTTAAAAATATTGCCGGATGAGATGGAGCGAATGTCCAAAGTAGACGTGTCTTGGATGGGTCGTGTCGCAGCTTTCAAGATGCTGTTGTTGCCTAGACTCTTGTACCTGTTCCGCAACACTCCCGATATTGGTTCCGGTTTCGTTTTTCGAAACCATGCAAAGGATGATCTCCAAATTCATATGGAATGGTAGGAGACCTAGAGTCAACAAAAGCTTCCTATGTAAACAAAAAGAGGCGGGGAGGACTGGGAGTACCAGTAGTAAGGAATTACTACATAGCGTCCTTAGTCATACAATGTGCAAGATGGAGATCAGCTGACACCTCGGTTCCATGGATACACATGGAACAATCGTTTATATACCCCCTAAAATTAGCAGATACATTGTGGGCGCCCTTTTGGAACATTCCTATGCCTAGGTCCATGTCCCCAGTCATGCAAGCAGCATTGACCGCATGGAGGCTGCTCCACGGGAAAGCAAACCCTACGAGCTACTTCTACGCCTCAGAGATGCCTTTGTCACTCATGACCTGGGCGATAGAGGACCTAGTAGTTGCGGAGTGGGAGGCGAAGGGGATCACACAGGTCTCCCATTTACAGTCCGATACCAAACAACCTTTATCATTTATAGATCTCACACAGAAATTTGGAATTCATAGTGGTGACTTCCTTAAGTACTCCCAAATATGGCACTTTCTATCTAAGAACCCTGTATCGCAAGTACCCCATAGCAATTCAATATTCTCCTGGTTGTCGACCAAGTTGAGGGGTTTACGGTTTCTCTACGATAAAATGGATGGAGTAACAACATTTACTAGATCTACTCCATTCCGTTGTTGGGAGAGGGATTTAAGAAGAATCATTACTTCGGACGAGTGGGAACAAGCTATCAAACTAAGTCACTCATCCCTAAAATGTAGCAATCACATAGAAACAGCTATGAAAATTACTTTGAGGTGGTACCGAACTCCATCCACTTTACAAATGATATACCCTTCCGTTACTGGGAGGTTCTGGAGAGGATGTGGAGGGAGAGGAACCCTTCTCCATATTTTGGGACATTGCCCCATAATTTGTGGATACTGGAATAGGGTTTTCGACATGCTATCAGAAATATGTAATTTCCACCTCTCCTACAACGCACCTCTAGCCATCCTATTAATTGGAATTCCCGAGGAATTAAACAAATATAAAAAACTCCTATGTAAAATTTTAACTATAGCCAAATTAATGTTGGTACAAAGATGGCGACCCCTCCGTCTGACTCCGCACTGTTGCAAGCTATTAATAATACATACACCTACGAGAGGGTAATTGCATTAGGAAACGACTCCTATCATAGCTTTGGAAATGTATGGGACGCTTGGATTAATTCTCGATTTGTTGCTTGATGGGAGCCATGGAGCTCTATGAAATCGGGCCTTGCGACTAGCAATGGGTGAGGTGGGGTAGGAGAGGGAAGTGGAGCGGAACAAATGGAAAAATCGGCTCTGAAATGTCTCACGCTAGCCCTAGAAATGTGCCCACAAGTTACTGTTATTGTTATTGTTAACCACATATACAATATTAATCTTTTGTCTCATTGATGTACAATTCAAAGAATATACTTTGAACAAATTTATATCAAAATGTATATCGCAATGTATGTCAATACTGTTTCTTATATTTGTTCTGAAACCCAAATAAAAATTATTTAAACTAATGCTCATTGGACTATTCTCGGTCAGTGGGAGTTACTTACTATTCAGCTGAGTATGGAGTGATTGGCTGGGGGGATGTTGATGGGCGTGGCTAAAAGTATTTGAGACCGTTTGCTCTGCTGCTCCATGCGGCCAAACACTAGTGCCGATGGGGGGAGCGGGAGTGTATGTTGAGGAAGGGTGATATACCTATGATACTATAACATACTTACTTTAGTGGCTCTTTGAGATAAAGATACATACCTCTGATGAATGTGTCAGTATCGTTGTATATTCTGACACAGGAAACGTGCGTTAGGTGTATACAGGTGTTAGTAGTATATCATGGCTAAAAATCAGTTGCTGTGATATGAAGGTAGCATAGAGCATTGGACACTATAACACTGTGGATAGTGGGCAGAGCGCTTTTTAGTCCTGAGATCTTATTTATAACACTCTATTAGGCGTGTGAGTGGGATTTCTTGGTGAAAGGTAGCTGCTGTGATATAAGGTGTTAATAGGACATTATAGCTTAAACCAGCCGATATGCTAAGTGTTGGTATGGTTGCTAGGTAGAGTTTCTGTTAGTCCTAAAAGGTTACCTTAAATAGCCCAAATAGTGTTTTAGTGGGATGTTACGGTTTGAAATGGCCGCTGTGTTACCAAGGTGGCATTAGGAGTTTGATACTTTAAATGGTTGGTGCTAGGTAGAACTCCCTTTTTCAAGTTATAAGCATGATCGTAATTTCCAATTGCTGCTAGTTCAACATGTGGAATTGAAAGGGTTATTTGGGATAGGTTTATATATCCACATACCTCATACACAGTAGTAGTGTGATATTAAACAGGTCATATATTTGACCTACCTTCCCCTCTTTCATACAAGTTCTTTATTTATGTTGTAGTCTTTCTCGTGTATTTTAATATTTATATTATAATAAAATTGTTTTAATGCGTCTGGATACTGGTGGGTGACTCTCCTAGTCTTTATAATTATAAATTATCGGCACGCAATACCTTATTACATTATTATTCATTTGATTATCTTATCTTAATTTATCTTATCTTAAACTGTAATGCACTTTGCTCAAACTTCGAGCAGGATTCGCCAATTCGTTCGTGGGGAGGGAGGGGGGTTAAACAGGTTGTCCAGGTTTTAGGATTTTATGGCCTATAACTGTAAAGTTGCCTAAATGCAAAATTTAAATCACATCAATATTCAGAGTGACCACTTGTTGCCTTCAAAACAGTACAAATTCTTCTAGTTACACTTGTACACAGTTTTTGAAGGAACTCGGCAGGGAGGTTGTTCCAAACAACCTGGAGAAATAACACAGATAATCTCTAGAGGTAGGTTTACTCAAATCCTTCTGTCTGTTCTTGTAATCGCACAGACTCAACCATGTTGAGATCAGGCTTTGATCTGATCATATCATCATTTCTAGGACTGTTCTTTACACTGGCTATAATTCTTAACATTGGCTTTATGTTTGGGATCCTTGTTCTGCTGCAGAATAAATTTGGAGCTAGTCAAATGCCTCCCTGATGGTATTCCAAGGTGGAAAAGCATCTTCCTGTATTTTTCAGCATTGAGGACACCATTAATCTTGATCAAATCCCCAACACCATTTGCTGAATTGCAGCTCCAAACATGCAAGGAACTTCCACCATGCTTCACTATTGCCTTCAGACACTTATTATTGTACTGTTTTCCAGCTCTCCAGAGAATAAACTGCCTTCTGTTACAGCCAAATATTTGATCCAGAGCACCTGGTGCCATTTTTCTGCACCACAACCCTTACATTTTTGTGCATAGTAGAAATGCCTGGCCTTGTTTCCACATCAAAGGTATGGATTTTTTGGCTGAAATTCTTCCTACAACCACAAAAGATCTGTGGTTAGTTTTCCAAGATGTCTAGAACAACCTCCTTGCTGAGTACCTTCCAAAGCTGTGTGCAAGTGTACCTAGAAGAACTGATGAAGGCAAAGGGAGCTCACACCAAATATTGATTTGCTTTAGATTTTTCTTTTGTTCATTCACTTTTCTTTTTTTTTTTAAGTGAAAAAAAAATTAACACTTCTATTTTTGAAATCATTCTTATTAACGGCATTTTCCCACCTCTGCCTATACCTTTTACACAATATTGCATATGAGAAAATTTGGCTAAACTTTAATTATAGTGGACCTAGATTACTATTTTATGTGTATGAGAGCCTCCTATCTCTCCCCTGAAAAATGTTGTCTGGGGAAGGAAGGGTTAGTCATGATGGGTTTTAACATGCTTGAACTTTTGATTGGCCCTGCCAGAGGCAGCATACAGTCACACCAGAAAGCATAGTACTGAAAATGAGACATGAAAAGTGCCCTGATACTGATTTTGCATCTAGGCCCAGAAGCTTCAATTTCACTGATACTAAGAACAGTCCTTCATCAATCTTCATGTTGCCCTTAATCAGACTGCATTAGTCAGATAGTAGGTTAGGTGGATTATAGTAGTATCAGTAATTCAATACTATACTCCAGGGGTAGGCAACCTTCGGCACTCCAGCTGTTGCAAAACTACAACTCCCAGCATGCATACTTGGAACTCCCATGAAAGTGAATGGAACATGTTAGGAGTTGTAGTTTCACAGCAGCTGGAGTGCCGAAGGTTACTGACCCCTGCTATACTCATAGTAATAACAAAATTAATTGTATCATTGCAATAACCTACAAAAACATGATCATATAAATGACACATGCATGGACCTGCTGTAATCATACATTTTTCTGAAAATTTTATTAACTTTTTTTTTTTTTTTTTACCTTTAGGCTAAGCCACCAAAGCGGAAAAAAGAAGCTACAGAGCCAAATCCATTAGATGATATGAACATACAATGAAGCTGGCCAGGAGTATTTTCTGAGGCCTTAGTTATTGATTCAAGGGCACAAAATAAACTTGCATTGTGCTATGTTAACAGTATTCTTTTTAACATTTTTACCACCATGTTTCCTAACCCAGCTTTAATGAAAAACTTAAAAGTCAACTAATGTAAAAGCACAAGTGACTATTAAGGGTTAATATAGTTTACACATTTTCTGTGTGAATATTAAAACCTTATTCATACAACAGTAAAAAAAAAAAAATAGTTTTTAGAGCACGTTGATCTCAATGTGTCTAGTCACATTCCGTTTTTTTTTGACTGACCGTTTTTAATTGCTCTAAAAAAAAATTGACATGCTCTATCTTTGTCCATTTTCACAGACACACAGATCCAATGAAAATTAATGGATCCACTTTCAACTGATGTAAAACAGATTGACGTCCATTTTACATCCTTTAACCCTTTAAGGACGCAGGGTAGTTTGTATGTTAATGCTTGGTGACTTTTTTCATATTTTTCTTCCCCGCCTTCCAAAATGCATAACTTTTTTTATTTTTCTGTCGGCATAGTTATGTGAAGGCTTAATCTTTGCGTGATAAGTTCTACTTTCATTTGGCACCATTTTGGGGTACATATAATGCTTTGATTAGCTTTTATTAATATTTTTGGGGGGTTACATGTGAAAAAACTAACAATTCTATAATTTTTTGCATTTTGTTTTTATGGCTTTCACTCTGCAGTAAAAATTACATGGCAACTTGGATCATTATGATTACAGCAAAACTATATTTATATTGGTTTTATTATGATTTTCCACTTTTACAAATAAAACATCACTTTTTGCAAGTTAACAATTTTCCTGGGGTCGACCTACAAAGTCGACCTAGTTTGATATTGGTTTTCCTGCTGACAGACTCCCTTTAAAAACAGATCAGTGGCTTGAAAGACCAAAGAAATTCATCAGTTTTTACTGTTAAAAACTGATGCAAAACGGATAAAACTCAAACATCAAAAGCAGAAAAACGGAACAGAATGGCTGCAAAACTGCTGTTAAATCCATCAAAAATGTTGTGTGAATAAGGCCTTAGAAAAGCCCTGCCAATATACTTTTGTTTCCTATAATATAATTCTGCAACATTTCATCTTAGATTTCTGAATTGTACCATTCATCTGATATTCTTCTTGGAAATATCCAATGACATTGCCAGTGCTGCCAGTTTTTCTCGTTTATATAATTGGGGGACACAGTACCATGGGTATAGACCTGGCCACTAGGAGGCTGACATTAGGAAATAAGAAAGTGTAGGCTCCGCCCAAGTGGGCTATACCATCTCCACAGACAGGAAGTGAATCAGTTTTAGTCTAGTGTCCATAGGAGGCAGACATTTCCTGCTTGCAGGCCTTCTGCTTTTTATTATTTTAGTTTTATTTATTTCTTCCCAGGCCCATCCCACCCCTATTTCTTTCTCTTTCAGATTATAGAGGGGGTCCTCAGTGTGCACCACCACATTAGTTGTACCCCCCTGAGGGTGCTAGGAGTCAGGTAGCTAAGGTTCCTCTGCACAGGCATGTGTCTCTCCTCACCGCTGATCACCCAGTCACACTACTTGTCTGCAACCGCAGCTGTAGTAACGGTAATCCCAGACCCTGCGAGCACCCGAAGACATGGGACAGGTGGGCAAGCTTCTTGTTCCTCTGTTGAGGGTCCATGCATGGGTCTTTGGGACATCCATCTCCTGAGGGCCATGGCTTAGTATCTTGGACATTTGCAGGTCCTAGCTGGTTCTCCATTTTATTCTGTGAATCCTAGGGTGCCAGTTGGGGTCCTCATTCTTTGGGCAATCATGATTGCCGCTGGTGGAAAACTGGCGTCTGTATCCTCAGCAGGCCATGCCAGTCCAGAACAGGCTTCCTCCTTGTCTTAAGTTTAGGCCAATCCACCTCTTGTGCTGTTGGTTGGCTGCAGGGCATTTTTTCTTCCCACCCTCTGGGACTGCTTTAGGACATCCCATGGTACTGCGTCCCCCAATGATATAAACGAGAAAATTGGATTTTTGTACTTACCGTAAAATCCCTTTCTCGTATTCATTGGGGGACACAGATCTTTTTTTTTATCTTGACTGTTGTCCTTGGGTTCTCTTCTTGGGCTCAGGACATATTACTGCTTGCTCCGCGCTTTGTTTTCTCCTACTGCTGTTGGTACAAAACTGATTCACTTCCTGTCTGTGGAGATGGTATAGCCCACCTAGGCGGAGCCTACTGTACACTTTCTTATTTCCTAGTGTCAGCCTCCTAATGGCCAGGTCTATACCCATGAACCTGTGTCCCCCAATGAATTGAACGAGAATTTTACCGTAAGTAAAAAAAAATCCAATTGTTGCTGCAGTTATTTTTGAGCCAAAGCATGGAGTGGTTTCAAAAAGATTGGGAAGAATATAGGAAATGCTTATACTTCTCCCTTTTTCTTAAATAACAGTATTTTCCTTTAGGGCTTTTATCAGTGGAATGACAGCCATAAATAATCGTGAAATACAAAATAAACATATAATAAATGTTATATATTGCATTTCTGTACTAAAATCTGTAAAAAATAAAAATGGTGAAATAAATAGAAGCTATTTGTTAAAAAATGTTTTCTCTTGTCAGTTTCACTGTGCTACATCTCATCTTCCACTTTCCACAAGGGATTCTTTTAAGCTAAGGCCCCATGTAGTGGGCCCAGCAAAAAAACCACTGTGGAAGAAACCACGGTGGAAATGCATCTCAGTTTTTCCCGCAGCACTTTTCACAGAAAATCCGCCGAGCTTTTCTGTGTGGACTTTCTGCTTCCATTATACCTATCGGGAAACCGCCAGCATTTCCATAGGTATAATTGACATGCTGCGATATATCTAAAAATGCAATACGCTGCACGTATTTTTCCGCAATGTGTGGATGGGATTCTCTAGTGACTGTAAAACGCTGCATTTCTTGGTGTGGCATTTACGCAACGTGGAACCCTGGCCTTAAATGAGGAGCCTCTATAAGTGTATGCTCACACATGTGTTGGAGGGCTGAGTTAGGAGTCTCCATGACAGATTCCAAAATCACAAATCAAAATTCACAGTCAAAAAAAGTTCTGTGTTTTGTGTCAGACATCATAAAGTATACATGATGGACCCATTATAGTCAATGGGGTGCATCAGAATTCATTTGAGGACTTTTATCTTTATGGATGGATAAAAACAAAAAAAAACATGGAAATCCCAATGGATATGTGAACCTAACCTAATATGTATGATCTTTTCCTGGATTTGGCTAAAAAAAAAAAGTTTTATCAGACACTTTTCACCATTAAAGTGAATGAGAGTTAGTGCACCACAACTTGATGTAGTATTGTTATTTTGTATCATGTGTTGTGATGTACTTGCACTATTGTGTCACTTTAATATGTGCAGGTTATTAAAATTATATTCACTGATGAAGCCTTCCTTCAAACTCTTTGGGACATCTGGAAGAAAAGGAGAGTGCTACCATGAGTCCTGTGTCATGCCAACAGTAAAGCACCCTGAGAGCATTCATATGTGGGGATGCTTACATCCAATGGAGTGGGCTCCCTCACAATTTTGCCTAAGAACACTGCCATGAATTCTTGGCAGAAAGATTTTCTACTCTCATTCACTTCCATGGGAGGTTCAAGCGACACGTGCCTAAACATCAGAGAGGAAGCTTCTTTTTTTCAGCTAGTGGGAATGAATTGAAATGAATGTGAGACAGATTTTTTTGTGAGGTATTCTGCCTCAAAAACAATTCTGCCATGTGAACTTGAGCCCAATAGTCATAAAGAGAAACCAGAGCACTCTGATTTTAATGAAACTGTCACTGGTATGTATTGATTATCCCAATGACAGAACGAACATGGTACGTTCTTCCTCCAGCTGTTGAGGTTGCTGAGAATAGTAGATGCAGAAAATGAAAGCATTACATGATGTTTCAGTCCAACACGGATCTTTATCAAGTTGTATCTGAAGACGAAATCAAAAGGAAGCACAGAAAGACGTGGTGAACAATGGCATTTTTTACATTTTAACCATTTAAAGAAAATCCAAAACTTTGCAAAAAAATAAAAAATAAAAAAAATTCTTGGAGTCGCCATGTTCTGACACCTGTAACTTTTTTTTCTGTATACGGGATGCATAAGGCGTCTTTTTTACAGGGACAGATGTACTTTTTCAGTTCTATCATTTTGGGTAATGTCTGATCACTTTTTATTCACATTTTTATGGGAAGAAAAAAAAACAAAACAGTGGTTTGGCCCTTTCAATTTTTTTTTCCCACTATGGCGTTCGCCACATGAGAAAAATATTTTTATGTCTGTAGACAGGGCTTTTTTGGACATGGGGATGTATAATTTGTTTATGTTTGTTTATTTTTATTTCAAATCTAGGGAAAGGAGGTGATTAGAATTTTTAGTTTTTTATTGTTTTCTTATGATTTTTTTTTTTTAAATTTAAGTATTTTACATTTCTATATACAGGACTGTGTAAGGTTTCATATTTTGCAGGGCCAGTTGTACTTTTTATTTATACCATTTTTGGAATAAAGCATAATAAAACGCAAGGATAGACATATATTTAAATCCCCTGACCAGGAAATTACATCAGAAATTAAAATATACCCAGAACAGGAATAAAATAATTCCACAAATACAAAGATATATATTAACAATAAAAATACAAATACAATAACAATGCAATAATATCCTAAGGCTAGGTTCACACTACCGTTATTTAATGCTCATCTTGTAACGGATGAGAGTAATGGACATTAAGTGACAGATGCAGCCTTTCACCCCAATGTAAAAAACATGACGGAAGCTTTTTTTTTGTCATGTTTTTTGTTTTTATTCCATTACAAAAGTAAGCAAACATGATGGAAGACAGAGTCCGTCATGTTGTTTACAATAGAGTCAATAGGAATTGACACAGACAGAGGGGGCTGTCATCCTATGAGGGATGACAGCGATGGACATTAATTAAGGTAGTGTGCACATAGCCATAGTCATAGTATATCCAGACATTTCCATGTACTCCATAAAGGTATTCCTAACAGTTTTAAGTTATGGATCACAGAAGAGATTCCTACAAATTATAAAATTGACATGATTGTTTTATTAACCAGGAATGTTATTAGATCTTTAGGACTAACATATTGTCACCCATTGGGCTGAACAAAATTAGTTGGAGTGTTTATATATATTGTTTATATATAATATTTCAAAAACATATTTGCTGATTGTATTTGTATTTTTGTTTTGGATTTGTGGAATTATTTTAAGCATTGTGACATCCCAATGAAGTACTGTGACATCAAAATGGGGCTCTGTGATATCACAAAGGAGCAATGTAACATCAAAATGGACCTCAGTAACATCACAATGGGGCATTGTTACATCGCACTGGAGTTTGTGATACTACATTAGGGCAATATGACATCATAATACAGTTCTGAGACATAACAATGGAACTGAATGATATCACAACAAGGAATATGACATTACAATGGAGCTCTGTGGCATTACAATAAAGTTCTGTGACGTCAAAATTGAGCTATTTGACACCACAATATTGCATTGTTACATCAAAATGGACTTTATGACATCACAATGGGACTTTCTGGAATCACAAAGGGGCATAAGGAAGCTCTGTAATGTAATGTAACATCACAATAAGGCATGATGACATTACAATGGAGTTCCATGACATCACAATGGAGTTGTGCAAGATCACAATGGGACATTGTTACGTGATAATGGAGTTCTGCAACATCAGAATAGGGCATTGTGACATCACAATGGAGTTCTTTGATTTTACAATGGAGCATTGCCACATCACAAAGAATTTCTACAAACTGGGACTTTGTGTTATCACAAAGGGGCACTGTGGCATCAAAATAGGTTTCCATGACCTCACAATGGGCACTGTTACATTGCAATGTACTTTATGACATCAGAATGAGGCTTTGTGACATCACAAAAGGTAATTGTATCATCTTAATAACGAGTTGTGACATCACAGTGGGAGATTATGACATCAAATTATAGTTGTGTAACATCAAAATGGAACTCAATGATATCACAATGGGGCATTTAACATTACAATTAAGCTCTGTGGCACCACATTGGGACATTGTTATATCATAATGGAGCACTGTGAGAATGCAATGAAGATTGCAGATGAAACGTCTTGCAGACCTGACAATAAATCAGATAAATGGTGCTGAATTTATACAGGATGTATATTAGGAAGTGTTTTATATTGATGCATCCTGTTATTTGGCCCATTTTTTTTCTAAAACAGGACATCCCCTTTTATGCCCAAACAAATAATGTGGCTCCCTGCTCTGGGTCACAGATGATATCTCAATGATGTCTATATATGCCCTAATAGGGTTCTGTATGGTCAGGGTTCAGTTCATGTAATCTTCAGAAGTCTCCCTTTGGCCGTGTTTGTTTTTCCAGTATGAAAAATGGACATTGTAAGATTGGTATCTGCTTGGAGTAGTAATTTGGATGACATTTGTCAAAATTGTGATCTGACTGATAAATTATTATCTATCTACCATCTTTCAGGCATTCGGCTGGGTAACATGGTGCTTGCCAATGAAGCTTCAAAAGCCTCTGTCCAGCTGTCAGAACATGCACTATGCTAATTTTTGTCCACCACATTTTTCTTTACTTTTCTGACAGAAGAAAAGGCCATGCATACTTCCATAATGTTTTTACATTAGAGTCAATTGGAACAGACAAGGATGGACAGGAGTCAGTCTGTTTCCATCGCCCTACTACAGTTAATGTCCATTGCTCTCATTCTATGATGGATGAGAGCAATGGATGTTCATAATGGTATTCTGAATATCCCCTTATTCCGTTTATGTTCCTTTATGAGGCTGGTCTGTCTCGCAAACGCAGATCAAATCAAATGTCATATTGACCAGTCTTACATGAAGATGGTGACAGCCACACTTATGTTTGTTTTGCACTCTCTTTTAATACTTTCTAATCTATATCTATATTTATATATCTACAGTCATGGCCAAAAGTTTTGAGAATGATACAAATATAAATTTTTACAAAGTCTACTGCTTCAGTTTTTCTAATGGCAATTTGCATATACTCCAGAATGTTATAAAGAGTGATCAGCTTAACAGCAATTACTTGCAAAGTCAATATTTGCCTAGAAAATGAACTTTATCCCCCAAAACACATTTCAACATCATTGCAGCCCTGCCTTAAAAGGACCACCTAACATCGTTTCAGTGATTGCTCCATTAACACAGATGTGGGTGTTGATGAGGACAGGGCTGGAGATCAATCTGTCATGATTAAGTAAGAATGACACCACTGGACACTTTAAAAGGAGGCTGGTGCTTGCCATCATTGTTTCTCTTCTGTTAACCATGGTTATCTCTAAAGAAACACGTGCAGTCATCATTGCACTGCACAAAAATGGCCTAACTGGGAAGAGTATTGCAGCTAGAAAGATTGCACCTCAGTCAACAATCTATCGCATCATCAAGAACTTCAAGGAGAGAGGTTCCATTGGTGCCAAAAAGGCTCCAGGGCGCCCAAGAAAGACCAGCAAGCGGCAGGACCGTCTCTTAAAAGTGTTTCAGCTGCGGGATCGGGCTACCAGCAGTGCAGAGCTTGCTGAGGAATGGCAGCAGGCAGGTGTGAGTGCATCTGCACGCACTGTGAGGCGGAGACTCTTGGAGCAAGGCCTGGTCTCAAGGAGGGCAGCAAAGAAGCCACTTCTCTCCAGAAAAAACATCAGGGACAGACTGATATTCTGCAAAAGGTACAGGGAGTGGACTGCTGAGGACTGGGGTAAAGTCATTTTCTCTGATGAATCCCCTTTTCGATTGTTTGGAACATCTGGAAAACAGCTTATTCGGAGAAGAAGAGGTGAGCGCTACCACCAGTCTTGTCTCATGCCAACTGTAAAGCATCCTGAAACCATTCATGTGTGGGGTTGCTTCTCAGCCAAGGGAATCGGCACTCTCACAGTCTTGCCTAAAAACACAGCCATGAATAAAGAATGGTACCAGAATGTCCTCCAAGAGCAACTTCTCCCAACCGTCCAAGAGCAGTTTGGCGCTCAACAATGCCTTTTCCAGCATGATGGAGCACCTTGCCATAAAGCAAAGGTGATAACTAAATGGCTCAGGGAACAAAACATAGAGATTTTGGGTCCATGGCCTGGAAACTCCCCAGATCTTAATCCCATTGAGAACTTGTGGTCAATCATCAAGAGATGGGTGGACAAACAAAAACCAACAAATTCAGACAAAATGAAAGCATTGATTCTGCAAGAATGGACTGCTATCAGTCAGGATTTGGTCCAGAAGTTGATTGAGAGCATGCCAGGGAGAATTGCAGAGGTCCTGAAGAAGAAGGGTCAACACTGCAAATATTGACTTGCTGCATTAACTCATTCTAACTGTCAATATAAGCTTCTGTTACTCATAATATGAATGCAATTATATTTCTGTATGTGATAAACACATCTGACAAACACACATAAAAACCAGAGGGCAGCAGATCATGTGAAAATAGAATATTTGTGTCATTCTCAAAACTTTTGGCCATGACTGTATATATAATATATCTAAATGCATGCAAGTGGATGCAAACTGATATGAACTGATATGAATGGATCAGTTTTTTTGCTGGATTGTTAAAAAAAATTGACAAACGTCTGCATCCGTTTTTAAGACCGATCCAGTTTTTATAAAATGGAGTCGGTAAACAGACTTTCTGTGAAAAACACTGCGGGAAAAACCTCAATGTGTAGGCACCGCATTTTTTCCCGCAGTGCTTTTTAGCTGCCGAGCGCTACGTGGGGCCTTGGCCTCATAACTTACAAAAACCGGGTATAAAAGCAGCCTGGTGTGAGGTACAGGTGTGATATTTCAGACACAGTCACAACATAAAACAGATTTCTTGGATATGTCATTTCTCAAACATCACGTTGTTTATTTAAAATTCACTTGTATTATCTTGTTACATAATGATAATCACACATATAAAAACTAGTGTTATCCAAGCCATTTACAGTCTTCTGAAACGTAAGTGTAGGACTATCACAATTATCCTTAGGCCTGTTTTAGACAGCTGTAATGATGATGTACTGTATCCTCAATATCCAGACTTCCCACTGTACACTTGAACTGAATCAAGCTCACCATTGAGTTCTAAATTGATCTATGTAAAGTTCAGTTAATCTACAGGAGGTTCAGGCCTTATGGCTACATTCTAACCATTTGAAATCCTTCTTATACATATTATACAACTGCTAACACATCATAAAACCCTGGAATAGGCACAAATAAAGGCCACTGACTGCAAGAGATTATGTCGCTCTCAGAATGATAATAACTTCAATTACTTGTATTATCAAGTACAAGTCAAATGCATCTTCTTCTAGTCCTGTATTTCCAGACTCATCATTATTTAAAGGAGTTGTCCAGGATCAGAAAGACATGGCTACTTTTTTTCTCTAAACAGCGCCACACCTGTTCACAAGTTGTGTCCGGTATTGCTGCTCAGCTTCATAGTATTGAAATGGGCTTGGCTGTGATACCTCACACAACTAGTGCACCGTTTCTGAAAAAAAGCTGTTTTGTTTTCCTATCCCAGACAACACGTTTAACTATATTAGCCATACAGCTGCAGGGCTGGCCTACGGGGTGTGCTTGGATCTTAAAGGAGTTGTCCAGGCAAAATTGGACAACCCCTTTAACTTTTAAATCTGCCGGGGGCAGTGAAATAAATAAAAAAAAAATTCACACTCACCTGTCCCCGATGCTCTGGTGTCCTCCCGATGCGTCCCGGATCATCAACTCCAGTGGCTTCTCCGGGTTCTGTTCCTGAGTTCCACTGAAGCTGCTGATTGGCCTCAGCGGTCCCGTGACCACTGAGGCCAATCAGCCGCTTCAGCAGGCCTCAGGAAGAGACCCGTGATGTCACAGGTAGTGACATCGCATGTACTTCGCTGATTGGCCTCAGCAGTCATGTGATGGTTGAGGCCAATCAGCGGCTTCAGCGGAACTCCAGAAGATACCCATTGAGCAGAAGGAAAGAAATGCGCTGTGAGGGCATTGGAGCATCCGGGAAAGGTATGAAATTTTTGTTATTTTTTCACTGCCCCCAGCTGACTTAAAAGTTAACAGGGTTGTCAAATTTTGCCTGGACAACCCCTTTAATATTATTTGTAAAGAAGAAATATTTTGACATATATATGTATATATTTATTAGATTATTATGTGTCTGTGAAGATGTTATGTGGTCTTTGTATGTTAGTATTATTTCAGCACTGTATGGTGGTATTTCAGTTGTTGGGCACTGTCACTTAGGTGTTCTACATTATATCTGCAGCATGTGGTGGTGGCAGCATGTATAGCAGGCCACTGTATAAAAGTTTTTTTAGGACAATGTATGGCACTGTTATTTGGGCACTATAATTAGACACTATGATGTGGCTTTTTGGCAATGCATAGCAGTACACCAACAGAACGTACCACATGGGTACCATGCAACATAAGGTCAGCCCTGTACAGCTGTAACATATTGTGCTGAATCTTGGAATGCATTCATATGATCATAGAGACACTAGTATATGAAAGTAAAAAGTTTCCTAGTTAAATGAACAATAATGGAAATGTATTCAACATCTCCAGTTTGGCACTGACTGAGTAAACAAACTGCATACAGGCTTTTATAAAGGCAATGTAAATGTACTAACATTGGCAATCCATCAGTACTCATTGCATTGTATCTCTGCAATGATGATTTTTACACTTTTGTGAAACCTGTCTATCACTATGCTGAAAATGTCCGTCATAGTAAAATGATTAAACTTACAAAAAGTGTGTTTAAAGCCTTAAAGCCCTGAGTATTGTGTCTGTGAAGTACAGTTAAAAAAATGAGCCTTCATGTATTATATATTCCAAAAAAATATTACTGCGATGATTCACTGATAACGCTTTTACGGTTACTTAGTAAAATTATTTAACAAACATGAAAAATCTGGCATGTGTGAAGAATCTACAGAAAAAAACATTTTTTATATCAAACAATGTTTTATAGTCTTGAATTTTAGAACTTTTTATGGATCAGACACTTCCGAGTCGTAGAATGATTGTCTCACCGTCCTTTGGTCTATAATCAGCAATACCTACAAAAAACACCACCAGTCAGTAAAAACACAGTGTGATAATGAAAAATACCCTAAAATCTACACAAACCCACCATGAGTTCTCCATTTATTTCAATGTCTTCAATAATGGAAAATGAAAGCCCTTGTAGCCAATGTTACATAGTAGGAGCTATTGTGCATCCAAAACTGTAGTACATTGACCTATTTTTAGCTATATGTCCAGTATTTCCCAATTACACCTTTTTACTATACATACAAAAAGATCTGATAGGGTCAGACTTTTTAGACTATCATCCCATGGAAGATAAGCACCAATTGTTTAAAATAGATTTGATCACATTTGTGAGGAGTCTAAATTACTAGAAAGGTTTATTAGATTTTTTTTGTAATATAATTTTTAATTTAATTTAATTGTATTTCCAAAAAAATTCAACAAAGAAATCTGATGAAGGCTTTGTGGATTTACCTTGTAACAAGGGAATATTTGGATCTTCCATAAGCTGCCAGTAACCTTCTACATTATTCACTGAGGTGAGTAAAGGTCCATACATTGTACTTTTGGTTTCGAATCTAAGGGAATAAAAATTGCAATCATTGTTACAAGTGATGGGATATCCAAAACCAGTATATAACACAAAGCAGAGGCAGACCCAGTTTCATAGTACTTCAGTATTTTTTCTTAAAGTGTCTAAATTTCACACTGCTGAAAAAGGCCACACGTTGCAGAAAAGCTCCTTTTTTTTGCACATTTATCGCCAAATTCATTAGGAGCACAGAGAGCACTAAATCATATAGGGATTTAGTATTTTGTACTTGGTGACAGACTTCATTTAAACCCAACACAATAATATAATATCTAGACTACATGTATGTTTACTACTGCTGTTGTCTATTTTTACCTATAGCTACGGTATTGTATTGAATTTCTATGGCATTTATCGATATAGTGCCTCAGATACTGCCTCCCTATCATCTATTTGTAATGTAATTATCTATTATATTTATAAGGGTTTTGCAGTAACAAGCCAAAGGTCAAAATAGAGCAGTCCAGCACAATCTATCAGGATATGGAAGCCACACTAAGTACAACCAAATAGCAGGCTCCTAGCTGAGGAGAAAGAGGGTTTAAATATCCCTCCTCAGCTGATAATTGGATAAGCATAAGAAAGGCCTGAAGACTGCAGAAGCTTCACAGGTTGGCACTACGTTAACATTAAAGCAACATCAGCTAAACTGAGATTCCTGACATCTATATTATTATCATAAGTTCTACTTTAACCTATTCTTGGTTGCCTTTATAACTAACCTTGGTCAACTTCTGCATACTATAACACATACAGTATGTATGAAGTGCCAACAAGGGCTACACCAGAGTTACTCATATACAGTTAACATACTTTAGAACTTACGAAAACTTTTGAGAATTTTGCTTTTGAGCTGTCTTCAGAATATCAAGAAGTGAGGAATATGATGGGACCTCAATTATCTCATTGAAATTCTGTCCTTCTACCTTCAGTCGGACTTGAATAAATTCTTCACCAACAACAACATCATGGAGGGTGGGTGAGCTGGGGATTAACAAAGGATTGTCTAAGGAAAAAAATGAGCAACAGTGGTTAATATCATTGATATCTAACTTCAGAGACTGGACTTTTCATCAAGACTGGAAATAACAAGAAATAGTCTTATTACATTATAAAAAAAACCTGTTAAGAATCTGTATTTTTATCCATGTATGGATTCTTGATTCTCAATGATAATTATGGTTAAATATGAGATTTGAGCCCCAAAAGACCAGTCTTTGGTCTGCAGAGAGGACTTGGGCACTTGGCTTAATATGCATTACATGGCGCCCATTCAGGGAAAATGCAGCTTCCTATAGCCATAAAATCATTAGATGTTTTAGCAGCAACTAGCTTATTGCTGTGGCAGCTTCAGTCTGAAAGGGGGTGTAAAGCTGAGACCCCTTTAATCTAGTCAATTACATTAAACGCCTTTTCACTTACTTACGATACTTTCACAATCCACATTAACCACATCCAGATATGATTTTTGGAACAAGACAGGCAATAGCTGGGACATCATCATAGGGTTTGAGAACTTCCCTTCTTTCATTCCATTCATCAGTGCAGTTATTGCTTTAGAACAGGTATCTTTGTCTTTTCTGCCACCCAAAGCGGAGAGAAACTAATGAAGAAGAGGCAGAGAGGTTTACTACTATTGTAGTTTTCACGTAAAAAATTCTGTCAGTAGAGTGGTCTAAACTGCTAGAATTAAAAGTGTGACTTGTAAGAAATAGCCCTTCAGGATGAAGTTCTTACTAGGTCTTACTGTATCTTTTAATTCCCACTTTACCTAATTTCTATCTACACACATTTTATTTATATGACTAACAACCTTCACAGCAATTTTCTTTGGACAAATGAACCAAAAATCATATATGGGCTAAAATTTTCAACCCTGTCCCTTTATAGAGACCATGCCCTAGATTTACGAATAGTTAGACAAGGCCACATTTACCACAGTGGCTTACCTTGAGACAGAATTTCATAACATAATTTTGACATTTAATGACACAAAAACTAAATGTGCCAAATTTACAACAGGGTCTAGTCGTACACACAACAGTAAATCTGGGCCCATGTGTCCAGCCCTTACCTTCAAAACACACCTAAAGGAAAGATCACACTACAGTTATTTAATGTCCATTGCTATCAACTGTTACAGGGTGAGAGCAACGAACATTAAATGATAGATGCAGATGGAGTCCCCTCCATTTGGTGCCTATCTGCCCTCACCCCAATGCAAAAAACATGATAAAAGCTATGTTCCGTCATGTTTTTTTTATTTTTCTGGCGGAAGAAGTCAGGACTTTTTCTTCTGTTACAAAAATAAACAAACATGAGGGAAGAAAGTGTTTGTCATGTTGTTTACATTAGAGTCAAAGGGAATGGACACAGAAGGAGGGGGCTATGATGGGTGACAGCAACGGACATTACTAACGTTAGTGTGAACGTAGCCTTAGACTACAAAATCATCAAAATTAATCTGTTGTAGCAGGGAAACAACCACAACTAAAATAATAAGCAACTTCCTGAATTTCCTTCAGGTGGCTGACCTTACGATGTCGCATACTCAACTTAGACGGCTTCATCCTCAGCCCACTGCCCCTGCCTGGTTTGAATCTCTTTTATTACTCACTAGACCCTCTAGGGACCTTATTTCCCTACTTTACAACTACATTCTTTCTTTGACTCCTACTGTTAAACCCTCATATATAGGTAGATGGGAGAGGGACCTGGGCTGTTCCTTCACTGAACCAGAGATAGCATATATACATGGTAGATCCCATGGTTTTTCGCCTTGTGTAAGAGTTCAAGAGAATTCATTCAAAATTCTCACCAGATGGTATAAGACTCCAGAAGATCTGGCAGTTATGGGACTGCGCTCAGATGATCACTGTTGGAGATGTGGGGAACCTGGCGGCTCTCTCGGTCATATTTTCTGGGCCTGCAGGGTCATCTCCCCCTTTTGGTCACAGGTGGAAAAGATTCTTAGTAAGGTGGGAGCACCGGATATTACCCTGACCCCTGCTTCTGTTTTGCTGTGGTTGCCTTCGGGGAATTGGTCACCGGCGAAAGGTGATCTTGCCACTTTGCTGGTCCAAGGCGCGAAATTACTGATCCCACTTAATTAGCTTAAGAAGGAGCCCCCCTCTGTGTCCGACTGGGTGACTAAGATAGATGAGATCGCCAGGCTTGAGGAGCTGCATAGTTGGGAATTGCGTAAACACCAGTCCTTTGAGGTCTTATGGCGACCGTGGTTTGACTATAGAAGGAACTATAAATTGCCATAGGCCCCCCTCTCCGCCCCCTCTAATTTATTGGTCAGGGAAATTTGCCCAGGGTCTCTTCTCTTCTTTCCCCTCTTCTTCTCTCTTTCTCTCCTTTCTAGTCTCACTCTTGACCTACCTCCCTCCCTGGTCTTAGTTGTTGTAGCTGCACACTATCCACCCCTTCCTTGCCCATCCTGAAGGTAGCATCGTGACATTTTTGGCTTCGCCCTCTGTATTCGGGGCCCTGATGGTCCTTCTTCAACAATTTTATATTGGATTTCACTCAGTGCAACACCCGTGGCCCCTCCCCTCCCCCCCCCCCGCCCTTCCTATAGGTACAACTAGCCTTGATTTCTGTTATTTATTTGGTATACTATTTTATTGTACTACTTTATTGTATTGTATTGTATTTTTTATTTATTTTACCTCATTTTATCTCCCATCCTTCCCCACCCTTTTTTTCTTTTTGGATTTATGACATTTTGTTTCTTGACAATATTTCATCTGGTCTATTTTCATAATGCTCTCTTGTATTTTGTTCACTTTACCATTTCAATAAAAAGAGATTTGGAAGATAAAATAATAAGCAATATTATATGTCTATACACAGTCGTTCAATTTGTGAGACAACAGTAATATTGCTTCACTATCTATAAACTCACCTGCACAGCAAGAGGGGTGCTGTAAAGGTTTCCTAGTTCCCCTTCAGTGTTCTGGGATGCGAAAATTTTGTCTTTTATACTTTTAACTGATTTTTTAATATGCAAGATCAGCTCTCGCGGATAATTATTGAACCGCTTCACACACAAAAGTGCAATGCCGGCCATGGCTTCTGTATCTATAACAGCAAAAACGAAGGGATGACTCTAGATGTTTATCTTACATTGTTCAATATTATAGCAGCCATGTGTATATGTGGTTCTGTACTGTACTATTGCTACCAGAAATGCGAAAAGGGAGTTGCCCTGCTCCGTTTAGCAGCTGTTGAAATGTGGTGCTTCATAGAACTAATCCAAAAAAATATAATGTTGGGGCAATTTTACATTGACATATTTTTAATACCATGAATAGCCTTATAAACTCATTTCCAATCCCATTACTATGCTGTTTTGTAAAAACAAAAAGTAATATCCTGGTGTTCATGAAAGGTTCATTGAAAATATCTAAACATTTCAAGTCAGAAGACATATTTTCTTTGGATAACTTCATTTTCTCCTACCTACTGAGACCGATTCTCCATGTCCAAACTTGTTTTGTTCTTCAGCAAGAATGAGCTTGTGAACCACATGCCTGTCGACAAACTTGTCATTGATGCACATAGCTATGATACCCAGGCTGTACTGGTAGTAGTTTGAAAGTGGTTTTCCATTAAGTGCTGTGCGAAAAGAAAAATAACATAATGTTGGTTGTATCAAACGTTAGAAGAAATAACTGACATGCCCCCACACATGTAATGGCCCTGTTATGTTCCCATATGGTACAGCGCCCCATAAAATGGTCCCTTAGGAGCCAGCCAAGTTGCTAACAAACATGTTTGCTGTTGGGAAATTTTGCTGTATTGTGCTTTTTTGCTCAGACATATTTCTACATTTTCATGCAGAAGTGTTTTATTTCAGTTCCTACTATGGCATTGTATATACAGTTGCTGTTTTAGATTAGATTTTGTTTTAGATTATTGTTTTGCTACATGACCTAATTGCAGTTTAATTTTATAGAAAAATCAACCAGATTTTCTACTTCAAAATGTTCTTGTACAGGTTCAAGAGTGGCAAATAGTCCAAGTCCTGCCAAGTCCAAGTCATCTTTAAAGAAGTAGTCCAGTGCAGTTCTGCTCCTCTAAGCTGATTGTGTATCACACTCTGGACTTTATGGTTATTACATTCATATCCCTACAGTCCAGAATTCTGCCTCCTGCTTCTGATCTTGCCAGGGCCTAAGGCAAATAAAGTCTGCAGTTCCTTGTAGATTTTTCTTCTTGGTTAAGTAGTCATCATGTTCTTAAAGTAGTTTTGTCTCTGCTTTGAAGTTTCACCACCATTACAAATTTTCCTTACTTAGACGTACTTCCTATCATTTTAGTTCACTGGATACACAGGGACCCAGAATTGACTTTACAACCTTTTTGCTTACCTCTCCTGAACCTGAAAAGTGGAGGTCTCCAGTTATAACCAACTTTTCATAAATGAATAGTACAGATGAAAATAAGAACCTCTGTAATATATCTTATAAAGGAGATCTGTTTCCTTCTCCATTTATTAAGTTGTTCTCCTGCTCCTCATTATCAGTCTGAATGCTTGTTTATATTAGATTCCTTCCTTTCAGTCTCACACACAAACCTCTATGGAGAAGGAGGGGTGGAGTAGGAAGTTGCTTCTGGCTGGTTAATTAAGTTGTTGTATCATTCTATGCACTGGTATCCTCTTATGCACAAGCCAAGAAGTCTTAGAGTGTGGCAGCAGTAATTATCTTAGTGTCTTTTCTATCAGCCTCATCTTACCCCTCTCCTCTCTAATATGTAGAAAATAACTCTGCCTGAAAAGTGGAGAAGGAAAATTTTTCTTTAATAACATCTATTACAAAGTTTATTTTATTCACCTGTACTATTAATTTATGCAAAGTTGTTTATAACTGGAGGTACGCTTTAAGGCAACCCTTTATTAACGGAGTTGTTCATACTAATGATCTTTTGGATAGATCGCTAATATAAACTGCTGTTCACAGCAACTGCCGGAATTACACATTGGACAGAGCAGGAAAAAGGCAGCGTCTTCCATTGTGAAGTAGCCATGCCACTGCAGTTCAGCTTCTTATCAAGTGATTGGGAACTGAGCAGCAGTCACACTATGTTCACATCTGAGCCCCCATCAACGGACCAGAATAATGGACACACAGACCCCTATAACACCAACAGTTCCAGCAGACCGCATTGACTGTAATTGGATCCATTTAGGGTGCGTTCTTTTAAATTGACACTGTCGGACGAAGAAAATAAGACTTGCAGCACTTTTATCTCATCCGGTGATTTTCAACAATCACTGCGATGGAGATTACAACACAGATGTGAACCAACTGTAACTCAGCATGGGGACCACACAATGGAAGGAGCTATCTCCTCCAGACACTGCCTGCAGTGTAGTTTCAGATCCTGCTTTGAACCCCTACCAACTGATATTTATTTCTATAGGATTAGACGACAGTACCAAAAAGCTGGATAGCCCCTTTAAATTTAATGGTTACTTTTTCACATGGGTAATAGGAATATGGGACAATGTACAGTGGGGAAAAAAAAGTATTTAGTCAGCCACCAAATGTGCAAGTTCTCCCACTTAAAAAGATGAGGCCGGCCTGTAATTGTCATCATACGTAGACCTCAACTATGAGAGACAAAATGAGAAAACATATCTAGAAAATCACATTGTCTGATTTTTTAAGAATTTATTTGCAAATGGTGGAAAATAAGTATTTGGTCACCTACAAACAAGCAAGATTTCTGGCTCTCACAGACCTGTAACTTCTTCTTTAAGAGGCTCCTCTGTCCTCCACTCATTACCTGTAGTAATGGCACCTGTTTGACATTGTTATCAGTATAAAAGACACCTGTCCACAACCTCAAACAGTCACACTCCAAACTCCACTATGGTGAAGACCAAAGAGCTGTGGTAGGACACCAGAAACAAAATTGTAGACCTGCACCAGGCTGGGAAGACTGAATCTGTAATAGGCAAGCAGTTTGATGTGAAGAAATCAACTGTGGGAGCAAAAATTAGAAAATGGAAGACATACAAGACCACTGATAATCTCCCGCAATCAGGGGATCTACGCAAGATCTCACCCTGTGGGGTCAAAATGATCACAAGAACGGTGACCAAAATCCCAGAACCACATGGGGGGACCTAGTGACTGACCTGCAGAAAGCTGGGACTAACGTAACAAAGGCTACCGTCAGTAACACACTATGCCGTCAGAGACTCAGATCCTGCAGTGCCAGACGTGTCCCCCTGCTTAACCCAGTACAAACCTGGCCCCTCTGAAGTTTGCTAGAGAGCATTTTGATGTTCCAGAAGAGTATTGGGAGAATGTCATATGGTCAGATGAAACCAAAGTAGAACTGTTTGGTAGACACAACTCGTCGTGTTTGGAGGAGAGTGAATGCTGAGTTGCATCCAAAGAACACCATACCTACTGTGAAGCATGGGGGTGGCAACATCATGCTTTGGGGCTGTTTCTCTGCGAAAGGACCAGGACGACTGATCCGTGTACATGAAAGAATGAATGGGGCCATGTATCGTGAGATTTTGAGTGTAAACCTCCTTCTATCAGCAAGGGCACTGAAGATGAAACGTGGCTGGGTCTTTCAGCATGACAATGATCCCAAGCACACCGCCAGGGCAACGAAGGAGTGGCTTCGTAAGAAGCATTTCAAGGTCCTGGAGTGGCCTAGCCAGTCTCCAGATCTCAACCCCATAGAAAATCTTTTGAGGGAGTTGAAAGTCCGTGTTGCCCAGCGACAGCCCCAAAACATCGCTGCTCTAGAGGAGATCTGCATGGAGGAATGGGCCAACATACCAGCAACAGTGTGTGCCAACCTTGTGAAGACTTACAGAAAACGTTTGACCTCTGTCATTGCCAACAAAGAATATATAACAAAGTATTGAGATGAACTTTTGTTATTGACCAAATACTTATTTTCCACCATAATTTGCAAATAAATTATTTAAAAATCAGACAATGTGATTTTCTGGATTTGTTTTCTCATTTTGTCTCTCATAGTTGAGATCTACCTATGATGACAATTACAGGCCTCTCTCATCTTTTTAAGTGGGAGAACTTGCACAATTGGTGGCTGACTAAATACTTTTTTCCCCCACTGTACTTGTTCTTTAAATATATGCAGCAATCATTCACAATGTGTCTATTCCTCATTCCATTGTGTCATTTTCATTGGTATTTATTTCTACTTTTTTCAGCAATAAAGTGCGATCAGTGTGGCAAATACAGTGGCTTGTAAAAGTATTCATACCCCTTGAACTTTTTCACATTTTGTCACCTTACAACCACAAACTTAAATGTATTTTATTGAGATTTTAAGTGATAGACCAACACAAAGTAGTAGAAAATTGTGAAGTGGATCAGAAATGATACATGTTTTCAAAATTTTAATCAAATAAAAATCTGAAAAGTGTGACGTGCAAAAGTATTCAGCCCCCATATATCAATACTTTGTAGAGTCAACTTTCGCTGCAATTACAGCTGCAAGTCTTTTGGAGTATGTCTCTAGCAGATTTGCACATCTAGAGACTGAGAGTTTTGCCCATTTTTCTTTGTAAAATAGCTCAAGCTCAGCCAGGCTGGATGGAGAGCGTCTGTGAACAGCAATTTTCATGTCTTGCCACAGATGCTCAATGGGATTTAAGTCTGGACTTTGACTAGGCCATTCTAAGACATGAATATTCTGTGATGTAATCCATTTTACTGTAGCTCTGGCTCTATGTTTAGGATCATTGTCTTGCTGGAAGGTGAATCGCCTTCCCAGTCTCAAGTTTTTTGCAGCCTCCAACAGGTTTTCTTCCAGGATTGCCCTGTATTTAGCTCCATCCATCTTCCCATCAACTCTGACCACCTTCCCTGTCCCTACTGAAGAAAAGCATCCCCACAGTATGATGCTGCCACCACGTTTCACAGTGGGGATGGTGTGTTCAGGGTGATGAGCTGTGTTACTTTTCCACCACACATTGCATTTAGGCCAAAAAGTTCAACTTTGGTCTCATCTGACCAGAGCACCTTCTTCCACATGTTTGCTGTGTCCCCTATATGGATTGTGGCAAACTGCAAACAGCACTTCATATGTCTTTCTTTCAACATTGGTTTTCTTCTTGCCTCTCTTCCATAAAGGCCAGATTTGTGGAGTGCACAACTTATAGTTGTCCTGTGGACAGATTCTCCCACCTGAGCTGTGGATTTCTGCACCTCCTCCAGAGTGACCATGGGCCTCTTTGCTGCTTCTCTGACCAGTGCTCTCCTTGCTTGATCTGTTAGTTTAGGTGGACTGGGTTTGCAGTTGTAGAATACTTTTTACATTTTTGGATGATGGATTGAACAGTACTCCTTGGGATGCTCAAAGTTTGGGATATATTTTTACATACCTAACCCTGCTTTAAACTTCTCCACAACTTTATCTCTGACCTGTCTGGTGAGTTCCTTGGTGTTCATCATGCTGTTTGTTCACTAGTGTTCTCTAACAAACCACTGAGGTCTTCACAGAACAGGTGTATTTATACTGAGACTAAATTACACACAGCTGGACTCTTAACTAATTAAGTGATGTCTGAAGGCAACTGTTTGTACTGGATTTTATTTAGGGGTATCAGAGTACAGGGGGCTGAATACTTTTGCTCTTCACACTTTTCAGATTTTTTTTTTTATTAAAATTTTGAAAATCATGTATCATTTTCATTCCACTTCACAATTATGTGCTATGTTGGTCTATCACTTAAAATCTCAATAAAATACATTTAATTTTGTGGTTGTAAGGTGGCAAAATGTGAAAAAGTTCAAGGGGTATGAATACTTTTGCAAGGCACTGTATTTAATAACAAGGGTCATCTCCACAGATGATATTCAGCTATACTGCTATGTATACAGCATTCACTTGTCAGATATACAATAAACGACAGGGCTCATGATAGATAATTACCTATATTTTCTTTCTCTTTGTGAAGGTGATATTTCATATGTGTGATTAACTTGGTTCTTACAGATCGGATTGTGTCATCACAAGAAACCTTCTGTGCCATCAGCTGCAGGGCTATGAGTCCTGTCTTTGGCTCACTTTCTTTGATGCCCAATCTACTATATTTGTAAACAATAATAATATGTTCAGTTTATAGACAGTCAACAAAATAATCCACAAGTCATCTAGAAACAAAATATTTGAATAAATATAGTAAAATGGTCACAGTCATGACCTTTTCTAGGCACTAAAGTGGTGCTAACAGGTGCTATGTCTTAAAAGGGTGTCTGCTTACATATTCCTTTTGAAGGGCCATGTTAAAAATGCATGGTATGGCAGCATGGTAAAGAGCAGGAGAAGCTGAGCAGACTGATTATATAGATTTGTGGAAGAATATTCAGTATAACTTGTATTTTATTAACAAATCTCTGCTCATTCTAGGCTTAGTTGTCAAGACAGCCTTATCTGTATTACTACGACTACTGTGTCAGTCAGTAAGTAGGACCACCTATATGACTGCTTAGCCTAGAATGATCAGAGGTTCAAAGGGGCTTCTAGCCCTGTAAGATTTGGCTAAGTCATTAGTAGAAGATTGGAAGGTCTACTGATGACCTATCCAAATCGGAAAAGCTATTTAAAGAAACCACAGTGTCCGGACAAACACTGTGGACTCTACACTGAAGACCAAACAAGGAGCAGTACAACGTACAGTGGCTGTTCTTGGTATTGCAGTTCAGACCCGTTCAAGTGAATGGTGCTAAGCTGTAAACAGGCCATATGACCGATTAATGTGACATCACATGGCCTGTGAAGTGGAAGCAGTGCTCACAGAGCACTGCTGTTGCTTAAAGCAGATGATCAGCAGAGGTTTGCGGTGTCAGATCACCACTGATCTTCAACTGTTATCTCTAAGGAGTGATCATCAATCTTAGAAGGCCAGAAAACCCATTTCAAGAGGAACATTCACTACATCCATCAACTCTAACTCTTTGCATCCTTCAATAGGTGCTGCAGGTAACTGGTAAAGCCCTTCTGTTGCTAAAGGGATAACATTTCATTAGTGAGTTAAAATATAGGCAGTTTCTTAACATATTATAATATTTATTAATATTTTAAGGAGAAGGTGTAGGTATGAAAGCTTTACATTTACACACCTAAATCAGATACAATAAAATCAATAATCAATCCTTATTGCTGTCACTACCGATTTAAAGGTCTGTCACCAGAACCCAGCATAACAATCCAGCACTGTAGACAGATAGGTTAGGGTCACCTGCAACCAGCACTGCGGATTATTGAGCATTATCCCCTATAGTACTGTGTATGCCCCAATAGCTACATGGCTGGCTCATGCACAGTACTGTATGGGGAATGACACAGCCATGGAGCATCCCATGCATGTGCAAGATTTTAGTGAGGGAGCTGTGATGCGGGCATAGTACACAGAGCTGCCATCACAAATTTTTGGGCCCAATACTGGCAGAATTTGTGTAACCTCTCCGCCCCGATTTATCTTACAGTTTCCTATCCTGTGGCCTAAATACAGTATATATAATGCTCCCCAGTGCTCCCTACACAGTATAATGCTCCATATGGTAAATAATGCTCCACAATGGTCCCACATTATATAAAAAACTCCTCAGAACCCCCCACAGTATAATGCCCTACAATGGCCCCACACAGTATAATATGCTCCACAGACCCCGTCCCCTCCCCATTGTATAATGCTCCACAGTGGCCCCACACAGTGTAATATGCTCCCCAGCAGCCCCACACAGTCTAATAGGCTCCCCACAGTGCACTCCCCAGTATAATGCTCCCCAGTGGTACCACACAGTATAATATGCTCCCCAGAGGCCCCACACAATATAATGCTCCCCAGTGGCCTTACACAGTTTAATATGCTCCTCACATGCCCCCCAAGTATAATGCTCCATAATGGCCCCACACAGTTAAATATGCTCCCCAGAGGCCTCCAGCCCAGTATAATGCTTCACAGTGGCCCCACACAGTATAATGCTTCCCAGCAGCCCCACACACTATAATAGGCTCCCACCATGCCCCCCCAGTATAATGCTTCACAGTTTCCCCACACAGTATAATGCTTTGCAGTGGCCCCAAACAGAGTATAATAAATAGAGGCCCAGGGGAGTTAAGGGAAAATAACAAACACTTATACTTACCTTACCTCACTTCTCCTGGGCATCCTCGTGTAGTTTTGCTGTCTCCGGCTTCCTCTTCAGGTCTGTGGCTGACGTCAGGCATCCTGGAGGTCACACTGAGTTCTGTGATTAGGCCTCAAAGGTCATGTGGGGAATGTTGACGTTATGAAACCAGTGCGCCCCATGTAACCACTGAGGACCAATCACAGGCCTCAATAGTGACCTAAAGGGGCATGTGATGTCAGCCGCAGGCCGGAAATGACCTGAATATGACGCCGGATCACCAGACGTCCATGAGAAGCGAGTATAAATTTTTGTTATTTTTCTAACCCTCCTGGGCAGGCTTCTATTGGAAAAGGCCCTCCGAATCATGACGCCAGGACCCTTTCCATTAGCAATGTGGTCAAGCCCTGGCCCTGCCTGGGCTCCAGTCAGCCAGTCCGAATCTGCCTGAGTGCACCAAATAGATCATTTGCATATGGAATAAGATGAATTTCTCAACAGCAATATTGTACTTTGACACAAAAAAGGCATGTTCACTATGTCACTAACCATCTTTACACCAGCATGTAAGTGGTTTAATATCGATTTACATGGTAGCAGACTATCTTTAACCCATTCTTGCACGGTCATTTTTCCATTATTGTTTTTTTATTCCTCTCCTTCCAAAGCCATGACTTTTTATTTTTGCCTTATGAGGACTTATTTTTTGCAGGATGAATTGTACTTCGTAATGGTACTATTTAAAGGGAGTCTGTCATTGAGGAAACATATTTTTAACTGAAGCAATGTTGGAATAGTCTTTATAAAGGCTATTCTACTCCTACCTTTACTTTTCTTCTCCTCGCCGCAGTTTGTCCAAAAAAAACATTTTATTCTCATATGTAAATTATGCTCAGGGAGCACTGGGGGCGTTCCCCCTGTGTTCCGAGCACTCCGCGTCATTGCTGCAACCTGCCTTCAGCGCTGCTTTTTCATGCCCCCTGCATCTTCTTCTGTTCATCTTGCATCTGCTTCTTGCTCCATCGGCCATTTTTCTGGAGTACGCTGGTGTAAGAAACTAAACAAAAATGGCCGCCGGAGCCACTTTGAGTTCAGGCAGAGCTGACTGAGCATGCTCTGTTGGCCATTTTTGTTTAGTTTCTTACACCAGTGTACTTCAGAAAAATGGCCGACGGACAAAGCAGATGCAAGATGAACAGAAGAAGATGCAGGGGGCGTGAAAAAGCAGCGCTGGAGGCGGGTTGCAGTGATGACGCAGAGTGCTCGAAGCACAGGGGGAACGCCCCCAGTGCTCTCTGAACATAATTTACATATGAGAATAAAATGTTTTTTTGGACAAACGGCGACGAGGAGAAGAAAAGTAAAGGTAGGAGTAGAATAGCCTTTATAAAGGCTATTCCAACATTGGCTATTCCCCAATGATAGAGTCCCTTTAATGTTAAATACTGAGAAGCTGGAAATAATTCAGAAGGGGGTGGAATCAGAGAATAATTAGGGAGCCTAACTAACACATACTGGGTACTGAAACTAGCTGCACTGATTTACCATAGGAGTTAGAGTTGGTGGTGAAAGTTCCTCTTTAAACCTGTGCTCATTCTGGCCTTAAGAGTCCAGTAAGTGTTGCCACTCAATGATTGACAGCCCTCCCATTATGTGCATACAGAGGTACCTGTCAGTCACTGCTTGACTCTTAAGTCCAGAATGAACAGCGTTCTCCTGAAACTTTTTCAAGAATTTTCTTTCTTTCTGTTTGCAGATTAAACTGCATTTTCAATATAACAGATCCCTTTTAAACTTATTTTTTTGTTAAGTTAGAATATTAACTTACATACCCCAATGGCGACCTTCTAACTATTATAGCAATAGAACATGTCCAACATACAAATGCAGTATATAAAAACATATAGATACCTGGTGGAAATGGCCTCCATTGACGGCTTCAGCTTCTGAAAATACTCATCCTCTTTTTCTAGATTATGATATTCAGAAAGACGAAGCCCAACATAGACACTGGGATTGGCATCGTTTGAAGTGTCGAGTGTTGCTCTCAATAGCTTAAGATTCAATGACTTTATTAAGTATTTATTTTCCTCAGGAATTTCTGCGAAAAAAAGAAATCACAAATGTATCACAAATGTTATTGCCAATATATACAATATAACCTACACTAATAAATTTAGTTGATGTGTTTGCTCACTTGCTTATATAGCACCAACATATTCCACTTTACAGACATTGTCAGCACTCACTGTCCCCTGTAAGGCTCACAATGTAACTTATTTATTTCTATTACTAGTATAGCGCCAACATATTCCACAGTGCTTTATTATATGAGTATGTCTTTGCAGTGTGGGATACTGGTCTACCCAGAGGAAACCAATGGAAACATGGGGAGTACAGACAAACTCTATGTAGATGTCTTTGGTCAGATCAAAAGTCACCACTGAGCCATCGTGCAATTGTTTAAGAATCTTATATCAAAAACTTATTTCAAAAACACACCGCTCCTAAAGTCTCATAAGTGTGAACTGTATGCAGTCTTCTTGTAAAAATTGAAAGTCACCTTCTGTCATATTAAGTATGATGTGGAAGAAATTCTCCCCAAAAGTGTTTCTTTATGTAATATTTTTACTTACCACATAATTTCACTGGTACAATAAAGGCTTGCACCAAAATAACTAGGACTTGCCAGTTTGGAGCCATTATCTATCTGTAATAGAAAACCAATATCATATCATTAGAGACGTTTTTTACTGTATATTGTAAAGAAATCTATTACATACAACCAGGAAAGCTCACACAATGTCAGGGATCCGTTACATAAGAGCATACCACATACCATATGTGCAGCCTGCCAGACAGGGGCACTATACGCAAGGAGATCCACCAGTAACATAAAAAATTGTAGTATCTACAAGACTGCATGTACAGATTCTTTTGTGATATACATAAATTGTGAGAAATTGTAACACTGGAGAGGATTACAGAAGCAATAGAGATAAGCTTTATGACAATCATCTTGTCATCACTTTTGGACTTAGCGAGGCATGAGAGCCCTGTTCTGCCTATGTCCCACCATGCCCTAAAAAGACAATAAATTAGAGGTATACAGGGGAAAAGACTAATAGCAGCTTGTACATTGCAAAGTTTTCAGGGCTTTTTGTGCCACCTGAATACACTACACAATTGAAGTGAACGGGAGCTGAGCACCACTACATAGGGCATGGAGCCCACTGATTCCGGCTCTGTAGTGTGTATAGTACGTGTGCTGGAAGTGGCTCCATACAACTGATCGGTGCAGAGGAAGGGGGTGCACCAGTGAGCACCCCACCAATGAGATGCCTATGGCCTATCCTATATGACTTACGCTGGCCATATACATTAGATGAATGTCGACCAATCCATTATATTTTGCCAAGACCATGCAACCATCCAACATGTATGGAGATACCTCCAACTCTTGTCCGATGGCAGATGTTAGGGAAAAAAGACGTCAATCATTTTGAATAGCAATGTAACCTGCTCTTTGATTTGACAAAAGATAAGGACCAACTGGGCACCATCATATTTCCCTCTCTGCACTGAGAACACATGAATGCTCAACCAAGTTATGCATGCATGTGTATGGTGATTTGGGAAGAGCAGGCATTTGGTTGACAGTTCCCCAACAAGCATGTGTCTAACAGTAATCTAAGGTATACAGCTACCTTTACATCATGAGAAGCAACTACTGTATTTTATACCTGCCATACTTTTGCTTTAATGCTAAATACAGGATACTGTTGGAATATACAGTACAGACCAAAAGTTTGGACACACTTTCTCATTCCAAGAGTTTTCTGTATTTTCATGACTATAAAAATTGTAGATTCACACTGAAGGCATCAAAGCTATGAATTAACACATGTGGAATTATATACTTAACAAAAAAGTGTGAAACAACTGAAAATATATCTTATATTCTAGGTTCTTCAAAGTAGCCACCTTTTGCTTTGATTACTGTTTTGCACACTCTTGGCATTCTCTTGATGAGCTTCAAGAGGTAGTCACCTGAAATGGTCTTCCAACAGTCTTGAAGGAGTTCCCAGAGATGCTTAGCACTTGTTGGCCCTTTTGCCTTCACTCTGCGGTCCAGCTCACCCCAAATCATCTCGATTGGGTTCAGGTCTGGTGACTGTGGAGGCCAGGTCATCTGGCGTAGCACCCCATCACTCTCCTTCTTGGTCAAATAGCCCTTACACAGTCTGGAGGTGTGTTTGGGGTCATTGTCCTGTTGAAAAATAAATGATGGTCCAACTAAACGCAAACCGGATGGAATAGCATGCCGCTGCAAGACGCTGTGGTAACCATGCTGGTTCAGTATTCCTTCAATTTTGAATAAATCCCCAACGGTGTCACCAGCAAAGCACCCCCACACCATCACACCTCCTCCTCCATGCTTCATGGTGGGAACCAGGCATGTAGAGTCCATTCGTTCACCTTTTCTGCGTCGCACAAAGACACGGTGGTTGGAACCAAAGATCTCAAATTTGGACTCATCAGACCAAAGCACTGATTTCCACAGGTCTAATGTCCATTCCTTGTGTTATTTAGCCCAAACAAGTCTCTTCTGCTTGTTGCCTGTCCTTAGTGGTGGTTTCCTAGCAGCTATTTTACCATGAAGGCCTGCTGCACACAGTCTCCTCTTAACAGTTGTTGTAGAGATGTGTCTGCTGCTAGAACTCTGTGTGGCATTGACCTGGTCTCTAATCTGAGCTGCTGTTAACCTGCGATTTCTGAGGCTGGTGACTTGGATGAACTTATCCTCCGCAGCAGAAGTGACTCTTGGTCTTCCTTTCCTGGAGCGGTCCTCATGTGAGCCAGTTTCTTTGTAGCGCTTGATGGTTTTGGCCACTGCACTTGGGGACACTTTCAAAGTTTTCCCAATTTTTCGGACTGACTGACCTTCATTTCTTAAAGTAATGATGGCCACTTGTTTTTCTTTACTTAGCTGCTTTTTTCTTGCCATAATACAAATTCTAACCCTCCATTCAGTAGGACTATCAGCTGTGTATCCACCTGACTTCTGAACAACACAACTGATGGTCCCAACCCCATTTATAAGGCAAGAAATCCCACTTATTAAACCTGACAGGGCACACCTGTGAAGTGAAAACCATTTCAGGTGACTACCTCTTGAAGCTTATCAAGAGAATGCCAAGAGTGTGCAAAGCAGTAATCAAACCAAAAGGTGGCTACTTTGAAGAACCTAGAATATAAGACATATTTTCAGTTGTTTCACACTTTTTTGTTAAGTATATAATTCCACATGTGTTAATTCATGGTTTTGATGATTTCAGTGTGAATCTACAATTTTTATAGTCATGAAAATACAGAAAACTCTTGGAATGAGAAGGTGTGTCCAAACTTTTGGTCTGTACTGTACATATGGATAATTTATTCCCTAGTTAAAGGAATGCAAGAGAAGGACAGTAACCAAAGGGAATGGTCGGGTAGGTGAGTTCAAGTGGGGAACTATGACCATAAATACAGGTGATTTTTCTGCAACTCTGACTAATTTCATCCTTAGATAAATTCAGTTGTACAGGTCGCATAAAGTCAGCAGAACACAGAGCGGCACAGTCAGCAATTATGAGGGGGAAGCTGAGGCAGAACATGCAGTATCTGCAATAAATTGCTTTCAACTATCTCGTAAGAGACCTTTGACATCCTGCAGTGAGCTGAACTGTGAAGGTTCAGGAAACTTCAAATATTAAGTTGACACGAGATACATTGCTTATTGTCTTTAAAACCAAATGTACTGAATGTGCTGACTATGTACAGCATGTCGAAAATAGCCAAAAATATGAAAACCTGGTCCTACGTTCACATATTCAGGACTTGATGAGGATTTTCACGTCTAGATCCTCATGCAGTTTTTCTCACACTCAGCGTCAAGTACAAGTGAATGGGGTAGCGCATATCCCGTTCTCATGCAGCAGAGGAAATACATGTGGAATATTGACCACATGGATTTTAAAATCTGCGGCATGTCTTCATTTGCGTGAATTCTGTACAGAAAATCTGCAGATTAGGCTCATTGAATGACTGGTTGCCTATGCATAGATACACTTAGGCCTCATGCACACAACCCTGTTTTTCACAGTTAACACACTGACCCATACACATGACCATGTATTTTCACAATGTATGGGGCCGTGAGCTGTGAGCAAAACTCAGGACAGGTCCTATTCCTGTTCATTTTGCTGCCCGTGCTCTTTGACAGAAGGAATGGGGCTGCGGAGGCATGGCAACACACGGATGCCATCCATGTTCCGTTTAATCATGGCCTGGCTACATGCACATGGTTGTGTGAATGTAGCCTAAGGGTATGTTCACACATGGCAGATACATAGTAGATACAACCCTTTGAAACGGAAAAATCTGTTCCATACATTTGACATGTTCTACAGTTGCATGTGACTGTACCGTTGCTCTGTTATCTCAGGTTCAGTTCATACTACTGTTGTGTGTTCCATTCGTAATGGAAGCTACAAGGCTGCTCTGCTGGATCTGTCCTACTATGTATACCACCGATACTCAACAGACGTCATTGCTTTATCATGAGCTCCTTTAGGTTTAATTGTGATTTCTGTCATTTTGACAGGAGGAATAGCGCTGCATGCATTGCTATTTTTTCCATCAAATCTATGAGGGCTGACAACAGTGGGTACATAGCCTTAACAAAAGGTCCAGCAGAATAACTGATTAAAATAGGATCTTATGAACAGAGTAAAGCCATATGGGGTCTTTGCAAGTCTGTACTTAGGAGGTTCAGACAGTCCATGTACCCCTGTACACAAATGGTCCATGAAGAATCTTTCTATGGCGTTTTCTCCCCTAGTAGCAGTGTTTCAAGAGGCATGAAGTGGTTTAGATGAGACATGCCATACAGAATTTGAGAAAAATCCTTTGCATGTAATCAGAAACATATAGAGATACGGCAGTCTATGTATTCCTTATCGGGGTCCTGTACAACTTGGCCATGTGTCCTAACAAAGAACCATTAGAGGCATAATTTATAAATTCATAAATTATTTTGTTAAAGGGACTAAATAATTTGTTACACAAACCATAATCTATATGGGCAGCTATAGACTGGTATATTACAGTAGTAGTTTATAAAAACTGATTTATACATTTGGAATAATCTACTTTACTATTAATCTAATTTCCTAAACTCTTAGATGTGTATCTAATCTGTAATTAAAATCATACAACTATTCTATCACAATATCATTTACCATTACCTAGATTACACTACTATAATCCAGCTAATCTACATTCACTACATTTTATTAGCATTCCTAGGTCTGCCTCATACAAAGACTGTACTGTTATGTTAACAGGTTCACTTTGTCACATGCTTATAATATACAGTCCTCTTTATGCAACAATATGATGCATATATACTCTGTAAACTATCAGTATATAAAGGAAGAAGTAACAATTGAGAGCAAACAGTATAGATCATCTGAAGAAATGCACATACCACTTTCCTTTAAGAAACAAAGGCCTGATTCCACCATACACACATACACATGCAATGATCTATGATCACATGAAATATCAGCTCACACTTACCTAGTATTACACCACAGATCCACACTGGGAAGCCCTTTGGATCAGTGAACTGCAGAATGCTATACCCTGCTTGTTTTCTTGTCCTGCTGATCACATGACCTCCCCCCTCCAGACTTCCTACTGAGCAGAGAAAGAGATTTAAGGTGGAACTGTAAAAGCTGCACAATACGCAATGCCTATGGTATACTCTGTCCTTACCTAGCTTGATCCCTCAGTAGTCATGCCTCTAACCTCAAGGACTGAATGCATAAACAACAATGTTCAATCCAGGAGTGTAACAAGATAAAGGCTGGATTCCGCTTCAAATCGGCGGAGAGAAAAGTCCTGCAAGGAGGACTTTTCTCTTCTCCGGTTTCAGTATAAAACTGTTGGAAACCCGGCGGACCCCATTATAGTCTATGGTAACCGCTTTTTAAGCGTACAGGATCTCCAACTTTCAGGGCCCCATGCGGACTAGAATGATGGAGATCTGAACGCTAGTGTGAAACTAGCATCAAAAGGCACAAAATTTACAAATTTTAAAAAGATTTTTCTGGATACTGGTGGCAGGGCAAGCTCCAGGTTTGCGTGGTCAGGTTTACTGTAGTTTTGTAGGTCTTTCGTAGCTTTTAACCTTTGCATTGCAGATGACGAAAACTGTGGGTGAAACCTGCAGCAATAACTAACATGTTGTAGGTATAAAATGCTGTGGTTTTAGATTCAGGATGTGGATTAGACACTGTATAATGACCCACTTCTGCCCCGAAATACAGTATAATGGCCACCTTTTGCCCTAACATGCTGTATAACACCCCCTTTTGTTTCAAACACAGTTTAATAGCCTCATTTTGCCACCACACCCAGTAAAATAGCCCCTTTCTGCCCCCCCCCCACAATATAACATTCCCTTTAGCCCATCCCACACAGTAAAATGGCCCCCTGCCCCATATGCATGCTTTCTCTGTTGGTAGGGTCCTGAAACAAACACAGCTACACATTTCATCATTATGTACCTCTCACAGCTCTCCAGCCTCCATGGCCAGTGGAGCATGTGCTGTACGCTCGGCCCGAACCCGAAGTGGCCGAGCGTACAGCGCATTTGTATCTTGCCGAAGATCCTGGCTGCTAGTAAAGCAGCGAAGAGATGAAGAGGAGCATTCATTTGGAAGAATTGGGCAAGAAATAAATGGCGAGGAGGCGGCATATAAGGTATGACGCTGCTGTGCTCGGAGCACAGGGGTAATGCCCCCTGTGATCTCTGATTTTAATTAGCATATAACAAAACTATTTCATCCAGAAACAGCTGGGAGCAAGAAAAAAAGAATTGTAGAACTAGAATAGAATAGAATGTGCTCAGTTAAAAATGGATATTGCAAATGATAGACTCCCTTTAAAGGGCAGTGTTACAGCCCATTCATATGGCAGAATTTGGCACTGATTAACCCCATTTTTCGTTTTTTGCTTTTGATTCCACGCCTCCTAAACCTCATAACTTTTTTATTTTCCTGTTCACAGAGCCACATGAGGGCTTAATATTTTCAGGACCAATTGTACTTCATAATGGTACCATTTAATATTCTATAAGATATACTGGGAAGCTGAAAAAAAATTCAGAATGGGGTGAAATTGAAGAAAAACTGCGGTTGTGCGACTGTGCAGCCAAAATATATGCCACCTGTATTCTATGGGGTATGAGTCCAGGGATACCAAATTGGAGTCAAGTCACCATTTTCTGACACCTGTAACTTTTTTATATTTCTGCATAGTGTGTCTTTTTTTTGCAGGGCCAGATGTACTTTTTAGTTATACCATTTTGGGGAATGTCTATTGCTTTGATCGCTTTTTATTCAAATATGAAAAATATTAAGTTTGTAGACTGGGCATTTTCTGACACAGGGATACCTAATGTGTATGTGTTTCAGTGTTTAAAGAGGTTGCCCCAGCAAAAATTTTTTAAATAAGCCAGGACAACCACTGTTCGGTCCTGCTGCTCTGGTGTCTTCTCAAAGCAAAGAGAAGTGTGAGTATGAGTGTAATATTTTTATTTCAGTATTGCTCTGCATCACTAAAACCTATTTTTCCTTTTATTGTATATTATTTTTGTATATATAGTTTCAATATACTGTATCACTACCTGAAATGGATATTATGAGATACATGGGGGCAGATCATATTCAGACTTACAGGTCTGTACTCCTAGAAGACATAATAGCAGTGCTGCTAACAGATGCAGCACTACAAGAATATACATAGGTAATGAGACTGATGTATTCACAAGAAGAGTGCTCCCCGCAACCCTCAGGGCAGTGATTCATAGACCTTTGTATATGTGTATATACCGTGTTTCCCCGAAAATAAGACACCCCCCGAAAGTAAGGCATAGGAGAGGTTTCGGAGAATTGCCCAATATAAGGCATCCCCCGAAAGTAAGACGTATGTTCCCGAACAGAACATACGGTATATACGATATGTGAGGCCGCGGGAGAACCCCACAATCTCTGCTATCATTATACTCCGGGGTCTTTTCAGACCCCGGAGTATAATAATCGGCGGCCCAGGGGAGGTGAGCGAACATAAAAAACTATGTGCTTACCGATCCTACGCTTCTCCAGGCTTCAGGCCTGTTTGGTGACGTCGCAGACGTCATTTTGCGTCGCGACGCCGGCCGGATCACGTGATGCGGCCTGGTCTAACATTGAAGAAGGCCGGAGTAGCGCACGGGCATGCACCGGAGCGAGGATCAGGTAAGCAACATTGTTTTTTTATGTTTCTATCCTCTCCTGGGTCTCCGATCATTATACTCTGGGGTCTGAAAAGACCCCACAGTATAATAATTGTTCATGGGTGGTCCACTATGGGGCAAACTACTGTGTGCAGGGGCCACTATGGGGCAAACTACTGTGTGCAGGGGCCACTATGGGGAATGATACTGTGCGCAGGGGCCACTATGGGGAATGATACTGTGTGCAGGGGCCACTATGGCGAATGATACTGTGTGCAGGGGCCACTATGGGGCATGATACTGTGTGCAGGGGCCACTATGGGACATGATACTGTGTGCAGGGGCCACTATGGGACATGATACTGTGTGCAGGGGCCACTATGGGACATGATACTGTGTGCAGGGGCCACTATGGGGCATGATACTGTGTGCAGGGGCCACTATGGGGCATGATACTGTGTGCAGGGAAATTAATGGTTTGGATTGTTATGATGATGTCCTAGAAGATGATGACATAACTGTCATTGAATAAATTTTACTTTCTATTCGTACCATAAATATTGGTAAATGTACCATACTGTTAATTGTTGTACATGGAAATAATGGTACGGTAGTAAGAAATTCTTGATAGGATTCACAGTTTGTCTGGTCATGCTGGTTTGTGATGACAACTACTGTACAGTACCGTATATAATAAATGTTCATTTTTTTTGTTCAGCAATAAATGTGAATACTTCTTCATTGAAAAAAAAATAAGACATCCCCTGAAAATAAGACACAGCACATCTTTGGGAGCAAAAATTAATATAAGACGCTGTCTTATTTTCGGGGAAACAGGGTATGCAGCAGCCTGGCAATCACTGTTGTAAGGGTAGGGTTGGGGGACAGCTCAACATTTTGAAATCTCCCACCCGACCCTTATTCAATGAGACAATCTGTGTTGAGTACAGGAGCTGACCACTCCTTGCTTCACCAGTCAGCCTGTCTCTGGTCCCTGCAATTTGGAAGAAAACAGGGGCACTGTAAAAACGTCACTGCATCACATTTGCTGCTCACTGGCCACAAAGACCTGAGTATATTGCAGGGAAACAGGACGAGGTTAGCATTAGTTCTTTTGTAATCTGCATTTTATGTTGGGGCACTAGGAGTGGACATTATACTGTGGGGGCCATATTAAGGGGGGGGGGGCAGTATATTGTGAGGGCCACATTGGGGGGTTATTATAAAATAAGGGCCACTTTAACCCCTTCCTGAAATGTATTATACAGCAGAGACCCGGCGCTAATGCCCGCGATCAGTGCCCGCACTGATTGCGGGCATTAACCCCACCCCCCATTCCAGCACCTTGGTCAAAGCTGACCGAGGCGCCATTTTGCCGGGGACTGCCAGCACGGAGAGCAAGATCCGGGGCATGATAGCCGGGAGCCTATTGAAGGCACCATGCAGGCTGCAATAGAAGTGCCGATATTTTGCATTGCATTGTAATGCATTGCATTAATGATCAGACCCACCGGGGTTCAAGACCACAAGGGTGTCTAATAAATGCAAGAAAAAAAAAAAAAAAAAAAAAAAAAAAATATATATATATATATATATATATATATATATATATATATATATATATTAAAAATTCAAATCACTCCCCTTTCCCTACAACACATATAAAATTACTTAAATACTGTGAAATGCATACACATTAGGTTTCCCTGTGTCTGAAAACGCGCGGTCTACAAATCTATAAAAATATTTTTCCTGTACGGTGAACGCCGTAGTGGGGAAAAAAAAAATCAAAAGTGCCAAACCGCCATTTTTTCGCTGTTTTGCCTCTGATAAAAATTTTAATCAAAAAGTGATCAAAGCAATATAAATTCCCCAAAATGGTATAACTAAAAAGTATACCTGGTTCCCCCCAAAAAAGACGCCCTATGCATCCCCATACACAGAAACATAAAAAAGTTATGGGTGTCAGCTTACGGTGACTTTAAGAAAAAACATTTTTTGCGAAGTTTTAGATCTTTGTTAAAATTGCACTACAAAATGGGGTCACTTCTTGGGGAATTCCAAATTACTGGCACTTGCAGGGCTCTGCAAAATCAACATGGTGTCCAAAAAATCCCTTTAACCCCTTAACGACCCAGGGCGTAATAGTACGTCCTGAGTCGCATGACGATGTATGGAACGCGCTCAGGAGCTAAGCGCTCTCCATACACCGCGGGTGCTGGCTGTATAATACAGCCAGGACCCGCCGCTAACAGCAGTGATCGGTGGCTGCACCGATCGCGGCTGTTAACCCTTTAGATGCCGCGGTCAAACGGGACCGCTGCATCTAAATTGCGCAGCCGCCACGGGCGCCGCCATTTTCCTTGATCGCCGCCCCCCAGAACGTCATCGGAGGGCGGCGATTAGTTGCCATGACAGGCGGGAGCCTATTGAAGGCTCCCAGGCCTGTCATTACATTACAGCTATTACGCGATGCCAGAGGCATCGTCTAATAGCAGTGAAGGCATTTTTCTATTCACTGCGATACAGTAGTATCGCAGTGAATAGTATGATCGATCAGACTCCCTAGGTTTCAAGGTCCCTAGGGAGTCTGATCATACAAGTAAAAGTTGAAAAAAAAAAGTTTTTAAAAGTATGAAAAAAAATAAAAAAAACACAAAAGTTCAAATCACCCCCCTTTCCCTAGATCAGATATAAAAGTAAATAAACAAAAGTAAACATAAACACATTAGGTATCCCCCTGCTCCAAAATGCCCAAACTATTAAAATATTAAAATATTTATCCCATACGGTGAACGGCGTAGCGGGGAAAAAAAAATCAAAATGGCCAAATAGCGTTTTTTTCAACACTTTGCCTCCTATAAAAAATTTAATAAAAAGTGATCAAACCATCAGATCTTTCCCCAAATGGTATCAATAAAAATGTCATGTTGTCCCGCATAAAAAGACGTCTTACCCAGCTCCATACATGTAAATATGAAAAAGTTACAGGTGACACAATATGGCGACGCAAAATTTTTTTTCTATTTAGCAAAGTTTTTAATTTTTTAAAAGGTATCCAAACATTACAAATACTATATAAATTTGGTATCGCTGTGTTCGTACCGACCCGCAGAATACAGGTAGCATGTCATTTTTACCACACAGTGAATGCTGTAAAAATTAAACCCATATGAATTTGGCGAAAATGCAGTTTTTCTCCAATTGCACCTCATTCTGAATTTTTTTCCAGCTTCCCAGTACATTGCACAGCATATTAAATGGTACCATTACAAAGTACAATTTGTTTCGCAAACAATAAGCCATCATGTGACTCTGTGAATTGAAAAATGAAAAAGTTATGGCTCTTGGAATGTGGGGAGGGAAAAATGAAAATGCAAAAACAAAAAATGGCCCGGTCATTAAGGGGTTAAATCTATACTCCAAAAGCTTAAAAATGCAGTGCTCCTTCGCTTCTGAGCCCTGCTGTGTGTCCAAACAGCAGTTTACGCCCACATATACAACTTTTTTGTAACCAGGATAACGCACTTAATAGTTTTAAGTGTGTATGTCTCTGATGACACAAAGTGGGCACAATATTCTGGGCACTGAAATGGCACATTTCTTTAAAAATTTCAATTTTCACTTTGTACATTAATTTTTCGGAAGCAATATTGAGCTCAGAACGATAATACCCCTGAGAAATTCCTTGAGGGGTGTAGTTTCAAAAATGGGGTTACTTTTAAGGGGTTTCCATTGTATTGGTACTTTAGGGGCCCTGAAAAAGTGACATGGCACCTGGAAACTATTCCAGCAAAATCCGCCCTCCAAAAGCCCCCCAATGTACCCTTACAGCAGATTATGACTACATATGGGGTATTGCTGTGTTCAGGAGCAATTGTGTAACTACCTATAGTGTGTTTTTCTCCTTTAACCCCTTGGGAAAATGAAAACTTTAGGGATAAAGTGACGTTTTAGTAATTTTTCATTTACACATCCCAAAGTTAATTAAATCTGTGAAATGGCTGTGAGGTCACATACCCCTTGATGGATTCTGTCAGATGTGTAGTTTCCGAAGTGGGGTCACTTTTGGAGTGTTTCCATTGTATTGGTACTCTAGGGGCTCTACAAATGAAAAATGGTACCTAAAAACTATTCCAGTAAAATCTGCTTTTCAGACACCCAATGTCGCTCCTTCCCTTCCACGTGCTGTGTGCCCAAACATCAGTTTACAGCCATATGTGGGGTATTTCTGTGTTCTGGAGAAATTGCATAACAAACTGTAAGATGCAGTTTCTCCTTTAACCCTTTGTCAATGTGTTCATTTTAGGACTAAATGAACGCATTATTGAAAAAAAATTGGATGTCTAAATTTCAACTTCATATTGTTTTAATTCCCGTGAAATGCTTAAAGGGATAACAAACTTCCTAAATGATGTTTTGAATTATTTGAGGGGTGCAGTTTTAAAAATGGGGTCATTTATGGGGTTTCTAATATATAGGCCTTTATAATCCCCTTCACAACTGAAGTAGACCCTAACAAATGGGTTTGGGAAATTTTCTTGTAAATCTGGAAAAATCGCTGTTACACTTCTAAGCGTTATAATGTCCAAAATAAATTAAAGGACGATTAAAAAATGATGCAGACATATGGTAGATAATATTTATTAATGTATTTGGGTGGTATGACTGTCTGAAAAGCAGAGCATTTAACATTCTGAAAACTGCCAATTTTTCCAAATTTCCATTAAATCTTTTTTTTTTTTTTTAAATAAATAAATGCAAAAAAAATATTGATCAATGTTTACCGCTAACATGAAACACAATGTGTCAAGAAAAAAAAATCTCAAAATCACTTGTGTAAGTTATAGCGTCTCAAAGTTATTGCCATACAAAGTGACACATGTCAATTTTGAAAAATGAGGCCTGGTCATTAAGATACTTCTAGCCCCGGTCCTTAAGAGGTCAAAAAATCAAAGACTAAGCGCCCAGTGTGCCATGCAATAATTGTAAAGATGAAAGTCATAAAACACAATCCATATCAAATAATTAAATGATTATTCTTATATTTCAGAGTGATCCTACTCTGGAGATAGATTCAGCTGTATAAACAGAGGATTCAGATTAGGCTCAAAAATTTACACGTTGTCAAAATTCGTACAAACCTTTCATAGATTGTAAGCTCTTGCGAGCAGGGCCCTAAGTCCCAGTGTGTGAATTGACTATTTCTTTGTAATGTATCTTTTTTTGTCAGTAATTGAACCCTAAAAATTGTACAGTGCTGCGGAATATGTTGGCGCTATATAAATAAAATGTATTATTATTATTTCCAGCCTTGTGTAAGTAAATGAACACCCACTTTAGCTTGTTTTACAGCCATACTATACCTTTACACTTGCTTCAAGCCATGTGCTAGGAAGACATGCCTGGAGTGCCGACTTCGGCACAGGTGCTGGAGGTTGCTGACCCCCGCTGTATAGGCTACAAGGGGACATTATACTGTGTGAGGACCACAAGGAGCATAATACCTGTTGAGGTCACTAGGGTGGCGCAAAGTAACATGGTTGGGCATAAAGGTACCATATTGAGTAGTCTGTGGCTATAATACACTGCCCTTGCATCATAATCTACCAGCAGTGTAAATGGCAGATTAAATGTGTTGATTTGTTTTGTCCCCAGAAGCTTCTAAATCCTCGCACCTCCGTCTTTTACTAATATTATACACCAGCAATAAGCCATTGCCATAAATTACTGCATCATTTATGCCTATTACATCTTCACAGGACACGTCTATTAGAGTACAAAAATATAACCAATAAAATGGCGGCGCAGGAGTAGAGGACACTTCTTTCAGTCACGCCGTTTCCTCCTCTCTATCCTACCTCTAGCGCCACCTCTATGGTTGGAAGATAGAAACTTGCGGAGCGTTCTAGAAAAGTATATGCTCCGCCCAGTAATGGATAACTGCGGCTGACTGGGCCAGCGCTATGTTCGTGCTTTGGAGCAGCTAAGGATAGCCGTGCTGCTAGGGGTCACCGTGAAATAACGCGAGAGCTCTTCACCGGAGGGGACTAGGAGGCGTCCTATGACGGGTGAGTGACGGCCCCCTCACAGGCAGCAGCTGCTTGTCATCCTGACAGCACGCTGTGTTGCGTTATGTTGTGGTTGTCGGCGGCAGTGCTGACTACCTGTTTTGACGTGCGGTCAGAACAGTACTTGTAGTGGTGCAGTTCTGCCATAGCCAGCCATAGCTGTGGAGCTGTCCGTAGCACTACAGGTTTCCCCATTTGGGTTCTACACTTGCTGTTTAGTCATTAATCGCCATACACTACTACAATGATAGCACGTTCTTGGATCATTCCCATAAGGATGTTGTGCAGAGGGTAGGGGTGTCATGTCCTACTCCTATATTGTCATCCTGAGTGGTGTGAACAGCTCTCTAACCTATGTGATATAGACATGTCAAATATATGTGATTAGTCTGCTGGAACCAGATCCAGAAACCAACCCCAGGTCCCTGCCATGTGCAGGGTCACCTCCTGATTCTTTGTCAGATTGGTGCCAACATCTTCCGTGGCGCTGTACAGAGATTGGCATCACTCACACTATGGCTCCCAAACTAAATTCTCTACCAATATGTTTTGGTGAGTTGAAGGGCAATGAAGTACCGATGGGAAACTTATGCAACATGCAGAGAACATACAGACAACATGCAGACAGGTTGGCTGGATTCCAAGTTAACACCCCAGTTGTTTGAGGCATCAGTGCCAATGTCTGAGCCACAGTGCTGAACTTGGGCATGTTAATACAAGGTTAACAACGTCCTGTCTGTAAGGGTTTATTCACACAAACATAAAATCCAGAAAATGTAGTTGTAAAACAGAGATATTCATCCAAATGGGGTGTAAGCAGATCTGTATTAGGGGCTGTTCACACGGTGAAAAATGAAAATGAATTGAAGCAGGCATGCACCTCAGGTTCCTCTTCCTTTTCTGGCTGCTGGTTAGGCCTAGATGAATGAGCCTAATGATTGGGGTTTCTTACATTGCGGACTTTGCAGCTAAATCAGCCACAGAATTTGTGGCAAGAATGAGCAGAACACTTATTTCTTCAGCACCCTGCTCTGAAACTCTGCCTCCCATTGAAAACCACATGAGCCAGAATTTGCTGCTGATTTTAGGGCAGAATCTGCCTCAAACAGTGCCAAATTCCACCATGACAACATACCCTTACCCAGGGGCGTAACTACCGGGGTAGCAGTGGTAGCGACTGCCACAGGGCCCGGAACATTACGGGGCCCGGAGCCCTGTGGCAGTCGCTACCGCGAACCCCACAATCACTGCTATCGTTATACTCCCGGGTCTTTTGAGACCTTGGAGTATAACGATCGGGGGCCCAGGGGAGGTGAGCGAACATAAAAAACACTGGAACTCACCTCTCCGCCGCTCCGCAGGCTTCGGGCCTGTTTGGTGACGTCCCAGACGTCAGCCGACGTCATTATGCGTCGCGACTCCGGTCCGACATTGAAGATGGCCGAAGTAGCGCACGGGAGTGCACCGGAGCGAGGAAGAGGTAAGTTGCAGTGTTTTCTATGTTTCTATCCTCCCCTGGGTCTCCGATCATTATACTTGGACCCCAGAGTATAATAATCGTTCATGGGTGGTCCACAATGGGATATATAATAGTATGTGCAGGGGCCACTATGGGGAATACTACTGTGTGCAGGGGCTACTATGGGGCAAACTACTGTGTGCAGGGGCTACTGTGGGGCAAACTACTGTGTGCAGGGGCCACTATGGGGCAAACTACTGTGTGCAGGGGCTACTATGGGGCAAACTACTGTGTGCAGGGGCTACTATGGGGAAAACTACTGTGTGCAGGGGCTACTATGGGAACACGGGGGGCGGGGGCTACTATGGGGCAAACTACTGTGTGCAGGGGCTACTATGGGGCAAACTACTGTGTGCAGGGGCTACGGGGGTGTGGGGCAAACTACTGTGTCGGGGCCACTATGGGGCAAACTACTGTGTGCAGGGGCCACTATGGGGCAAACTACTGTGTGTCGGGGCCACTATGGGGCAAACTACTGTGTGCTGGGGCCACTATGGGGCAAACTACTGTGTGCAGGGGCCACTATGGGGCATAATATTGTGTGCAGGGGCCACTATGCTGCATAATACCGTGTCCAGGGGCCACTATGGGGCATAACACCGTGTGCAGGGGCCACTATGGGGCATAATACCGTGTGCAGGGGCCACTATGGGGCATAATACCGTGTGCAGGGGCCACTATGGGACATAATACCGTGTGCAGGGGCCACTATGGAGCATAATAGTGTGCGCAGGAATGCGGTTTGTGTGTGGGGGGGTTGGGGTGGCAGTTTGGGGGGGTTGGGGGCGGCGGCTTGGGGGGAGCCATGTCAAATGTTCGCCTTGGGGCCCAGCCATGCCTAGTTACGCCACTGCCCTTACCTATGTGTCTGCATCAGTTCTGTATAGGATGCCTGTATTCTCAGATATGATCCAATATACATTTCATTATTGTTCCATCACACTTCATATACAGTCATGGCCAAAAGTTTTGAGAATGATACAAATATTAATTTTTACAAAGTCTACTGCTTCAGTTTTTCTAATGGCAATTTGCATATACTCCAGAATGTTATAAAGAGTGATCAGCTTAACAGCAATTACTTGCAAAGTCAATATTTGCCTAGAAAATGAACTTTATCCCCCAAAACACATTTCAACATCATTGCAGCCCTGCCTTAAAAGGACCACCTAACATCGTTTCAGTGATTGCTCCATTAACACAGGTGTGGGTGTTGATGAGGACAGGGCTGGAGATCAGTCTGTCATGATTAAGTAAGAATGACACCACTGGACACTTTAAAAGGAGGCTGGTGCTTGCCATCATTGTTTCTCTTCTGTTAACCATGGTTATCTCTAAAGAAACACGTGCAGTCATCATTGCACTGCACAAAAATGGCCTAACTGGGAAGAGTATTGCAGCTAGAAAGATTGCACCTCAGTCAACAATCTATCGCATCATCAAGAACTTCAAGGAGAGAGGTTCCATTGGTGCCAAAAAGGCTCCAGGGCGCCCAAGAAAGACCAGCAAGCGGCAGGACCGTCTCTTAAAAGTGTTTCAGCTGCGGGATCGGGCTACCAGCAGTGCAGAGCTTGCTGAGGAATGGCAGCAGGCAGGTGTGAGTGCATCTGCACGCACTGTGAGGCGGAGACTCTTGGAGCAAGGCCTGGTCTCAAGGAGGGCAGCAAAGAAGCCACTTCTCTCCAGAAAAAACATCAGGGACAGACTGATATTCTGCAAAAGGTACAGGGAGTGGACTGCTGAGGACTGGGGTAAAGTCATTTTCTCTGATGAATCCCCTTTTCGATTGTTTGGAACATCTGGAAAACAGCTTATTCGGAGAAGAAGAGGTGAGCGCTACCACCAGTCTTGTCTCATGCCAACTGTAAAGCATCCTGAAACCATTCATGTGTGGGGTTGCTTCTCAGCCAAGGGAATCGGCTCTCTCACAGTCTTGCCTAAAAACACAGCCATGAATAAAGAATGGTACCAGAATGTCCTCCAAGAGCAACTTCTCCCAACCGTCCAAGAGCAGTTTGGCGCTCAACAATGCCTTTTCCAGCATGATGGAGCACCTTGCCATAAAGCAAAGGTGATAACTAAATGGCTCAGGGAACAAAACATAGAGATTTTGGGTCCATGGCCTGGAAACTCCCCAGATCTTAATCCCATTGAGAACTTGTGGTCAATCATCAAGAGACGGGTGGACAAACAAAAACCAACAAATTCAGACAAAATGAAAGCATTGATTCTGCAAGAATGGACTGCTATCAGTCAGGATTTGGTCCACAAGTTGATTGAGAGCATGCCAGGGAGAATTGCAGAGGTCCTGAAGAAGAAGGGTCAACACTGCAAATATTGACTTGCTGCATTAACTCATTCTAACTGTCAATATAAGCTTCTGTTACTCATAATATGAATGCAATTCTATTTCTGTATGTGATAAAAACATCTGACAAACACACATAAAAACCAGAGGGCAGCAGATCATGTGAAAATATAATATTTGTGTCATTCTCAAAACTTTTGGCCATGACTGTATTCACATGTGGCAGATTTGTTGCTGAAATTTCTGCGACTATTTAATCTGAATGGGGCTTGCAAAAATCCATGTGCTTGCAAATCAGTGTTCAGTTATGCATACAGAAGTGGGGAAGACAGCTAGACCCAACTATATAGACAGTATTTTGTTAAGAATAGACTAGGATAACACATGGAGATGAGAAAATATGTGAGTGTGTGTGTATATGCTAGTCCTAAACTGGAACCCCTATCAGGTTGCAGCACCACCATAGGAAAAATGAAGCATTACATACTGCACATTCAGATCTGTGGGCTGCCTGTGTAATGCACAGATTTCCTCTACCTCCAGAGATGGAGAAACTCTTTGTTGCATCTCTGCTCCTGCTTATGGATGAAGGCCCCAAATGGGGAAGAATACACTAACTGGGTATTTAATGCAAGGTTCTGTAGAGCAGACAGTCCCTTGACAGGATTGAATGGCGTTTCTGAAAAGCGTCATACTGCTAGTTACTAGTTTTGTCTTGCTCCTGTTACTAAAGTGTACACATATCAGAGATGATAATGATGATATGATAATGAGTTAATAATTACTTAGTGGGCTGCTGAAATCCTGTCTAGAGTAGAGACTGTCTACATGTCAGAAGATCGTGGGGCTCTTGAGCTCGGACTGCTGAAGTTGTTTTATGTAGACATAAAACTTCTTTGGTGCTGCTCATAAACGTATTACAGGAAACCTCTAAGATGAGAATTTTATGTTAAGGATTTCCAGTGATGGAGCCTGGAGCATCTATAAAGGGGTCTAGGGTCTCTCTGATTGTCTCAAGGCTCATTGACTTCTCTGGTCTGTCCGAAGACCATTTTTTGGGTGGGTCACTCTGTGTATCGGTTGTGTTATGTTCCTAGTTAAAGGTATTAAATAAAACAAAATTCTAGTTCTTAGTTTACAGTGCATTCGCTGGACTTTCCCTTCCTTACCGTAATTCAGACAGTCCCCCTGGTGTCCCAGTGATTAACTTTGTAGAGTTAGTGAGTGGTTGAAGTCTCATTTCTCAGCCTCCCCTGCTGATTCTCTGGCTCTTGGTCACATGACCAACTCTGCGCTACATTATGGACCTACAGTGGAGTAGAACGAAGTTGGTGATGTCTTAGGGTATGTTCACATGGAGTTTTTTGCAGGCTGATTTTGAGGCAGAATCTGCCTCAAAAAATGCCTCCCATTCATTTCAATGGGAGTCAGTAGCAGTTTTTTTCCTCTAGCTGATTATTTTAAATCAATGGGAGGCGGAAAAACCGCTAGCGTTTTTTTAACGTGGTTTTTGCAAAATCCGCATCAAAAACCGCTAGCGTTTTAAGAGCAGTTTCCAGGTCCATACAGTGTGTTGGAGCAAAAAAACGCATCAAAAAAACGTTTCCTAATTCCTGAAGCAGATTTTTTCAGCTTGTAAAAAACTCTGTATGAACATACCCTTAGAGAGCTAAAGTGGCAGCAGGGGAGGTTGAGGAATGAGACTTGAGACCCGCCCCTGCCTGTGGTCTATAAAGCTAATCATCTGCTATACAGTAAGCAAGTTTATATAATGCAGTGTACGTGTATAAAAAAAAAAAAAATCATCCCCACTTAATCCCTTTAAGGTCTTATCTGTTCATATTTGTTGTGTTATAGATTAATAGTTGTTTTTTTTCACCCTTCTTGTAGGTGAAAGCTGGTATGGCAGTCATTGACAGAGCATTTAGTTCAGTACCATTGTTCGGGATGGAATATCATCAGACTTCACACCCATTTCTTCAGAGAACCAACACTCCTGGGATTGTAGATTCTCCTGTCAGTGAACTCAGCCAGATAAATAGCGCCCCCATGGGTATTGGATTAAATAGGAATGGCTCATATTATATGCACAGCCAGTTTAATGCCAATCCCAGTCATACTGGAGAAAACAGCAGCTTGTTTCTGGGTCTTGCAGCACAGAACCAGAGTCCAGCAGGGATCCCTGTTTTGTCTCAAATAACTTGCACCGGGTAAGTAGGATATCTTCAGCTTTATGATATTTTTTCACACTTTTGTATATAATTTTGTCAATTCTATCGTGGGAGAAATAGCAGTGTAAGGATCATTTCACATGCTGAGTTCAGTTCAGTTGACGCTAGGCTCAACCCTGCGCCTGGTTTTCCGAACGGAAACCTAACCCGCTTAAAAAGCGGTTACCCGCAAACCCCATAGACTATAATGAGTTCTGTCGCATTTTTTAAGTGGCTTTGGGGATGGAAACCCCAAACGGAATGCAGGCACAAGTGTGAACATAGCCTGAGCTGTGTTTGGACTGGTAAATCCAACATGGACTGTTTTTCCCAGCCTGAAATCCTCTGCATAAAATGGCTTTAAAGAGGACCTTTCACTACCTCCCAGCTCCTTGCATCATTTAATAGTCGCCTGTCTACTGATTCTGGCACAGTTGTAATTTTTTCTCTAGCCCCCACAACTCCCGACCAATAGGTTCTGTTAGTTTTTGTGCCTGATATACTATTTAGGCTCTGTACTGTGAGGAGGGCGGTGTCAGGCAGGAGCAGGCAAGGGGTGTGATTCTGAGCTCTGACACTGGCTGCCTCTGATTGGAGCTCTGAATCACACCCCCTGCCTGACACTGCCCTTCTGACATTACAGAGCTTAGATAACACATCAGGTACCTAAACTAAATGCAGTGATTGTTCGGGAACGGTGGGAGCTAGAGAAATAAATCCAACTGTGCTGGAATCAGTGGAGAAGCATCTATTATATGCTACAAATTGGATCTCTTAAAGGCTGTGCCCATGTCTGGACTAGTATTTCCTTTTTGTTCTGATATAGACATGGGACTATTAAAATATGAAAAGTGCTGGATCCGTTCAACAGACAGAAATGGCACCTGATGGACTCCATTGACTATACTGGGGTGTGTCAGTTTGTTGTTAGGTAGCCTGAGATCAGAGTCCAGTTCAATGTATTCATCTGACACCTACTTTAAAACAACAAAATGTTTAGACCATTGTGTGGAAAATTCTAAATCCTTATCAAATCATAACATCACCGATCGTCTAAAACAAAATAAGATTAGTTTTATTTGTTAACAAATAGGAACACACACACATAGCATACAAGCTATAGTGTGTCTGCCCACAGACTTCCAATAGACACAGATTTTTATATCTTACTGGTCACATGATTTTATGGGTTGGCTTTTTCACAATATACAAAAACATATGCTGACATCATATATAAAACATGTAATACCATTGGTCAAGAATAAATGAGTGTTCTGCATGACTAGCATGTGCACTTCTAGTATCCGCCATCTTGGATTTTAATGAACATCTGTTAATGAGCATGAGCTCATCTGGACAGAGGACATTGAAAGTGGCATAAAACATTTTTAATGTGACCTAACTCTTATCTTTTGCACACAATAACTATGTGTTCAGTATATAAATCACAAAACTAAGGCCCGGTTCACATCTGCGTTCGGGTTTCTGTTCAGGGAGTCCGCTCGGGGACCCCCCTAACGGAAACCTATACGCATAAAAAAGCAGTTTACCTGGGAAACCCGCGGACCCCATAGACTATAATGGGGTCCGTGTAGTTTCCGCTGTTTTGCCAAATGAAAACAGATTCTTTGGATTCCATGTAATAGAATAAAGTTATAGAATAAAACACTAGACTATCAACTATAGCTTAACATTTTATTAAGAATAGTATAAGAAGATAGCAAAAGGTAACATTTCACTAAGAAGAGTATAGCAAAAGGTCAAAAGGTCTTACAACAAGGAAAAGTATAACAGATATTAGAAGGTATAATCAAACCTTGCAATATGGCAGGTATTGCAGGGTACAATCAAATATCAAAGTTGATTAAACTATGATATTATCCAAGCCTGCAATACAGCAGGTATTGCAGGGTACAATCAAATATCAAAGTTGATTAAACTGTGATATTATCCAAGCCTGCAATACAGCAGGTATTGCAAGGTACAATCAAATATCAAAGTTGATTTAACTGTGATATTATCCAAGCCTGCAATACAGCCGGTATTGCAGGGTACAATCAAATATCAAAGTTGATTAAACTGTGATATTATCCAAGCCTGCAATACAGCAGATATTGCAGGGTACAATCAAATATCAAAGTCGATTAAACTATGATATATTCAACACTTACTATACAGCAGGTATGGCAAGGTAATCAAACGTAATCAAAGTGTGATATAATTACCACTTACAACACTGCCCAGCTTCATTGATGAATTCCGATCAAGGTATCTTCAGGAAAATATCATCAAGCCATTTGTGACAGGTCATCAAGCCGCACCAGGCGTCCCCAATCACTGCTGTCCAGATTGCAACATATGGCTGGGGGATATCATCCGTCTTTATATACCCTTTGTGTGTGTCATAGAGTGGGCGGGTTACAGAGGTGTATACACCTCTGTAAGGCTTTTCTCATCTCCAAGCTCACATTCTTGCGAAATAGGCCAGGTTTCACCAGAATATGTCTTGTGACACTTTACTTCATACAAGGTTAATCGTTAAGCTGGTTTGTAAGTCTATGTATACCTTAAGTCAAACAGAGTTGCACTTTGGAGTTGATTTTTATGTCTTATGTAGACAAAGTCAAACAGAGCTGATTCTTCAAGCTGTCCATGTAAGCATCACATAGGACAGAGTTGAACTCTGATCTTGCTTTCTGTTTAACTAGACATTACACCATACAGAGTTGAAATTAAGGTTGCATGACTTGACTTCTAGAAACATCTTGTCAGCCATTTTATCAAGGGAATCATTTTGTTTTTTAGCATTACATTCCACCCTAGACAAGTCAAGTAACCTTATATGCAATATAAGCTACTTTTATTGTTTGGTGCCTAGTGGGTGTTAACATAGTGTATAAGGATGGAATACATTGTAGACAGCAACAACTCATAATTAAAAAGAGCTATTACACAAAGGATGACTCCGACAATTTGTCGAAGATATCCGCAATCTGGTAGGAAGGCTAATAGCCAAACCCACCACCCTTGATTTACATCTTGTTTAATGTGAGTAATCATTTCCTGCAGTTGCTGCAACTTGTCATGAACATCTTCTGAATGATCAGACAAATTGAAGCAACACATTCCTGCAAAGCTGTTACATCCATAACCATGCTTAAGTAATAAGTAATCTATAGCAGCTCTATTCTGTAATATTGCTTTCTTATATGAGTATAAATCTAACAAAACATCCTCTATAATGGCACTAGTAATATTTATATTTTTTACCATAAAGCAATCCATACGTGATATAGTTTCATGATTATATACTGCTAAGCCTGGTATTCCTACCAGTGATACAGCCATACTTATATATACACATGTTCTGATGTTTGCACAAGCATAATAAGGATTTATCCAATCCACATGGAAATGTAGATCGGCTTCCTGTAAGTCAGTATCATTTAACTGAATTTGTAACAATTTAGTCCATACTGCAACAGAAGTTGGTACAGCGACCAAACAAGTTTCCAGGACATTGCTGGAATATGCATTTTTCAGGCAAAAGTCTGTCATATTCAGTACTCGAGCTAGGTACAGCCACATTTCTTTTGTTCTCCACGGTTGTCTCTCCACCTCCCTCATTCCCGATTTGGATTGTCCTCTGACCCGCGGTGGTCTTGATAATGCTCGTGCCAGATCCATAAGAACACTACCAGAAGGCATCCACTGAGGGCTAACAAAATCCAAACCTGAGAGGAACACAAATTACTCACGTAAATACACATTATTGGCCTTGAGTGTAATGATATTGAGTTGTACCAGGAGTCATAGTAACTAGCACATTGTCAGTCCCCTTTGCAATCACTTCACCTGGTGTGGGAGGACCTTGTGGCTGGTTTACCCACATCTTGGCTCCATCTGAGTGTCCAAATTTAACCTAATTTTCCAATATGTCACTGTCTTTTGATTCAGACCTGCTTTTAGGGGCATTACCTGCAGGTTTGGGGTAATCATTCGCATCAGCGGAGTCTCTTGCTCAGCTATTGGTCTATTATTCAATATAGTGACTGCTTCATTTAACACTTTCCTCCAATTTCCCCATGCCCCATCAGTTAGCTTTTGTAATTGTGGTTTTAACATCCCATTCATCCACTCAATTAAGCCTGCAGCTTGGGGGTAATAGGGGATATGAAATATCCACTCTATGTTGTGTTCTTGGGCAAATGGCTGTACTCTATTGTTTTTAAAATGGCTATCATTATCTGATTGCATTTGCAAAGGTATGCCATAATACAGCACTATATTTTTTAGCAGGCGGATGGTGGAATTAGCATTGGCAAACTTACAGGGGTGTACCATCAGTACACCTAAGTATGTATCCACTGCTGTGCAGGCATATTTACATCCTTTGGACTCAGTTAATGATCCAATGAAGTCTATCTGCCAAAACTGGCCAGGCAATGTGCCTAGCAAGATATATCCCTTTACCACCCTTGGCACTACCCTGTGTGTGAATGTTGACACACAGGACACTGTTATATTATTATTTTTATAACCTCTAACCTGAGGGGACACCTCTGGTCTGTCCCCACTGGAAGGTGGCTTTTTGGCAATCTTTCATTCTTCATCAGCTATGCTGTTGTAAAGTCTGTCAAGAGAATTGATATTAGTATGAAGCATTCACATGAAAAACGGTTACATTCGTTTTATGACATATTCCCTATATTTCTTTGGTCCCTATTTTCCAATCATGAGAATGCCAGGTGGGCATCCAGTTTACCAACCCGTTTGCCACAGACCATGAATTGTTTTTGTGGCTCTGGGAATCTCAACAGGTTTCATTTTCAATTTACCTATCAAAACAGGATCAATTTGCACAGATTTTACTCCAAAAGAATACTTACCATCAGGCAAATGTAACTGCATTCCCTTCACTGGAACTACAATTACACTGTACTGCCTCACAGGAAGGTTTCCTATTCTCAGCCAAATTTTTTGTAATGGTTATTTTCTGCCCAGAGTGCCTCCGCCCCCGTATCTACTAATGCAATTACATTTTGTACATTTTTGTGTTTCCAATCAATCCTCAAATTTACATGGGGTCGGTATCTACACAATGGGCTTGGCTAATCTGTTAATCATATTGTTCCCGGGAAGAATCTCCCTGGAACATCCCTTCTCTCTCCTGGGCTTTGTGTTCTAATAACAATGCCTTCACCTCTTTGAATAAACCTGTGTATTCTGCAGAGGGAGGGGCTGTCTGCTCAAGGGAATCTGCCCAATCACCACCCCCCTCAAAATCACCTGGGGGGTCTTCATCGGAGGAGGAGAACACCGAGGCATCAATCTGTGACGGGTCCCAATTAACACCTGCACATGAGACTGCCAGGGCGACCCGTTTCTTATTAATTTTCCCTCTCCTCTTCCTATATTTATATTGAGCAATCCTAACCGCTGCTCGTTCAGCATAAAACTTGTATTGATTACCTTTATCAGCTAAAATCTGCTTTTGACATCTATTCATAGTTTCCTGAGACTGAAGGGCTAACAATTGCTGTGACAACATCTGTTCCTCATTCTGTTGTCTGTAAGCTGATAGCAAAATCCCGCCCCTCCTCCTACACACATCAACATATGCATTGTTTACCAACTCCAATTGTAAACATTTCACTGCCAGGCTACCATTTCCCAATTGATCTTTCCAATGCTCCCCCAGCCCTGTGAATTTAGCACATTCCTGAGCTGAAATCAAGTAAATAGCCTGTTCCCAACGTGGAATAACATCATGAGACATATTAGAACTAGCTTGTGCTTTACGCTTAAACATTTTATTCTATTAAAATGGAATCCTGCCGACTACGCCAAAAATGTTTTGCCAAATGAAAACAGATTCTTTGGATTCCTTGTAATAGAATAAAGTTATAGAATAAAACACTAGACTATCAACTATAGCTTAACATTTTATTAAGAATAGTATAAGAAGATAGCAAAAGGTAACATTTCACTAAGAAGAGTATAGCAAAAGGTGAAAAGGTCTTACAACAAGGAAAAGTATAACAGATATTAGAAGGTATAATTAAACCTTGCAATACGGCAGGTATTGCAGGGTACAATCAAATATCAAAGTTGATTAAACTATGATATTATCCAAGCCTGCAATACAGCAGGTATTGCAGGGTACAATCAAATATCAAAGTTGATTAAACTGTGATGATATCCAAGCCTGCAATACAGCAGATATTGCAGGGTACAATCAAATATCAAAGTTGATTAAACTGTGATATTATCCAAGCCTGCAATACAGCAGGTATTGCAGGGTACAATCAAATATCAAAGTCGATTAAACTATGATATATTCAACACTTACTATACAGCAGGTATGGCAAGGTAATCAAACGTAATCAAAGTGTGATATAATTACCACTTACAACACTGCCCAGCTTCATTGATGAATTCCGATCAAGGTATCTTCAGGAAAATATCATCAAGCCATTTGTGACAGGTCATCAAGCCGCACCAGGCGTCCCCAATCACTGCTGTCCAGATTGCAACATATGGCTGGGGGATATCATCCGTCTTTATATACCCTTTGTGTGTGTCATAGAGTGGGCGGGTTACAGAGGTGTATACACCTCTGTAAGGCTTTTCTCATCTCCAAGCTCACATTCTTGCGAAATAGGCCAGGTTTCACCAGAATATGTCTTGTGACACTTTACTTCATACAAGGTTAATCGTTAAGCTGGTTTGTAAGTCTATGTATACCTTAAGTCAAACAGAGTTGCACTTTGGAGTTGATTTTTATGTCTTATGTAGACAAAGTCAAACAGAGCTGATTCTTCAAGCTGTCCATGTAAACATCACATAGGACAGAGTTGAACTCTGATCTTGCTTTCTGTTTAACTAGACATTACACCATACAGAGTTGAAATTAAGGTTGCATGACTTGACTTCTAGAAACATCTTGTCAGCCATTTTATCAAGGCAATCATTTTGTTTTTTAGCATTACATCTGCTCAGTTTCCGCATGAAGCAAGCGGAGAGAAAAGTGCTGCATGTACTACTTTCCTCTCCGCTTGCTTCTTGCGGAAACCACACAGACCCCATTATAGTCTATGGGTTCCGCGGGTTTCCCAGGTAAACTGCTTTTTTATGCGTATAGGTTTCTGTTCGAGGGGTCCCCAAGAGGACTCCCCAAACGCAGATGTGAACCGGGCCTAAGTCTACAGACATGAGGGGAGTTTTCCATCCTCTGTCACACTGATTAATTACTGTCTCATTCTAATGCATATCAATCACTACAAAATACTTATTTGATATAATGTAAAACAAAACACTTCCAAAAACCATGATGTTTGGCTTTATTCTTTTGTTGTAGTCAATCTGGACGATCGAGAAAGCACAGGCTCCAAGAGGAAGAGAATGAGTAAGTAGCACTCACGTAGCACATTCAAAAGCAAAGTGTGTGCAGAGAATAGGAAAGAATATGATGCAGATTTTGATCACATTAGTACTCAAAGGGGTTGTCTGGGATCAACCTAAAACTGGGAAATGGAGGAAATGTGATAATAAAAGAAGCATTACTTGCCGTTTGGATCCCCTGACACTCCAGTGCAGTTACTGTTGCTTCTCGTCAGTCTTTGTTTACTGCACTACTGGATTGATGTCACTAGTTTTGGTGGAATATACTGATAAACTGATGAGATATATATACGGTTCTTCCACTTCTTTCCTTTGCTTGAATTAATATTCAGCAACCCATATCTAATAAACCCGTGTAGCTGTATAAACCAATTGACACACCTTTTTAAACGAACACTTGGTGTATGCACAGTTAATTTTGATTTATTTTATTTTATTCTTAATAAACATTAAGTTTAAATTGTTACTTCACGTTAAGACCTATTTTGAACTCCGAGCCAAATATATAAGAAAATAGAGCCAGAATATATCCTCATTTTCTCTGTACCTTCTCCACTTCCCCCTTTAGGGAAGGCCCCTAAGCCTCGTTTCACAGAACCCTGCATTTCCCCCTAGCCTTGGTGTCCCCCCTTTCTGGGTCGCAATGTCTCCTCCTCAACCCTTCTGTTTAATCAAATTGTTGCACCCAAGGGGCTACAATTGTATGATTCCCTAGTCCCAGAACAGGCTCGATCTTACAAATCCCAGTGGGAATATTTACATCTGCAACGTTAAAATTCCATTAAATGGAAATTAAGTTTACACCGACCTCTATCTGTATTTGAACATTTGTGTGTGTCTGATGGTGCCCGCCCTGACCCATCTCCACTCTTTACCAATCTTTAATTCAGCCCGATCCTACTTCCTTGCTGACCTTTACAAGACGCTGGGAGAGGGAGCCTGGGACCTCTTTGACCTTAGAGCAATGGTCCAAAGCATTCACGGTTTGCCACAAATTCTGCATGTCCTGTAAAGCCCAGAAAATCAATTACAAGATAGGTAGTACAAGGTACCAGTGACCTTACATGCAGTTTTCCCCTTTGCCTCTGTGTTGGCGGTGTGGTCGGGAGCTGGGTACCATGGCACCTGTATGGTGGTAGTGTCCGCCCTTGTTCCCATTTTGGCATCCTAATACCTCATACCTAAGGTTACTGATGTCTCGATCTGCATTAACCCCAAGATCTTCCTACTCTCTATCTTACCTTGTCATGTTAAAAAGTTTTCCCATACCCTAATCAGTAACATGTTGGTGGCGGCTAGAACAGTCATCCCCAGACTGTGAAAAACCGCCAGAGTTCCCACTGTCAGGGAATGGTTTTAAGATATTCTTCATCTACACCGTATGGAATCCTTGACTGCTGAGCTCAACCCATCGCCAGACACTGGCAGCCATGGATAGCATTAGAATTTTATTCTGCTTATGATATCTACCGTATATCTTGACTTTCCTCCCATACGGACGTGACTATGACGCTGACTTTAACCTGTGAACCCCTCCGCACCCTCTCTTCCTCCCCACTGTATCTCAGTTTTCCTCCTTTTCCTTCCCTCCCTTATATTTTTGCTTAATTATTTGTTTCGGACCTCTCAGGCCAACATCTGCTGTATCCTTGTGCACAGTTATATGCAGTAGGTATTTTCTTTGTACACCACCAATATTGCTGTGACAAGACTTTCTGTATTCATGGTCTGACTTCGCTTGTTGCCTTTTGCATTTCTCTTGAAACTTCAAATAAATACACAGATGTTAAAACAACTTTTTCTTTTCTCTCTAAGTGGCCCTTCAAAGAAAAGGAGAATTTCAGCATCTCCCATACCACCAGTATTTCAAGAATCTCAAACTCCAGGTATTTTTACTGGAGCTTCAGGACAGCCATTCTGGGCTTCTAGCCATTCACTGGTTAAGGAGGCTGCTATAGTTCCGACAGTGGCTGATCACTCATCTGCCATGATACACCCAGTTCCTACAGAGGACATGGAAGAAGTGGCTGTCGAATCTCAGTCTGATGCTGCGCTGAGAAGAATTAGAGACATTGAAAGCAGGTAAAATGTAGCAGGTATAATGAATTAAATTGGCAAAAAATAAGGATGCAAATAAAATAAGCTATGGGCCAATGTCCTTTGTTAAATTTGTGAGGTGAGGAACGCCACCCCCCCCCTTTCCCAACAGTACAAGTCCATAGAACAACTTTAGATTTTTTTTTTTCTAACATACTAGTGGCATTGATCTATTTTGTAGTATACTTTACTAATGAACTTTGGCTCTTTTCTGTGTAATCCTGCACTTTATTATTGCCCTTATTTATCTATTGAGAGGTGAAATCTGTACACTGCTTTTACTAAGCGTGCGTTTGGCTATTGTATAAGGCAGGGAAGCTGAGGCAGGTGGGAGGCTCTTTAAACAGATATATATATATATATATACATATATATATATATATATATTATTTTTTTATTTTTTTTTTTTCCAGAGATATCACAAGTTGAAAATTAATTTGGTATTGGGAGCAGCTTCTTACAAATGCTTACAATCTCAACTGGAAATTTTGTGACACTAGAAGCGCTCTTCTAGGTTTGATAATGCCAGAGATAACATTTTGAAGTGACTTCACAAAAAGGAGCCACAACATGTTAAAGTATATCACAAAATATATTAATACACACATGCAGCCAGAAAACGAAAAGTTGTCCAAAAGTATCGTTACTTTAAAGAGATATATCTGCAGATATTTTATTTAAAAAAAAAAGCTTCAAGATGGATATGATGGGCAGTTCCTGAAAGTACATTAGGTACTTGTGAAGAGCACCATTCTTTATAGGAATGAAATTCACAGCATGAGTATGCTTGAACATCCATATATAATGTATTAGTAGACACAAAGACAAGTGGTTAATGGCATTGGCAAATGACAAAGTGTAGTAGATAAATCACATAATGGCAAAACATAATACCGGGCGTTTTGGTTTGCTGATAGGGGTTATTATTTCACAGAGCTGTTAGGAGCTCCAGGTGAAATTTCCATTACTATGCCAAATGTGCTTGTTTATAGGAAGGGTGAGATGACTGCTGAGTGCTCAGTTTATGGCTCCCTCATGGTTGTGTTCTGCTTAGGAGAGCCCCATGTAGAGAGAACCCCGTGTAGTGCACAGACTTATATACAATGTTATACTGCAGCTCAATAATTCATTTATCATTGTACAGGATTTCAAAGGCTGAAGATGTCTGAACATCTGGTCCATTGTTTTTCTGCTTAAGTTATTAGAACTTAAATTTGGTCGCCAAGAGAGATGAAATATTAAAATTGCCAATTTTATTATAGTCTAAAGATTAGCACATACAAATTTACATGAAAACATTGCTTTACAGACTTGATGTGGAGGATGATGAAGAAGAGGATGAGAACAACTCCAGAGATAGTCATTTACCCACCCTTATCCTGTCTGATATACTTGTGGAAGGCTTCAAAAAGGGATTGGATGAATCTCTTACCAAAAAAATTGTGGATTCTATGTAAGTGGTCAGTTATCAGATATATAGCCATGGTCATCTGATGCTACATTATTATAAATGACACTTCATCACAGACTATGACCTGAGATCTGTTGCAGGGGCCAGTGCCTGCCTTGTATGGTGCCAGCTCCGCTCCAGAGCTTTCACCATATTTCCAATGTCTGGAAGGGGTGAAAGATAAGTACATTACACAGTATGGTATTTCATATAGGGGAGCTTGTGGGAGGGGGGGTTCTTAATGTCAAAAATCTTGAAGATTTATAGTGTGGTGTGACTTACCAGCTTAGATTAGATTCATTGGTGCAGGTTTATTATGCCTTTTTCACTAGTTTTCTGGTGTACAAGGCATAAAAAGTTTCAAATATTTTTACCAAAAATTTTGAGGCTTTTACGTTTTTGCACCGCCTTTGACTGCCTTTCCTGAAAAGGGGGCTTGGCTAATGTGTGCAGTGGGCGGGGCCATCGACCCCATCAGGTTTCTCATTGTTTGTCCTAGAAATATGACATAAATGATGCTGGAAATCTACGCCAGCTATGGGCTGGATTTCTTTCCAGGCACATGGCGCAGCAGAAAGGTGCGCCTTGTCATAAATGAGACACTCCCTCCTCCACCTCATGGTTTATCAAGACTGGTATTGAAAAAAAAAAGTCAGTTTTCATAAATCTTCCACTATTGCATACAACTTCCTGACAGTTTTTCCCCACATTTGCACTTCTAGAAATCGCCCATCTATGGAGCTTGTTCTTTGGAAACCCCAACCAGAGTTCCTTGTGAATAAACTTCAGAATGTTGCCATCAATTATGAGGATGATAAAGAAGTGACAGAGAAAATCCAGAGCACGTCTGCAATACATCTCCTACAGAAAGTAAATCCATCAAGTGCGGACAAGCCATGTTCTTCTAATCTAGACTGTGATATAGAAACTTTGTGGAACAGAGAAGAGGAAGAGATGGAGCTTTAGGGGTGGTCTTAATCCACCCTGCCTCAGTGTGCTCTGGTTCCAGCAGACTTCTATGAAGGCACCACTTGACTGGAATATTGATTGCTATTTTCTGAACTGAATGTATGGGGATCTTCTTATTATATTTCATTTTTTAAAGCTGGATATCCAGGAATAAGTACAGGTTTTCAGCTGCATTCGACTCGAATGCTCTTCTCTTTGTAATCTGCCAAAACCATTTTTTGAAATGTATTAAATATAAGTTCCTTTTCTAGGAAATGGATCTGCACTGTTACAGAAATTTTGTGCTGGCCTCTAAGTGCGACATATTGACATAAACAGTATTATAGTATGGAAAATTGTTGACTTGAAACCGTTTATTGATCCCTTTTTTTAAGATGAAACAAATTTTGTAATTCAGTTTACATGAACTGCAAGTTTTTGTCTTAACACATTGAATGGTTCAGTCCATTCTTTTGTAGTTTTTGAAGTTGCTGTTATGCACAGTCAGTAAAGCATACATAGAGTACATGTAAATATTTTTCACACTACAGTTACTGGATATGAAATGGGATGTTTTGTAATAAAATTCATAAATAGTTTGTGTCCTCATTTGTCAGTCCCTCAGGTTGATTAGGGTATGTGGGTGTTGGACTCCTTTCACACTGCATTTTCAATGTGCATCTGGATGTAGGACATATATGTTCAATAGATTCTACTCACTGGCATCTCTGACTACAGCCTTTGCTGCAGGATGTAAGTCCCTGCAGGTGTTGTCATTTACATGGCTCTTCTGCTTGGGCCATTGCTGTTCATTTATGGTATGGGGTGCATTTATGATCTGCCTATGCTATAAATGTATGGCAGGGGAAGGATTAAATAGTTCAGCATTGTCCTATACTAGAAGACCTGTCCCAAATGTAAAGGAGAGTTGTTATCCGGGTTGGACTGGCCCACTGGGGAACTGGTGAATTCCCCGGTGGCTCCCGTGTCTTTAATAGGCCCTACTGGACCCCCACTGCTTTTTCTAATAGGCAGTAGAGGTCTGGTAACGGGCGGTGTAATGATCACGGTTGCAGGGGGTGCGACAGCAACTGGAGTAGTATGGGGCAGGAGATGGTCGGGGCCCCACAGCACCCTGATAGCAATTGGAAATAGCCTGGTTCAACGACCGCTATACATATCGATAATGGAAAGGTGTCTGGCATTAAGTCAGCCCCCCTTTCCAATAGAGCCATTATTATACACTGGAGATGCCTCAGACCCCAGAGTATAATAATCTGAGGCCCAGGGGAGGTGATTAAATATAACAAATACTTATACTCACCTCTCCTGGAACTCTTGATGGCTCCCAGCACCTTCTTCGGGGCTCTACCAGCCAGTAGCTGAGGTCACGCTCCCCAGACGTCACTACTGGGGCCTGTGATTGGGTCCCAGCAGTCACATGGGTGCTGGGGATATATATTTTTTTTTTAGTCTATGTAAAAGTGTTAGGCTCTGTTCCTCATAGCTGTCTAGTTTGTAAATTAAAAGGGATTTCAAAGTAGAGGTGCATCTCAATAAATTAGAATATCTTTGAAACGTTTATTTCAGTAATAAATTAAAAAAGTGACCTCCTATATTTTCTAGATTCTTTACACACAGAGTGTTTTATTTCAAGTGTTTTATTTCTATAAATGTTGATTATGGATTACAGGTAATGAAAACCCAAATCTAAGAAAATTAGAATATTGTAAAAAAGTTCAGTATTGTAAATTCAGTGTGTCACCTGCCAAGGTTTCCTAAGCCTTTAAATGGTCCCTCAGTCTGGTTCACAATCATGGAAGACGCTGATTATGAATTGTATTACTGAAATGAATGAAAATTTCAAAGATATTCTAATTTTATTGAGATGCACCTGTATCTCATGTTTTACTGAAAATGTTTTCCCTTCTTATTCTTTAAAAAAAAAAAGTACTATATTTTTCGGGCTATAAGACATACCTAGATTTTAGAGGAGGAAAATAGGGAAAAAAAAATTTGCAGCAAAAAATGGTAAAATATTTAATATATGGGAATTGTAGTTTTGCAACAGCTGCAAGGCCTCATTGACAGGTGGCCCTGTGGCTGTACGTGGAAGCATAGGGCATCATTTTTTGCGGGGTCAGGTGTACTTTTTAGTTATACCATTTTGTGGAATGTCTATTGCTTAAATCACTTTTTATTCAAATCAGAGGTGAAACAGTGAAAAAAAGCAGTTCGGCACTTTTAAATTTCTTTCCTGCTAAGACGTTCACCATACAGGAAAAATATTTTTATAAGTTTGTAGACTGGGCATTTTCGGACACAGGGATACCTAATGAGTATGTGTTTCACAGTAATATTCTACTTTTATATGTATTCTAGAGAAAGAGTGGATTTAGAAATTTTAATTTTTTTTTTATATTTTTTTTTTAACTTTTTTTTTTTTTAACTATTTTATTAGCCCCCACTAGGGGGCTTGAACCTGCAATCATTTGATTGCAAGTCCCATAGACTGCAGTACAACTGTATTGCAGTCTATGGGGGATTCTGTACATTACTATTGAGGCTGGTCATAGACCAGCCTCAATAATAATATTACTATGACAGGCCTGGGAGCCTTCATTAAGCTCACGACTGTCACAGGAACAAGACGGCTCCCGCAACAAGAAAGGTACAGGGCTGGTGGCTGGCCCCGGGGGCTATTTTCACACTTTATGGGGCGGCCTTGAAGTAGTAATGCCTGCGATCAGAGTAGACTCTGATTGCGGGCATTAGCTCCGGGTCTCTGCTGAACATTAAAGCGGAGACCCGGTAGCTATGGCGACTGCTCTGCAGCAGAGCGGCAGCCATCATCTTTACAGACCCGGCATCCGCTGTAATAGCACAGCGGATGCCGGGATGGGTTTGCTGGGACACCCTGTCTTTGCAGCCCATGACCTGCACATTGTCCCGCTCCTACGCGCCCCCCCCAAAAAAAAAAAAAAGCCATGTTCGGACTATAAGACGCACTTTTTTATCCCCCCAAATTTGGGAGGCAAATGGAGGTGCGTCTTATAGTCTGAAAAATACGGTACTTGCATACAAGAGACCAAAGGCAGGGGCGTAAATAATGTGGTAGCAGCGGTAGCGGCTGCCACAGGGCCCAGGACATTAGGGGGCCCGGAGCCCTGTGGCAGCCGCTACCGCGAACCCCACAGACCAGTGGCGACCGGAACCGGCAGGGTACGGGGCCCGCGATCAGCTGGAGATGGCCGGGCCCCGGACCACTATGATAGCGGTCGGGGAAAGCATATAATACTATGTGGGGGCCACTGTAGGGAGCATATAATACTGTGTGGGGGTCATATAATACTGGGTGGGGGCCACTGTGGGGAGCATATAATACTGTGTGGGGGCCACTGTAGGGAGCATATAATACTGTTTGGGGCCTACTGTGGGGGGCATATAATACTGGGTGGTGGCCACTGTGGGAAGCATATAATACTGGGTGGGGACCATTGCGGGGAGCATATAATACAGGGTGGGGGACACTGTGTGGAGCATATTATACTGTGTGGGGCCACTGTGGATATCATATTATACTGTGTGTGGGGGGGGAGCAATGTAGAGCATATAATGCTGTATGGGGGCCACTGTGGAGCATATAATGCTTGGTGGGGGCCACTGTTGAGCATATAATACTATCTGGTGCCACTGTTGAGCATATTTTACTGTTTGGGGACCCGTAACCGGTTCGGTGGGGGGCCCCATGTCAAATGTTCGCCTTGGGGCCCAGCCATTCCTAGTTACGCCACTGACCAAAGGGATTCATGAATGTATCGCTGGCCATATAAATAAGATAGCTGTCAATAGCTTTGTAGCCTAACTTCCCCATACACATGCACACTCAGCTGAGCCTTGCATGTACACTGATTGGGAGAAGGGGAGGCAGCTGCTTCTAGAAACCCATAAAGATCTGAGTATTACAGGCAAATGTAATAAAACAACCTATTAGGAATGGCGATACCATAATTAAATAACATAAACACCAAATATAATGAAAGTATCAAAAAGTCATTTTATTTCATACAAGAAAAGACATAAAAAGTATTATTTAAAAACACAATGTGTCATAAACACAGACAAGAGGCAAGGTCACGGCTTTCCCAGGCAGGCACATCACAAAGAAAAAAAAATATATATATGTATGCATCACAACATATGCAAGAGTCCAAAAAGGATATATATCATATCATGCACAATACATAATTACTGGACAAATGCATATATATGGCACATCAGAAGACATGTCAGACATATTTCAATAAATAGTATATATAGAGAGAGAGAAAGAGAGTAAACATTAGTCACCAAAATCTTCGTCAGGGGGCTGCACAGTGGAGGTCATAGACAAGGATCCTTATATAAGAAAATAGCCACCTGAACACAATTACCTTCAGATAATGGCGCCATTATCCCCACAGACTGGAATATAAGCAGCTGTCACTAGAGCATGCTCACTCAAGTCTCGCACCTGTGCAGTTGAACCCATTAGACACAGCATCATGGAAGAGATCTCAATCAGCAGCAAAGTAAATTCACATCTCGAGACACTAGTCATACTAATGTAAGACACGCCCATTCAAAGACATACAGCTATACAGAAACATCCTGAGAACAGTCATTAATCCAAAATAAAAGCAGTCATACCAAGGTAAGACACACCCATCTCTCACTCAATACTTCAAACCCCTCCATCAAGGCCATGCAGAGACATCCACAAACAACCATTAATCCGAGACAAGGGCGGTCGCACAGACAAATGCCCATACAGCACACCAATCTCTCATTCATTGCTACATAACCCTCCATTAAAGTAAAGCAATAACGTCTAAATTGGGATACACTGTCTAAATGCATATATGTGAAAATGGCCTTAAAAATAATGGAACAATAGAATAAATAATGTTCCTATATTAACCGGAAAGAGTTAAAAAAATGTGCTGACATATGAACACAAAAAGTGTATATAGTAGTAAACACTACTGAACAGAAAAATGTAAAAAAAATGTGTGAATATATGAATAAGTGCAAAAGCTTAAGGCTAATAAATGCAATAATGATGGTATAATGTGCTTTTTTTTCTCTTCCCTTTCTTCTCCTTCTCCTTTCCTTCTTTTAAGACATAAGATATGATACAGTGAAGTTTACAAGACATATCAAAGATATGATATAGTGAAAAACAAAAAATATATATATATATTTTTCCAGCAATATATTCCGATATAGGTGATGATGTCATCCTGAGCCTTATTATCCCATGAAGATAGTCTCAAAGGTCCAGCAAGCTAAAACTATAAAGAGGGGAAAAACAAAATAAGACTATACAGTAAATATTGACCATAAATAAATATAGAGAGGCTATGAGATCATTGATCCATAGTCCTCCCATATTAATAATACCTCTACAATATCCTCTCACAGCATCTTAGAATCCTAATCCCTCATAAACCACCCCCACCATAAAATATATCCCATTGATAAAATAAGCTGAATAAATGAACCAACCAGTATTAACTGTAAGCCCAATACCTAGGTCCGGCCATCAGAGGTGTCTACAGAAAGCATCCAAAACTTAATTTCTCATTGAGACCATGAGGTGACATTGTGTGCAGTGTCACTATCCATTTGGTCTCAATTTGTAGGAGCCTAGTGACAATATCACCACCCCTATTTCCCAATCGAACCTGATCAATAATCCTTACCTTTACATTATCAGCTTCATGTATATGATATTTTCTGTAATGATTCGATGGTTCTATCACCTTTCGGATGTCCCTCACATGTTCCAGGATTCTCATCCGTCCTTCCCAAGACGCCATTCCAATGTAAATTACTCCACATGGACATTCCAAATAATAGATGACCCCTTTACTTCTGCGATTCACAGTGTACAATGTTATATTGTTGATTTCCTTGGGAGTTGGTAAATGTTAGAGTTTTCACCACATATCTACACGCAGAACAGTTACCACAAGATGATGAGCCCCACTTAGGACCCCTATCAGAAAAAATAAACTTTGACACAGGTGGTACATAGTGGCTCTTAACCAGCATATCTTTCAAATTCTAACTCTGTTTAACTCTTGTTTAAGTATTGGCCAAAATTGGTCCACCACTTGTCTGAACTCTCTCCACCGACTATGAAAATTAGTAATCAGCCTAACCTCTGTTTTCTCAGAATCACGTTTTTTAAAATTAAGTAGAGATACTCTACTAGAATTCTTTGCTCTTTGATATCCTTGCTCTATATCGGTCACAGAGTATCCTCTTCGTAAAAACCGTTGTTTCAAGTCTTGAGCCTATGCCTCAAATTCCTGTTCAATGTCACAGATTCTTTTTGCTCTAATAAATTGCCCTGTGGGTATGGCCCGAATAATATGTTTAGGATGTGCAGAGGAGGCATGTAGAACTGAGTTCACACTGGTTTCCTTTCTATATATTGAAGTATGAAGTGATCCATTTGGATCTACTTTGATCTTTAGATCCAGAAATTCCAGCTCACTCCTAGTAACAACATAAGTAAGCCTGATGTTCCATTGATTGTTATTTAAACTTGCCAAGAAAACATCCAATTGTAGCCTTGTGTCCTGCCAAATAAACAGAATGTCGTCTATAAATCGCGTCCAAGAAACGACCTGACCACCTCCATTGGGCTCATGCTCGACCACCTCTCTCTCCCAGAACCCCAAAAATATGTTGGCATATGAGGGCACACAAGCCGCCCCTATAGCCACACCTTGGGTCTGGAGAAAGAAGTGGTCCTTGAACAGAAAAAAATTGTGGGTTAGCACAAATTCCAACAGTATTAGGATCAAGTCCATTAATGCTGGATCCATGCCATATTAATCAAGTAGAATCGTGTTGCTTGTAATCCGAATTGATGTGAGATCGAGGTGTATAACGATTCAACGTCGGTAGTTACAATATATGTATATATCCTCTTCTAATATGATACCATCGAGCCTCTGCAATGCCTCTGTTGAGTCAAGAATAAATGAAGGAAAAGTAAATACTATAGGTTTTAAATAGTAATCTAAAAATCGACATATGGGTTCACACAATCTTCCTCTCCCAGACACAATAGGTCTTCCTGGAGGGTTATTTTTATTCTTATGAACCTTAGGTAAGAAATATATTGTGGGCACTATTGGATGTTCTACAATCAAGCCCTCATGTATATGTTGAGGAAGAATGTGCTTAAGTGCCATAGCCAAAATCTCCTCCAATTCCTTTTTAAATATTTCCATAGGATTCTTATCCAGTTTCCTATAACAACTAGTATCCAACAACTGGCGAAAGGCCTCCTTTTCATAAAGTTCAACTGGCCAGACGACCACATTCCCACCCTTGTCCGCAGGCTTAAAAACCACATCCTTCATCTGTTTCAATTCTTCGAGGGCATGACGCTGATGAATTGATAAATTATCATAACTCCGCCCCATAGGGATTTGCATGATGGCCTCACAGACAGACTTTACAAATATTTCAATGTGCGGACTGAGGTTCAAGGGTGGGAATGCGGACGACTTTTTCTTAATGTAATCTTAATAATTTTTCTTAATATAATTGTGATACATTAAATATATATTTTTTTCTTTGTGATGTGCCTGCCTAGGAAAGCTGTGACCTTGCCTCTTGTCTGTGTTTATGACACATTGTGTTTTTAAATAATACTTTTTATGTCTTTTCTTGTATGAAATGAAATGACTTTTTGATACTTTTATTATATTTGGTGTTTATGTTATTTAATTATGGTATCGCCATTCCTAATAGGTTGTTTTATGTTTCTTTGGTAAGCATGGTTGTTATTTATGGTACCTAGTATATGAGAATTATAGGTTTACAAATGTAATAAAACGTTTACATCTTTTACTGAAAAATATTAAAACTCCATCAAGTTAAAAAGGAATATGTCACAAGAGGAGGATGAGTGTGTGCAGCAATGAGATATAGCCCCTTTGTTTACTACCTCTATTGATTATATCCTAGAAATATCTGGCAGTGACTTATCTCCTTGGGAACAAAAGGAATGAGCAAATTTAATTATTTCTGCTTATTAGTCTATAAAAGTAAAACAAGTTCAATGCGGTATTCGCTGGAAAGGTTTGATTCAGTCTTACATCAAAGGAACCAGTTCAGATTGCTGTCTCAATACAAAGAAAGGGGGCGCCATTTACACACACTATAATGCCCCATGGTGGCCCCTGCGTGCGGTATCATGTCCCACGGAGGCCCCTTCGCATGGTATCATGTCCCACAGTGGCCCCTGCACACAGTATTATGTCCCCACATACTATTTTATTCTGGGGTCTTTTCAGACCCCAAAGTATAATGATCGCAGAACTAGGGGAGGTGAGGGAACATAAAAAACAGTGGTACTTACATCTCTTGGTCACAGACTCACTCCCTGCTTCCTTCGGCCCTCTTCAACGTCGGCACAGATGTCACGTGGGTCAGACCGGTGTCATTATGCGTCGTGACGCCGGCCTGGCCCACGTCTGGGACGTCACCAAAGAGGCCTTAAGACTGCTGGGATTCACGACGGATCCCAGGAGAGGTGAGTAAGACTGGTTTTTAAGTTATCTCACCTCCCCTGGGTCTCCGATCATCATACACTGGGGTCTGAAAAGACCCCATAGTATAATGATAGCAGAATTTGTTGGGGTTTGCGGGCCCGTGGCCTCACCAACCAATCCCCGCTGCATCTGCTTCCGTGATGCAGGAGCAAGGAAAAGTAACTAAATAGGGCCCGTTACCTGCGGGGGGTTACAGGTTTTGCACAGGTGTCTGTGTCTGCCCCAGGGGATCACATTTATATGAAGGCAGCATGAGATCATTAAAAGGGCTTTAGAGATATCTTGCATATTATTAACCTAGTAGTTCCCTTGCATTGTGGTCAGAAAATCAAGCTGAGAAACTCCCCCATACACTTCCTTCAGTAGCTAGCACCTTCCTTTACCTGTTTTCTGCCATGGCCTGTCAGTGTCTACTAGTCTGTACTGCGGTGACCTGACTGGCTGCCAATCGCAACCTGCCATTAATCCATCGCTATCACACCATGCAGTGGCGTAACTAGGAATGGCTGGGCCCCAAGGTGAACATTTGACATGGAACCCCGCCCCCCCCGGACCAACCCTCCAGCACCCCTCTCCAGCACAAACCACATTCCTGCGCACACTATTATGTGTCATAGTGGCTCCTGCACAGTATTATGTCCCATAGTGGCCCCTGCACACAGTATTATGTCCCATAGTGGCTCCGGCACACAGTATTGTGCCACATAGTGGCCCCTGCACACAGTATTATGCCCCATAGTGGCCCCTGCACACAGTATTATGCCCCATTGTGGACCACCCATGAACAATTATTATACTCTGGGGTCTTTTCAGACCCCAGAGTATAATGATCGGAGACCCAGGGGAGGTGAGGGAACATAAAAAACAATGCTACTTACTTCTTCCTGGCTCCAGTGCACTCCATTGCGCTACTTCGGCCATCTTCAATGTTGGACCAGATCTCGCGTGAGCCACGCCGGCGTTGCGATGCATAATGATGTTGGCTGACGTCTGGGATGTCACCAAACAGGCCCAAAGCCTGCCGCAGCGCAGGAGTGGTAAGTAACGTTGTTTTTTATGTTCCTTCATCTCCCCTGGGCCTCCGATAATTATACTCAGGGGTCTGAAAAGACCCAAGAGTATAATGATAGCAGTGTTTGTGAGGTTCGCGATAGCAGCTGGGCTCTTGGGCTCTGGGCCCCCTAATGTCCCAGGCCCTGTGGCAGCCGCTACCGCTGCTGCCCCGGTATTTACACCCCTGACACCATGCCATGAACTTCAGCAGAAAAAATGCTATCACAATGAAAACAGTTTTTGGTAGTGCTGCAATATGCTCCTTACAGTGCCTTGCAAAAGTATTCGGCCCCCTTGAACTTTTCAACCTTTTGCCACATTTCAGGCTTCAAACATAAGGATATAAAATTTAAATTTTTTTGGTGAAGAATCAGCAACAAGTGGGACACAATTGTGAAGTGGAACGAAATTTATTGGTTATTTTAAACTTTTGTAAAAAATAAAAAACTGAAAAGTGGGGCGTGCAATATTATTTGGCCCCTTTACTTTCAGTGCAGCAAACTCACTCCAGAAGTTCAGTGAGGATCTCTGAATGATCCAATGTTGTCCTAAATGACTGATGATGATAAATATAATCCACCTGTGTGTAATTAAGTCTCCGTATAAATGCACCTGCTCTGTGATAGTCTCAGGGTTCTGTTTAAAGCGCAGAGAGCATCAAGACCAAGGAACACACCAGGCAGGTCCGTGATACTGTTGTGGAGACGTTTAAAGCCGGATTTGAATACAAAAAGATTTCCCAATCTTTAAACATCCCAAGGAGCACTGTGCAAGTGATCATATTGAAATGGAAGGAGTATCAGACCACTGCAAATCTACCAAGACCCAGCTGTCCCTCTAAACTTTCATCTCAAACAAGGAGAAGACTGATCAGAGATGCAGCCAAGAGGCCCATGATCACTCTGGATGAACTTCAGAGATCTACAGCTGAGGTGGGAGAGTCTGTCCATAGGACAACAATCAGTCGTACACTTTGGCGTAAAAGCAACACAGCTCATCACCCTGAACACCATCCCCACTGTCAAACATGGTGGTGGCAGCATCATGGTTTGGGCCTGCTTTTCTTCAGCAGGGACAGGGAAGATGGATGGAGCCAAATACAGGACCATTCTGGAAGAAAACCTGTTGGAGTCTGCAAAAGACCTGAGACTGGGACGGAGATTTATCTTCCAACAAGACAATGATCCCAAACATAAAGCAAAATCTACAATGGAATGGTTCACAAATAAATGTATCCAGGTGTTAGAATGGCCAAGTCAAAGTCCAGACCTGAATCCAATCGAGAATCTGTGGAAAGAGCTGAAAACTGCTGTTCACAAACGCTCTCCATCCAACCTCACTGAGCTCGAGCTGTTTTCCAAGGAAGAATGGACAAGAATTTCAGTCTCTCGATGTGCAAAACTGATAGAGACATACCCCAAGCGACTTGCAGCTGTAATCGCAGCTAAAGGTGGCGCTACAAAGTATTAACTTAAGGGGGCCAAATAATTTGGCACGCCCCAGTTTTCAGTTTTTCATTTTTTACAAAAGTTTAAAATATCCAATAAATTTTGTTCCACTTCACGATTGTGTCCCACTTGTTGATTCTTCACCAAAAAATTCAAATTTTATATCCTTGTGTTTGAAGCCTGAAATGTGGCAAAAGGTTGAAAAGTTCAAGGGGGCCAAATACTTTCGCAAGGCACTGTATATACTGTTGTGGCCAAACGTTTTGAGACTGACACAAATTTTGGTTTTCACAGTGTTCGCTGCTTCCGTGTTTTTAGATCTTTTAGTCAGATATTTCTGTGGTTACAGAAGTGAAATTCTAAACATTTCACCAATTTTTAAATACATCAAGTTTTTGCAAAGACTCAATATTTTCAGTGTTGACACTTATTTTTCAAGATTTCTGCAATTTGCCCTGGCATGTTGGATATCAGCTTCTGGTCTAAATCCTGACTGATGAAACCCCATTCTTGCCCATCCAGTGCTTGGAGTTTATCACAATTTTTGTGTTTTTGTTTGTTCCCTCGCTTTTTGAGGATTGAGATCTGGGGAGTTTCTTGGCCATGGACCAAAAATTTAAATGTTTTGCTCACTGAGCCAGGTTGTTATCACTTTTGCCTTGTGACATGGTGCTCCATCATGCTGGTAAAAACATTGTTCATCACCAAATTGATGCTGGACGGTTGAGAGAAGTTACTCTTGGGCATAGCTCCCAACCGTCCTGGATCCGGCGAGACAGTCCCGATTTTACACTGCTGTCCCACCGTCCCGGATGGCTTATGGCTTGTCCCGTTATGCCCCTGAAGTGTTTTTCTCGTTAACAAACTTTGCCCCGATCCACCGGCTCTTATCTCAGGTCCTCTCTGCTGAGTCTTCTCCCCCACAGCTCATGTGTCGCACGACATTTCCGCTGAGCCAGTAGAGGGGACTGAACTCATGTGACCTATGAGCCCGCCTCCTCTAAAGTCCAGCCCAATACAAAGCAGAGCACAAGTACCTGGCATCTAGTCTCCTGTAAGTACTAGTCACAACTCATGTCTGTGTGGGGTGAATCACCAGGTGTGCAGTGTTAATGCTCCACATGCTGTTTATTTGGAACTGCATGTTGGAGGGGGCTGAACTTTGGAAGAAAGAGTATTGATGGTTACACGGGACTCCATGTTGTAGTGGGCTGAAGGGGGAGAGGGTGGTGCTTTTTTGATGCATGGGACTGCATAAATTGGAGGGGGCTGAATAAAGAGAGGGTGATGTCTACATGGGACTGCATGTTGGATGGAGCTGAAGCAGGGAGAGAGGAAGATGCTGTCTACATGGGACTGCATATAACTGTGGGGGCATATGAGGGGGACATTAAACTGTGGGTGCACCAGGAGAGAGACTTTATTCTGTGGGGTCAATTTGAAGACAACATTATAATGTGGGGGCATATAATATTAGGGTGACTGTAAGAGCATTATACTGTGTAGGGAGCACAAAGAGAAATTGATGGGAATGGGAGGGGTCAATTTAGAAGTGGGTGGAGCTAAATTTGCCGCGGTGCACATAGTGCACCACACATTTTGTCCCTCTTTCTGTCCTTTAAAAGTTGGGAGGTATGCTCATGGGGGATGTTTAGATACCATTCTTTATTCATGGCAGGCTTTTAGACAAAATTGTGGGTGAGCCCACAAAAGAATGGTCTCAGGATGCTTTACTGTTGGCAAGACACAGGACTTATGGTAACGTTCACCTTTTCTTCTCCAGACAACCATTCTTCCAGAGGTCTCAAACAGTCTGAAGAGGGCTTCATCAGAGAAAACATTTTGGCTCATGTATACTACTTTCTAACAGCAGGTGGCAGCATACCCACACATATATTGTGACTGTGCAGTACTACAAGTTTTATGCCACTGGAGTTTTGGGTATATACGTTCACTGTTTTCCAACATATATTCAGTTGTTCCCAGTAGAAAGTGAAAGATTACACTATAACATTAGAACTGTTCTAAAAGAATGAGTAAAATAAAAACTAATAGCTTGTCGGGTCAAGTTTTCCCATATTCCTTCCTCGTGTGTGCAACAGTGGACTCCATAGTCTGAAGTATAATGATCGAAGGCCCCAGGGAGGTGTTTAAACATAATAAGCAGTGTAACTCACCTCTCCTGGGGTCTGGTGTGGGTCGTCTGGCCTCTTATGTTCACAGAGATGTCTCTAAATGACGCTGAGGCCTGTTATTTGGCCTCAGTGGTCACGTGTGCGTCTTCACGCAAAATGACTGCGGCGTAATGTCATGTGGGTTACGCCGCCGTTGTTTTACATCATTCACAGGCCTCAACAGTTTCTGACGTCATTCAGAGATGTTTCTGTAAACAGAAGGCGTGGGAAGATCAGCGCCGGAGCCCAGGAGAGTTACTGTTTATAATGTTTAAACACCTCCCCGGGGCCTCCGATCATTATACTCTGGGATCTGAAGAGAACCCCAGAGTATAATAATGGTTTGTGGATAGTGAACCCCAAGAATTTTGGGTTCTTCCAAACCCAACATTTTTGGAAAAGTCATAAAGAAATCCGTATGGGCCACTATAGGGCATTATAGTGTGTGGAGGGTTACAATGGGACATTATGGTGTGTGGAAGGGCCACTGCGAGACATTAAACTGTGTGGAGGGGCCACTATAGGGTATTATACTGTGTGGTCTTATCATCTGGTGCGTCTTATAAAGTGAAAAATACAGAATGTGCCAGTTTCCTCATAGTCTTCATTTTCTCTGTGATAGTTGTTGGAAGTGTAAGCCCTTTTTATTCCGTTTTTCATTCCAGGCTTAAACCAATTGCGTGTGCTAACCGGCTGCCGTTAATGAACAGCACGGGCGGCGCACAGGGGACACACAGAGATGTCTCCTGTGCGCCGCCCGTGCACTGGCTGTGCTTCCGTGGCCCCCTTCATTCAATCAATAGGAGCCAGCAGAAGCAGGGCCGCAAAATTAGACAGGAATAGGACCTGTTCCATATTTTGAGGCCCGGACTGTCGGCCCGCACACATGACTGTAATTCACGGTCATACATACAGGCCCATAGAAATGAATGCGTCAGTGTGCTATCCAGGAAAAACCTGGATAGCACACTGACCATTCATACGGTCTTGTGCAAGGCTCTAACTGGTAGATGGATTATACCTGAAAAGAGTAGTCAGTTTGAATAAACTAAGCTGCACTGTAAAGTATGAGGAAGAGACAATGCTGTATGGATTACAGACTACCTGAGGCAGACTAAACTTCATTCTCAGATCAATAGTGCAGCTAAATAGCAAACATAACATGTGGCAGGGAAATATTATACAACAATAAAGTTCAGACCCCATCTGCAAACCCTTAAAGATAAATGCAGAAGAAAATAAACAAAGGGCATAATCTTCTTGTTCCAAGCATTGTTATTTCTTCTTGGTCAGTTTTTTCACACATTATGTCCTTTATCTGCTGCTCAAAGGTCACATTCAGTTTGCAGCTCAAAGATCATATACAATTTGTTTACCTAGTGAGCTGCAGTATGTACCTATGGATCTCATACTGGTGACCACAACACTTAGTCTTAGATTCCACACTATTCAGGTCTAAGGCTTCATGTACTTCAGATCCAGAATATGACGCTCATAAAAAACTTTACGTGCAGGACTATCTCAGGGCAAATGAACTGTCCATTTAAAGCAGATCTGTCACCTTAATATGCTGCTCTACATAGGTATAGAATAACATGACCACAGGCTTTTACTACTATTATCTTAAAGGGGTTATCCACTTTCTGAAATTGATGGCCTATCCTTTAGATAGGTCATCAATATTAGTTCTGCAGGCAGTGCCGTTTTAACACATTGGTGGGCCCAGTGCAAAGGTTTCATAAGTGGGTCCCCCCCATCACCACCTGCTATTATACCCATCTGAAAGCAGACAAAAACTGAGATTTTATATGGTGACATTCAATGGGTGACAATGTGTTATGTGACTGATGGAACTTTCCGCCTGTCAGAAATGTTTTATACGTTCATCTCTAGTGATAATCGCTATTGCCATTATTTTAGTGTGTAACGGATAACACTAGAGAGGCGGTCAGCCTATTTTACTCTATAAAGATCAGGTATGGACAGGACAGGGTCAGTGTCAAATGTAAACTTTATTGATGACTTTGTGTATGTGTTGTGTAAGTGTTTGGTGCAACTCTTTTGGAGCTGCAACCTGGATGATGGTAAACATCTGGGTCACAGCGCCAATAACTTCCTGGTTATGTTATGTTCAGAGGGGTATTACATAAAATACCCTGTGATTAGGCTATGCGCGCCACAGCAAATTTAGCTTCACCCACTTCTACGTTGACTCCGCCCATTCTCATCCATTTTTCTATGTGCCCCCACACAGTATAATCCTCCTCCAGTCACCGTAACATTATATGCCCCCACATTATAATGTTCCCCTCCAATTGCCCCACAGTATGAAGTCTCCTCTCCTGGTGCCCCTGTTTAAACTGGGGGAAACTAGAGGGGGACATTAAACTGGGGTAGCTGGAGGGGGACATTAAACCATGGAGTTAGTTGGATGGGGACATTAAACTGGGGGCAACTAGAGGGTGACATCAAACCATAGGGGTAGGTGGAGGGGAACATTAAACTGGGGACAACTAGAGGCAGACATGTCCCCCTCCAGCTACCCCCACGGTCTTCCTCCAGTTGCCCCCAGTTTAATGCCCCCTTCCAACTTGCCCCCAGTTTAATGTCCCCCTCCAGCTGCCCCAGTTTAAAGTCACCCTCCATCTACCCCCAGTTTAATATTCCTCATCTACCCCCAGTTTGATGCCCCTCTCCACCTTCCCCCAGTTTAATGTCCCCCTTTATCTGCCACCAGTTTAATGTCACCCTCCATCTGTCCCTCTAGTTTAATGCCCTCCTCCATCAGCCCCCAGTTTAATGTCTCCCTTCATCTGTCTCCCTAGTTTAATGTCTCCCTTCATCTGCCCTCAGTTTAATGTCCCACTTCATCTGCCACCAGTTTAAGATCCCCCTTCATCTGCTTCCCTAGTTTAATGTCTCCCTTCATCTGCCCTCAGTTTAATGTCCCCCTTCATCTGCCACCAGTATAATGTCCCCCCTTCATCTGCCCCCAGTTTAATTTCCCCCTTCATCTGCCTCCCTAGTTTAATGTCTCCCTTCATCTACCCTCAGTTTAATGTCCCCTTCATATGCCCCCAGTTTGATGTCCCCCCTTCATCTGCCACCAGTTTAATGTCCCTCTTCATCTGCCCTCAGTTTAACATAATAAAACACTGATACTCACCTCTCCTCGCTCCGCTGCCACTCTGTGAGGTCTCTTCTCCTGGACTGTTCAGGGAGCTGCACGCGCGATGTGAGTGAGATCATCACATCGCGCCCACAGCTCCAGGGACCGGAGCACACAAGGATGTGCTTCACACACAATGGTGAAGCAGGGGCTGTCCGCGGATGGCTCCTGCTTCATCACTGTGTTTAATTCATCTGCGTCATACCTCCCACCGACCGGAACAGGACCCGGAATCCCGAATGGTTGGGAGGTATGCCAAACCCAGTGCCACAGGGCCCAGTGCAAGTGCACCGTTGGCTCTATGGTTAAAGCGGCCCTGTCTGCAGGGGTCCAACACCCAGGACACCCACAGATCTCTGCTACTGAGGCAGCACAGTGCTAGTAGCAAAAGGGCACATTATTCTCTGTGTTAGCTACTATTTATTTGGAACATTAGCTGTAATATGCTGTCCTTATATAGGACATAATATTAAGCAAACAGATCCACTTTAATTCAGAGAAAGAAATATGTTGCATACAGCATCACATGCTATGTATGAAGGTATTCTATATATAAGCATTGTTTCAAGAATATCTATGGCTCCATATTGCAGCACCCTCACCACATTTGTACATTTGGCAAATGCTTTCATCCGCAGGGGAAAACTACAGTTAGGTCCATAAATATTTGGACAGAGAAAACATTTTTCTAATTTTGGTTCTGTACATTACCACAATGAATTTTGAACAAAACAATTCAGATGCAGTTGAAGTTCAGACTTTCAGCTTTAATTCAGTGGGTTGAACAAAATGATTACATAAAAATGTGAGGAACTAAAGCATTTATTACACACAATCCCTTCATTTCAGGGGCTCAAAAGTAATTGGACAAATTAAATAATTGTAAATAAAATGTTAATTTCTAATACTTGGTTGTTCATCCTTTGTTGGCAATGACTGCCTGAAGTCTTGAACTCATGGACATCACCAGATGCCGCTGTGTTTCCTCCTGGTTAATGCTCTGCCAGGCCTTTATTACAGTGGTTTTGAGTTGCTGTTTGTTTGTGGGCCTTTCTGTCTGAAGTTTAGTCTTTAACAAGTGAAATGCTGCTCAACTGGGTTGAGATCAGGTGACTGACTTGGCCATTCAAGAATATTCCACTTCTTTGCTTTAATAAACTCCTGGGTTGTTTTGGCTTTATGTTTTGGGCCATTGTCCATCTGTATTATGAAACGCCGACCAATCAGTTTGGCTGCATTTGGCTGGATTTGAGCACACAGTATGTCTCTGAATACCTCAGAATTCATCCGGCTGCTTCTGTCCTGTGTCACATTATCAATAAACACTAGTGACCCTGTGCCACTGACAGCCATGCATGCCCAAGCCATCACACTGCCTCCGCCATGTTTTAGAATGTTCTTCCAGAACTGTGCAGGCTTTTTAGATGTTTTTTTTTTTGCAAAGTCCAATCTAGCCTTCTTATTCTTGAGGCTTATGAGTGGCTTGCGCCGTGCAGTGAACCCTCTGTATTTACTTTCATGCAGTCTTCTCTTTATGGTAGATTTGGATATTGATTGATATGCCTACATCCTGGAGTGTAGCTCACTTGGTTGGCTGTTGTGAAGGGGTTTCTCTTCACCATGGAAATTATTCTGCGATCATCCACCAATGTTGTCTTCCGTGGGTGTCCAGATCTTTTTGCATTGATGAGTTTACCAGTGCTTTCTTTCTTTCTCAGGATGTACCAAACTGTAGATTTTGCCACTCCTAATAGTGTAGCAATTTCTCGGATGTTTTTTTTTCTGTTTTCACAGCTTAAGGATGGCTTGTTTCACCTGCATGGAGAGCTCCTTTGACTGCATGTTTTCTTTACAGCAAAATCTTCCAAATGCAAGCACCACATCTCAAATCAACTCCAGGCTTTTTATCTGCTTAATTGAGAATGACATAACGAAGGAATTGCCCTCACCTGCCCTTTGAGTCAAATGTCCAATTACTTTTGGTCCCTTTAAAAACATGGTGGCACATGTTAAGGAGCTGAAACTCCTAAACCCTTCATCCAATTTTCATGTGGATACCCTCAAATGAAAGCTGAAAGTCTGGACTTTATGCCTATGTCCATTATATAACTATAACTTGAATATGTTTCAGTAAACAGGTGAAAAAAAACAAAACTTGTGTCAGTGTCCAAATGTTACGTCCGCACCTGTTCGAACTTCTGCACCATCCGGCCACATGCTGCGGCACAGGAGGCGGATCCAGCTGTGATTCTTTCCTTTGGGTTTTACTTGTATTATCTGAACACTGTCCTATTCCCTCACCTCCTTAATTGATTTTCCACCACACCCATCTCCTTTACCTTGGTTTCCCTCTGCTCCTCTAATAGTTAATTTTAGCCTTACCTGTGTGATTGACAGCCTATCGTCCTATCAAGTCTGGGGTGGTTCTTCCTTCCTATTTATTGTTTGCTAACATTCACATTAGCACTTGCTATTGCCTTGTGTGTACTGGCTATTACTCCTTGCTGTTTTGTTACCTGTATTCTTATTCCTGACCTCTGGCTTACCTTTGACTATTCTCTTGGATTGTGATTCTGTACTGCATTGCTCGACTGTTACCGACCCCTTGGCTAGCTGACCTTCCTTTTGTTGTTGTTTGTTTGTCCTTTCTGCGTTCTTTGTTATCACTGTGATATCAAGAAGGGATTGACGCCCTGTTGCCGGCTGTCACCTAGGACAGTTCAGGCAAATAGGCAGGTGGGGGGGGGGGGGTCATCTTAGGACTCACTGTCTTGTTGTGCCCCTCCCCCCAGGGTTCACCAGCAGCTACTGGGGAATCGCTCCTCTAGCAATTCCCTTACACCAAATAAATATGGAACTAACTGTATCTTTAGTCGGATGCTTTATGCTCAGAAAACTTATAAAGTGAAACACATTGCCATTCTAGGCAGCTGCAAAAATAAAGTTTCTCTTAAAATCCCTTCTCATTTTTGAGAAATAGTTACTGACAAAAAAAACTCCCAAATCTATGCGATCGTCGTCTAAAAGTTTTGCTAGGTTTACTCATTGTAAAAGAAAGATCAAAAACCAGTATATTATTTGTGCAGTGTTTTCACCACAAACCAGCACCAGTTCCTGTGTTTGATGGAAGTGACAAGGTTTCAAGCTGAGCATTTATCAGGAGGAAACTTACACTTTGCACTCTAGTGACAGCGTTACCCCCACTATAGGGGACTTGAAAACAATGCTACTGCTTCAGATCTGAAAAGACAATACTTTATAAAGATCCTATAGACAACTGAAAACATCCCATATAATGCTAGCCATATAATGTCTAACCATATGTTTCATTTTACATGGGGCACTGAACCAGTTTTTCTAAAGTATATTGTTTTAGCATAAAAATAATCCACCATCCCCCAAACCATTTTATTGAGTAAAAACATTAAATCACATTCAATATAATCAGGTTTTTGTAACACAGACACTATGATAATATATATATATCTATATCTATATATAGATATATATACATATTATATATAATATATTATTATTATTATTATTATTATATATTAATAAAAATGTTGAAGGTTAGGCTAGTGCAGTGATGGCTAACCTTTTAAGCTTAGTGTGTCAAAATTTGTAAAAAAAAAAAAACCTACAAATATCCATAATTTTGTGATATTTGTAACTCCTGTAAAAAAAAAAAAAAAAGAGTTATAGTTTTGATATATGTATTTGTATTATATGTATCTCTGGCACAGCACACTGTATATGACCCCCTTTTTCTGGCCAGTCACATAGTATATGACCCCTTTTTCTGGCCCATCACACAGAATATGACCTCCTTTTCCTGGCCCATCACACAGTATATGACCCCCTTTTCTGGGCCATCACATAGTATATGACCCCCTTTTCTGGTCCATCACATAGTATATGACCCCCTTTTCCTGGCCCATCTCATGGCATATAACCCCTTTTTTGGCCCACACAATATATGAACCTCTTTTTTACCCCCCCCCCCCACACAGCATATGAGCCCCCTATTTATGGCCCCCACACAGTTTATGACATCTTTTATACCCACCCACACAGTATATGACCCCTTTTTTAAAGCCCACCCACAGTATATGACCCCCTGTTATCCCCCCACCCTAACACAGAGTAGTGGCCGATACTTTTTACTCACCTGTCCACGCTCCAGTCCTGGCCGCCCTCCGCTGCCGTCTCCAGGGTGCGCTGTTGCCGACGCTGAAGAAGGCCCAGACGCTGTAAATAGCGTCCCGGCGTTCTTCAGCTTTGTGACATCAGTGTAGCGCTGCCTAAAGTAGGCAGCAGAGGGCGGCCAGGACAGGAGCATGGACAGGTGAGTAAAAAGCATTGGCAGCTAGTTATTGTGTTATTGATCATGACATCATCATGGAAAGACCAGCAGGTGCCGAAGCAGTGGGCTGGAATGGTGGGACATTTACACAATGAGTATACTCTGTTTTTTTTACACACTAGCCTACCCTTGGGCAGTTATTAAAATATAGACATCCCCTGTTAACACAAAATATCTGAATGGAAAACTACTTACATCCTTCAAGTCAAAATTCTCATGAAGGATTTCAGATGGACTCTGCAGTGGTGTCCATTCAGTGCTAAGTTCAGCTAAATCTAGCCTTACATTGAATGTATTTGTTTGTATTAGCTCTGAATTTAAAGGGAGTCTGTCAGTAGTACATTTGTTATAAGCCTAACCATAGTACCTTGTAGAGGTGATTCTACAGTTTCCTAATATGCCTTTGTTAGAGAGCTTTGACGCCTCGTTTTCATGTGAATGGACTTTGGTCTCAGTTCTAGATTCCCAGGCAAAGCACTTTTTCCCTTGTTTGCTTATGAATAAAACTGATTTACTTGAAATTGGTTCCCAAGTTGAACAGAGACATATTTGGAAACTGTAGAATCACCTCTACAAAATACTGAGATTGGTATTGTAACCAATTTACTGACTACCTGTTAGAATTGCCCGTACGTTATTCCCAATAGCGGCTACTAGAGAAAGGGAAGACAGATAGTGAGCCCTAAAACTAGGCCCACCCCGTGTCCCTACCTATTTGCCACAACTGTCCTAATGACAGGGACAACTGGACAACAAACCCTACTCTAGATAAGTGCTATACAGAACAGGACAAGACAACACAACACAGAAGAGGAGTCAGCAAGCCAAGGGTCAAAGCCAGAGAGACAAAGAAGTACCAAATCGCAATCCAAAAGAGTAGTCAAAAGCCAAAAAGCAAAGGTCAATAAATACTAAACAAGAGCAAGGACAAACGCTTAGCAAGGTCAGAGACACAATATTCAGCAACCATGTGTGGGCTGATGGCCAGTTAAAGGAAGTCCAGAACCCGCCCCAGGCTTGATTGGCAGATAAGCTATCAATCACAAATACACAAAAGTTAACCCTAACAGTGCCGACACAGAAGACAAGAGTCCGGGAACAGGTAATCATGAATGGACACGCCTCCTACGACGAACAATGTGGCCAGAGGATGGCGCAGGAGTTCGAACTGGTGAGGACGTAACGTTACCTTTAACATAAATTTTGTATTTTTAGATGCTTAACCCATGTCCTCCCAACTGTACAGCCAGTTGCCATATAAACCTGACCATCTTGACTATATCAAGTCTATCTTTATCTCAGTGAGTCACAGCTTTGATTAATGTGTCTTTCAATATTACTCATATTTACGTGCAGTGCTAGGAGTGGATGCCATGGAATATTTGCTTCAGGCAAGGAGGAAGCATTAAACATAAGCTGATAGTCAATGCCAACCATGTTAGGCAAACATCATCAAAAAGTACAAAATACTTCCATTGACGTAGAATATGAGGTCAGAAGAGTTGTCCTGCTTTATAGGTTTACAAGATGCGCATATTTTAAGAGTACATAAATCAAGCACACAACCATGTACTCTCCATAGATAAGCACTGGTAGTAGTTGGTTTATCCAGAAAAGCTCAATGACTTTAAACATGGCACTGTCTTAGGATGTTACCTTTGCCACAAGTCAATTTGTGAAATTTCTGATACATTAAACTTGCATGAGCAACAATAAGTGCTGATATTGTTTTGTATAACTAGCAAAAGTTTCTGGCAGTATCTGCAGCTCCGCCACTGCTGCTCAAACCCTTAGAGAGGGCCACCAGGTCCCGAAGCATGGAGTTTAAAGATCGCCATTTTCTCTGTTGGATCACTGACTATACAGACCTAAATGGCTTCCGGAAGTGACGTCAGCATGAAAACTTTGCTTCAATAGCTTCATGAAATGGATTTCTTTAGTTGAGGTGCAGCGCTGACATCACGGTACAATGCCAAGTGGTACACAACCAGTGGACTCTGGAGCAATTGAAACATTCTCTGGGGGATGAGATATTTTACTTTTCTGAAAGTCTGATAGATGAATCTGGGTTGGGCAGATGCCCATATAATGCTACCTATCAGAGTGCCTACTGTAAAGTTTTGGAGGAGGGATTTTGTCGTTTTTCACAGTTTGGCTAGGTTCCTTATTTCTAGTAAAGGTTAGTATTAATGCTACCTCATATTAAGATATTGTAGACAATTGTTTGCTTTTTAGTCTTGAGAAGGCCCCTTTCTATTTTAACATGCCCCTATGTACAAAGCAAAGTCCATAACAACATAGTTTCACTAGTTTGGTGTGAAAAGAACCAGACCTCACCTCCATTGAACATCATTTGGATGAATTGGAACTCCAACTGCATGCCAGACCTTCCCATCCAACATCAGTTCCCAAACTTACATTTGCCCATTGAAATACCTTTATTTACCGTGTGACATTAAGTACATGGCAAAACATGCATTCTATTCTATTCTGAATATTTTTATGCAGAGGAATATTGCAGAATACATTTCCTTGTAGATCCTCATATGCATTGTTTAAACACGTCTAAGCTGAATCAGTAATATACCTATAATGGCAGGATTTAGAAGGCTGAGTGGCTGCTAACCATGATCCACTCTTTTAGAAGTAAGACCTGCTTAATCTGTCTTCTAGCCATTAGACATATGGTAAGCACATGTCTTTTACAACAAATTTTCATTTCAATTCTGTTATGAAAGACATACTACAGACCTTTGTTAATAAAAGCTACAATCTGTGGTTACCTCCACTAAGCCAAAGTTTTTGGGTGTTCATCAAAAAACTGAGAAATCTCTCCATTTTGTCCCAAAAGAGGTGCAGTATAAATGAAGACATCTTGTGATTTATAGATATTAGTGAAATGTCTTTTGACAGACCCTGATCCTAGTAGACCATGGAGCTAACAGAAAATTGTTGGCATGTAAACAAATACTGTCAACAAGCTTTCTTAGCTCTTACTGACAGATCCACCCACTAACAGGAGCTTTTGTGTTTCTGCTGACATAAGCTCCAAAAAGGAAAGATAAATGTCTATTGCTAATGACTTAGGAAGCAAAGGGTGTGCTGTGACATGTAGTTCAGCGGCACTGGTACTGTGGCCTTATTGTGATTTATTATTAATTCATGCAAGGTTAGTTATCATGGTAGAATAGTTCTTTGCAGAAGACAAAAATACAACCAATGCCATTAGATGCTGTAACTTATTTACTTATGATACATGGTTGTACCATTTAGGTTGCAATTGTACATAATTTACCTTTAAGTGGATTTTCCTATGCAATACACTTCGCTTAAGAGCTCTTAAAACCTCATAACCACAGAGCTTATATTCTGGTATAAAGGGTCTTTAAATCATGTTGTGTAGACATCTGACTCTTCATCTACTAGTTACAAAATCATTCACAAACTAGTAGTAAAGCAATGTTGAGATTCTGATCACATTGTGTTCCTAATGTCACATCTCTTTAACTATTCCTAGCTGTGCAAAGCTTCGCATGTCACCATGGTAATTCTACCTAGCAACCCTGTGAACGCTGTAGGATGTCAAATGGAAACCATCTGGCGACAATGCTGCATTTTAATGTTTCACATGATTAAGAAAAGACATTTAAAGGGCAATTTCAGAGGCTCTGTCCACAAAAGCAAAGCACTACACAGCCCTCCACTGAACAGATGAATAGAGCCTGGTAACTTACTGAGCCTACTGTAAGACTTTTCTAGGATTTTTATTGCTTTACTTTATAAATTGCTCCAAAATCACTTTCTAAAGGTATTAAATTACTTTCCACAACTTTATTAGCACTTTTAAAAGTATGGTGTACTTCTGTACTCTATATACTTATATATATATATATATATATATATATATATATATATATATATATACACACTACCGTTAAAAGTTTGGGGTCACCCAATTTTGTGTTTTCACACTATTTATCAAATGAGTCGCAAAATGAATAGAAAATATAGTCAAGACATTGACAAGGTTAGAAATAATGATTTTTATTTGAAATAATAATTTTCTCCTTCAAACTTTGCTTTTGTCAAAGAATGCTCCATTTGCAGCAATTACAGCATTGCAGACCTTTGGCATTCTAGCTGTTAATTTGCTGAGGTAATCTGGAGAAATTTCACCCCATGCTTCCAGAAGCCCCTCCCACAAGTTGGATTGGCTTGATCGGCACTTTTTGCGTACCATACGGTCAAGCTGCTCCCACAACAGCTCAATGGGGTTGAGATCTGGTGACTGCACTGGCCACTCCATTACAGATAGAATACCAGCTGCCTACTTCTTCCCTAAATAGTTCTTGCATAATTTGGAGGTGTGCTTTGGGTCATTGTCCTGTTGTAGGATGAAATTGGCTCCAATCAAGCGCTGTCCACAGGGTATGGCATGACGTTGCAAAATGGAGTGATAGCCTTCCTTATTCAAAATCCCTTTTATCTTGTACAAATCTCCTACTTTACCAGCACCAAAGCAACCCCAGACCATCACATTACCTCCACCATGCTTGACAGATGGCGTCAGGCACTCTTCCAGCATCTTTTCAGTTGTTCTGCGTCTCCCAAATGTTCTTCCGTGTTATCCAAACACCTCAAACTTCGATTTGTCTGTCCATAACACTTTTTTCCAATCTTCCTCTGTCCAATGCCCATATTAATCTTTTCCTTTTATTAGCCAGTCTCAGATATGGCTTTTTCTTGGCCACTCTGCCCTGAAGGCCAGCATCCCTGAGTCGCCTCTTCACTGTAGACGTTGACACTGGCGTTTTGCGGGTACTATTTAATGAAGCTGCCAGTTGAGTACCTGTGAGGCGTCGATTTCTCAAACTAGAGACTCTAATGTACTTGTCTTGTTGCTCAGTTGTGCAGCGGGGCCTCCCACTTCTCTTTCTACTCTGGTTAGAGCCTGTTTGTGCTGTCCTCTGAAGGGAGTAGTACACACTGTTGTAGGACATCTTCAGTTTCTTGGCAATTTCTCGCATGGAATAGCCTTCATTTCTAAGGACAAGAATAGACTGTCGAGTTTCACATGAAAGTTCTCTTTTTCTGGCCATTTTGAGAGTTTAATGGAACCATCAAATGTAATAATGCTCCAGATTCTTAACTAGCTCAAAGGAAGGTCAGTTTTATAGCTTCTCTAACCAGCAAAACTGTTTTCAGCTGTGCTAACATACTTGCACAAGGGTTTTCTAAACATCTATTAGCCTTCTCACACAGTTAGCAAACACAATGTACCATTAGAACACTGGAGTGATGGTTGCTGGAAATGGGCCTCTATACAGTACACCTATGTAGATGTTGCATTAAAAACCAGACGTTTGCAGCTAGAATAGTCATTTACCACATAAACAATGTATAGAGTGTATACTGTTTCTGATTCATTTAATGTTATCTTCATTGAAAAAAACTGTGCTTTTCTTTCAAAAATAAGGAAATTTCTAAGTGACCCTAAACTTTTGAACGGTAGTGTTTATATATATATATATATATATATATATATATACAGTACAGACCAAAAGTTTTGACACACCTTCTCATTCCAAGAGTTTTCTGTATTTTCATGACTATAAAAACTGTAGATTCACACTGAAGGCATCAAAACTATGAATTAACACATGTGGAATTATATACTTAACAAAAAAGTGTGAAACAACAGAAAATATGTCTTATATTCTAGGTTCTTCAAAGTAGCCACCTTTTGCTTTGATTACTGCTTTGCACACTCTTGGCATTCTCTTGATGAGCTTCAAGAGGTAGTCACCTGAAATGGTCTTCCAACAGTCTTGAAGGAGTTCTCAGAGATGCTTAGCACTTGTTGGCCCTTTTGCCTTCACTCTGCGGTCCAGCTAACCCCAAACCACCTCGATTAGGTTCAGGTCTGGTGACTGTGGAGGCCAGGTCATCTGGCGTAGCACCCCATCACTCTCCTTCTTGGTCAAATAGCCCTTACACAGTCTGGAGGTGTGTTTGGGGTCATTGTCCTGTTGAAAAATAAATGATGGTCCAACTAAACACAAACCGGATGGAATAGCATGCCGCTGCAAGATGCTGTGGTAACCATGCTGGTTCAGTATTCCTTCAATTTTGAATAAATCCCCAACAGTGTCACCAGCAAAGCACCCCCACACCATCACACCTTCTCCTCCATGCTTCACGGTGGGAACCAGGCATGTAGAGTCCGTTCGTTCACCTTTTCTGCGTCGCACAAAGACACAGTGTTTGGAACCAAAGATCTCAAATTTGGACTCATCAGACCAAAGCATAGATTTCCACAGGTCTAATGTCCATTCCTTGTGTTCTTTAGCCCAAATAAGTCTCTTCTGCTTGGTGCCTGTCCTTAGCAGTGGTTTCCTAGCAGCTATTTTACCATGAAGGCCTGCTGCACATAGTCTCCTCTTAACAGTTGTTGTAGAGATGTGTCTGCTGCTAGAACTCTGTGTGGCGTTGACCTGGTCTCTAATCTGAGCTGCTGTTAACCTGCGATTTCTGAGGCTGGTGACTCAGATGAACTTATCCTCCGCAGCAGAGGTGACTCTTGGACTTCCTTTCCTGGGGCGGTCCTCATGTGAGCCAGTTTCTTTGTAGCGCTTGATGGTTTTGGCCATTGCACTTGGGGGCACTTTCAAAGTTTTCACAAGTTTTCGTTTTTCTTTACTTAGCTGCTTTTTTCTTGCCATAATACAAATTCTAACACTCCATTCAGTAGGACTATCAGCTGTGTATCCACCTGACTTCTGAACAACACAATGTTAAAGACCAGTTAGTCTGAATACAGGAGGTCTAGCCCTGCCTATAGCTCTATCAGGATTTATATATCTAAATTGCAGGAGGGAATTGATAGAGTAGAAAATAATAAAACTTCACTTTTATTTCTGATATAAATAAAAATAAATATAAAATCATATTAGAAAGACAAGACTCACTAGTGCTCCCAAGTGCTACCATGTGATTAGTGAAAGAAAAGGGATGAGATCACATAAATTGCATATATAGTGTGCACTAATGTTTATAGATGCCCAAAGCAGATATTAGCCCTGCTATTTTATTTTCTAATGACCATAATAGTGATAGCAACATGAGTCATATAGTTAATAGCATTAGTGTCATTTAAAGGGATTGTATGAAGGGTAGCTAAAACAAACAAACAGGGAGGGATTAAACAAACAAACAGGGAGCTAAGACAAACAAACAGGGAGGGGTTAGTTTAGTATTCAGCAAGAGTCCGCATATTGCTTCTCATAACAGCTGAGACAGCATCTACTCTGCCTGGGGTATAAGTATAGTCTGGTGCCTCAAATAAAGCCTCAAATGTATATGGACACACAGTCAGTCAGAACTGTGTGTCACCTGGCACTGAGGATTCACCAGATACACTCCACTGGCAGGTTATAGCGGAATACACCCTCAATAGGGTAATTTTGTCAGCTAAAAAGCTTTTTTTTATTTTAACTCTTTAGCACTTAAGGAGAGACTTTTAAATGTGTGCTATAGGTGTCAGATAGAGGTGTATGTGGAAAGGGTACTGGGAGGCTGTGGGGTGCTGACAAAATTACCCTATTGAGGGTGTATTCCGCTATAACCTGCCAGTGGAGTGTATCTGGTGAATCCTCAGTGCCAGGTGACACACAGTTCTGACTGACTGTGTGTCCATATACATTTGAGGCTTTATTTGAGGCACCAGACTATACTTATACCCCAGGCAGAGTAGATGCTGTCTCAGCTGTTATGAGAAGCAATATGCGGACTCTTGCTGAATACTAAACTAACCCCTCCCTGTTTGTTTGTCTTAGCTCCCTGTTTGTTTGTTTAATCCCTCCCTGTTTGTTTGTTTTAGCTACCCTTCATATAATCCCTTTAAATGACACTAATGCTATTAACTATATGACTCATGTTGCTATCATTATTATGGTCATTAGAAAATAAAATAGCAGGGCTAATATCTGCTTTGGGCATCTATAAACATTAGTGCACACTATCTATGCAATTTATGTGATCTCATCCCTTTTCTTTCACTAATCACATGGTAGCACTTGGGAGCACTAGTGAGTCTTGTCTTTCTAATATGATTTTATATTTATTTTTATTTATATCAGAAATAAAAGTGAAGTTTTATTATTTTCTTCTGAACAACACAACTGATGGTCCCAACCCCATTTATAAGGCAAGAAATCCCACTTATTCAACCTGACAGGGCACACCTGTGAAGTGAAAACCATTTCAGATGACTACCTCTTGAAGCTCATCAAGAGAATGCCAAGAGTGTGCAAAGCAGTAATCAAAGCAAAAGGTGGCTACTTTGAAGAACCTAGAATATAAGACATATTTTCAGTTGTTTCACACTTTTTTGTTAAGTATATAATTCCACATGTGTTAATTCATAGTTTTGGTGCCTTCAGTGTGAATCTACAATTTTTATAGTCATGAAAATACAGAAAACTCTTGGAATGAGAAGGTGTGTCCAAACTTTTGGTCTGTACTGTATATAAACAGTAGGATATTTTTAATGAAGATTATGCTCAACAATGCTTAATTTGATATTTTAGATTTAAGTAACAGAATAAAGGTGCAAAAGTACATAAATTCCTAAATGATAAAATGTGACCAATCTGGCCAGCATGAGGCTGCAGGCCAATAGACATGAGGCTCCCACTTCTCTTCAGAAAGGTGTTCTACAGAATCTGGGGCTATACAGTATTTTCAGGCCTTGTAAAAATCTTTATGCAAACAGTTATTATGTAACAAGATAATTCTTCCTTGTATATATACTGGCTAGTGCACCATTAATGGCACCATAATTTGACATGACACCTCTCCTAGGGGGGAACACAAGCTGGAGCAAGGAGGTAGCCGAGGTAATGCTGAGCAGCAGTAAATGAAGTGGAACACATGAAAACATTTTAAGTGGAAACTGTCAGCTGAAAAGGAAAAAGTCAGGTCCTTTATCAGCTTACACAATGGTAGGAAATTGTTGATATCTCAGAATATTCTGAATATGCAGAAATTATTTTCATATATACAGTATATTTATGAAAAACATATTTGCCAACTCTCCTGTAATGTCCAGGAAGCTCCCCAAAACAAGGGTGACCTCAGGATAGCTGGAAAAGTGGGCAAAAGTGTTTCATATGTGATGTGGGCACATTATGTGCTAGTCACATCACCAAAAGGAGAGTGGTCAGCATATTTGCATGCCCACGTCATAAAAAGGGTATGACATGGCCCAAAAGGAAAGAGGTTGTGTTGTGTTATGAACGGAGATGTGACTTTGCAGATGGGTCATAGCCTCTCAGGATTAGTAAAATCAAGGTTTGCGTTTCTCAGAAATCGTGCTTCTATTGTCCATGAACTGTGGCTATTATGGAATCTAAAGGCGTCCATACACAAGTTTCTTGTTCCTCTGCAAACCTATGAATGATTGGCCACTGGTGCAGTGAGGCAAGGGGCGCCAGTCAGCAGCTTTACTTTAGTCAGTAACTAAGTCCTCCAGCAAGTAGCTGCCAAGCAGTCCGCTCACTGGCTGACCCAACTACATCTGCCGAGCAGCCTCAGCTCCCATGTCCAGTATATACTGCCTGACAGGAAAGGTAAATGAGGAGGAGGTGACCCAAGGAGCCAGATGGTGGGAGCAGGTAGAGGGGATATCTACAGCAAAACTAAGGTAAATCTCTCGCTCCAGTATCCCTCCCCTTTAAAGGCTGTCAGGCAGCAGAATTGCTAGAACTGGGTAAAAAATTTGTGGTGGGACCACTCAGCGGAGTTAAGATTCAGATAGGGTGAGGAGTCCAAACTACATATTTACTCTAGCTAAAGGAATGTCTAGCTAGGCTCTGTTTCTGGAAAAAGCAGACTATTTTTGTAATCTTCATGGTTGGCCCTGAAGTTAAGGTTATAATGTAGGAAGGCTATGAGTATAAAGCATGTTGGTCAAAGTACACCACAAACAACCTCTGACTCCTGTTTATTATTGTGAATTCAATACAGCCATGAGATTTGTAGTAAAAAAAAATAATGAAAAAGGAAGCTTCTCGACTGAATTTAGAAGCGGAACGTATTTTCCTTAATCCTAGTCACAAGTTACTAAACCAGTATAAGATTGTAATAAGAAGCTTTGGGGCCATTACATTCCTGGAGGTCGTGCAGCGCCTGAAACAGCTGCTGACGTTGGCATGATCTTCTCAGAACTCACTCATATTCCCTGTGGCTAAGATGCTTCCTTTCTACTGAAGTTCAAAAGCATTTTTTAAGTTTTTTTCTGAGAAGGACACATCACTTTGCTTAAGGCGCACCAAGGCAGTCAACGATAAACATGTACAATCAATTCAGTCTAGCAGATGTGAAAACCCCTTTATTGTCTACATCTGCTGAAACCTGATATCTGCTGTGTAATATAATATAAATCATATGTGTGTACTGGTTCTGCCATTGTAGTTTAAGTGAATCTAAAACTGGCCATACACTTTAGATAGCTGTTGGCCAACTTGCATATTCAGATCATGGTAACTATTCAACAGTTTATACACCACTAGACCCTACCCGTTCTGGCCATTAATTGACCATATTCTTTCATATAATCGAGGATAACTAACAATCTGTTTGAGCTTCCATGATGTATTTTTTTAGTAGTTGACCATAATCTGTGGTTTATGCAACAAACAACAGACAGTATCTCTGCATGGATCTAAAAGGTTATAACATTCAGGGTTAGATTAGCTCATCCACAAGTTGGCGAGGGTTTTGACACAAAAATACAACAACAGCCCTAAAGGTTCAAAAGAAAATAACCCCAGTTAGTTCTGATTCTGAAGCCAATCACTTATGGGTTAATTCACAAATAATCTATTAGACATTGTTAATATGTACAATGCAATTAAAATCAGATGGGATCAAATTCTGTATAGATGGAAAGTTGGCTCTCAGAATAATTTCCTCTGGTGTGCTGAATGAAATCCAGTCCAAAGCTATGGACAAAGTAATGCTGCAATCGGCATGTAAACAATGAAGAAGACACGGCACAGTGGTTGGGGTACTGACAGTATAAAATTGATGGCCTTTCTTAGGGGTAATTTCAAAACAATGAGACGAGGCTTACCCAAAGGCCTGATGACTCAGCAATGACTCTGACTGTGCAGGGCTATCCTAATATTCCCCTTAAAATTGACAATAAGATAAGGGGTTGGATTCTATACTAGATACTATACAAATAAGGCTCAGTTCTAATCAACCTATTCAGCCTACAACAGTGGTATACACTTGGAGAACGCCTGTCATATACAATGACGAGCAAAAGGGTAACAATGTTTTGAACTTTTGACTTTCAGGCTCCATATCTCTTCATCCACTACAGCTCTGAATGTGAGACTACCATCATTTTATAGACAATTATCTTGGCTAGCTCATACATAAATTTGACTTGCAACTATTTAGCAAATGATTAGTTGTGTAGATTCTTGCCATGTAACTGCATTGTTACTGTTTTGCTCTTAAAAATCTAAATTTTAATTTTTAGTATTTTGTAAATCTACCTTTGGCTTTCAACACTGCCTGAATCCTTCTGGCCATGCTCTTGATCAGATTCAAGCATGTCTCGACCAAAATCTGATCCCAGGTCTATATATCATACTGGTTGACTCACTTGGGTACAAATACAGCTTTTTTTTTTTCAACTCTACCCACAAGTGTTTGATTGGGCTGAGGTCTTTGGACCAATCCAGCACCTCTACTTTATTGTATTTTAACCATTTTTTCACTAATCTTAATGTATGCTTTGGGTCGTTTTCCTGCTGGAACACTATGTCGTCCTTTTCATACCCAGAATACGAAGTAATTCATCTTGTAGGATACTCACATATAGCTCAGCATTGAGACCACCATCGATCTTGGTCAAGTATCCAAACCCTTTGGCTTCCTCCACCAAACTTGACAGTTCCTTCAATTTTTTGATCCGTTAGCCCCCTTTTCCCTTGTTTCTTCCAGACCCATTTACACCCATCAGAGCCCAGTTTATTGACTTTCGTCTCATCGCTCCAAATCACCCTTTTCCAATCTTCTACAATCTTCTACTGTCTATTTTCGTACTTTTTTGCTAACTCGAGCTGACGCTTCTTATGACTATATAGAAGTTGAGGCTTCTTCACCGTTATTCGGACCACCATTCCAGACTTGTGTATCGTGCATCACTTGTATGGACATCTGTGATCTCACTATTATGAAGAATATGAGCCACTTCAACTGCCATGTTTGTCACGCCAGAACTGATAGACCTCCAATATTTTCCTGGATGTCCTCATCTTGGCTTTGGAATGGATAGACGGACTTCATTTTGTATTCCTCCAACTGTCATGGCACTAACATGATGCAGTATCATTGATTATGATGTTAATCTGTTTTCCCTTAGTCCTAACAGCAGCACAATATGGAGTATTCCTGCCCCTGTGTGCTGGTAGGACAGGTGGAACGTTTAATTAACATAAAATATATATGACTACGCTACCCTATAAGAGGGCAAAGAGACCTCCCCCCTTGTGTAAGTTATAAAGTAAAAATTTCTAAGTTTAGGGAGGGAAGCTTGTGCTGCTGTTAGGACTAAGGGAAAACAGATAAACATCATAATCAACGATTCACTTACGTCCTACAGCAGCACAATATGGGGATATAGTAAGTAATTCCTTAGGGAGGGTTTTCCTGCTCTACAACACCTAGGACTGACTGTCGAAAGGCAGTCGCTACAGAACTCCAAACATCTAATCGATAATGTTTTACAAAGGTTAGGCGAGACGACCAAGAAGCAGCTGCACAGATCTGATCCAGCGGTAAGGCCCGGTTCTCAGCCCAAGAGGTTGATACAGCTCTGGTTGAATGGGCTGTACAAAATTCGGTTGGAGCTAACCCCTGAGCAAAAAAAGAGACTTTGATTGCCTCCTTGATCCACCTAGACAAGGTAGGCTTGGAAGCCCTGAGACCTTTGTCTCTACCATACATGTTGACAAGTAGGTTCTCCTAAAGGAACGTGTACGTAAGAGGTAAATCTGGAGATATCTCACAACATCTAGTGTGTGAAGTTTTTTTCTCCTCTTCAGGGGAAGGGGCTGGAAAAAACACGGGTAAAGAGACTAATTGGTTAATATTGGCGCGGGAAGGCACCTTAGGGTTAAACCCAGGAAGAAACCTAAGTTGGACCCTATCCGCAAAAAATGATATATAAGGTTCCTCGGTAGAAAAAGCCTGGAGCTTACTTACCCTTTTGGCTGAAGTGATGGCTAATACAAAGGGGGTTTTAAAGGCAAGAAATTTAAGATCTACATCCTCCAAAGGCTTAAAAGGAGGACCACAAAGACCTGAAAGAACAGTAGAGAGATCCCACTGGGGAACCGGAGCTGAGACCACCGGTCTAAGTTTGGTAGCGCCCTTAAGGAACCCAACAATAAGGGAAATCTGGGACAATCGTCTGCCTAAACAGGCGGATAAGGCTGAAACCTGTACCCTCAGTGTAGCAGGAGAAAGGCCTGTATCCAGGCCACTTTGAAAAAAATCCCAAATTTCCAAACTCCTTGTAGGATTTGAACCCAGGATGCTAGCACTGCAAAGTTGGGGTGCTAACCACTGAGCCACCATGCTGCCCGGAGGTGCAGTAATCCAAGTGAAGTACTGAGGCCTTCCTCACTAAGAGACAAGCCATCTCCTGCATTGAGATGAAGGCTTCTATAGGAGGGGAGGAGGAATGAGCAAGTAGTGCACACAAACTTTAATTCCTTGTATACAGAATTAAGCTAAAAATATACAGACCAATGCCAGAAAAGAGGCTCAGCAAATATAAACTTGCAAAAAGGAGGAAAAACAAAGCCGCAAAAAGTCTGTCCGAGAATTCAGTCCCCGGAAAAACGGACACAAACAAAGGTTCCGGAGGGGAAAAAACAAAATATGGGAGGATAAAAGACCTCCCTCCACTTGTCCCACCACACAGGATAGAAAAAAAACAAGTGGGGGAGGTCTCTTTGCCCTCTTATAGGGTAGCGTAGTCATGCATATTTTATGCTAATTAAAAGCTCCGCCTGTCCTACCAGCACACAGGGGCAGGAATACCCCATATTGTGCTGCTGTAGGACGTAAGGGAATGGCAATTTTCTTGGCTCAGAGGCTGCTATCGATGAGCTGGATGATGCTTTTTCTCTTTTCTTGGGAAATCTTCTTCATGGCTGATCCTCAATTTGAACTAGCAACCTTATGCTTGGGAACAAACCTAATAACACACTGAGCTATTAGGGAATGTGAGAACAGGTTGTAATTTGTGCTATACAAGAAGAAAAAGATTTTTGTACCAGCAGGAGCAAAACAGTAACAATGCAGTTACATGACAAGAATCTGCATACCTAATCATATGCAAAATAGTTGCCAAAGTCAAATTTATATATGAGATAGCCAAGATAATGGTCTATAAAATGATGGTAGTCTCATGTTCGAAGCTGTAGTGGATGGTGAGATATGGAGCCTGAAAATCAAAAGTTCAAAATATTGTTACCCTTTTGCTTGGCAGTGTTCCTCCCCACAATTCTCACCGGAGAACCAACAGTCACCAAAGTCTAGTTTGGGGACTCTGGCTGCTTTTTTTCTGTTTGGGGAGCTCCAATGACATAAGTGAATATAGTAGATGTCGGTATATGACTGATTATGTTACTAGAACTTCTCTGGGAAATATAAAGAAGCCAGAATCCCCCTTTATCCCAGCTGCTAAATGTATAAAAAAACATGATGTGAACTGTCCCTAAAGTGTATATACATTAGCCACTAAATGCTGACAAATCAGTTCTTTACCAACATACCATTATGCCATAACATCACCCATTGTGAACAACCTTAAAGCATGGCAGTATAGGATCTTCAGAAGGGAAGTGAAACTTCAGCATAAAAGATGTTTTTTTAGATTCAACAGGAAACGTTGATGTACGTGAATACTGGGTTTATCTGAGATTCATCTGTTGATTTCAGTATCAGCCACATGTTTAGACGTGGTTTAGCCTTAAGATATTCAGTTGCTTCCTGAAAGTGTTAGTATGTTCAGTTTTGATGGCAAATATATTAAAATAAGATTATTAATATACAGTTCTGGTGATATATTGTACTATGAATCATGGGATACCAAGGAAATATCTCATTTCAGTCTTTAAATATCTAGTGGAGTCAAAATCTTGCATTGTCAATATATAAAAAGAGAGATCCATCTGTATTTGTGCAGACTTTGCTCTCTACAGCATGGCCAAAAGTTTTGAGAATGATACAAATATTAATTTTTACAAAGTCTACTGCTTCAGTTTTTCTAATGGCAATTTGCATATACTCCAGAATGTTATAAAGAGTGATCAGCTTAACAGCAATTACTTGCAAAGTCAATATTTGCCTAGAAAATGAACTTTATCCCCCAAAACACATTTCAACATCATTGCAGCCCTGCCTTAAAAGGACCACCTAACATGGTTTCAGTGATTGCTCCATTAACACAGGTGTGGGTGTTGATGAGGACAGGGCTGGAGATCAATCTGTCATGATTAAGTAAGAATGACACCACTGGACACTTTAAAAGGAGGCTGGTGCTTGCCATCATTGTTTCTCTTCTGTTAACCATGGTTATCTCTAAAGAAACACGTGCAGTCATCATTGCACTGCACAAAAATGGCCTAACTGGGAAGAGTATTGCAGCTAGAAAGATTGCACCTCAGTCAACAATCTATCGCATCATCAAGAACTTCAAGGAGAGAGGTTCCATTGGTGCCAAAAAGGCTCCCGGGCGCCCAAGAAAGACCAGCAAGCGGCAGGACCGCTCTTAAAAGTGTTTCAGCTGCGGGATCGGGCTACCAGCAGTGCAGAGCTGCTGAGGAATGGCAGCAGGCAGGTGTGAGTGCATTTGCACGCACTGTGAGGCGGAGACCTTGGAGCAAGGCCTGGTCTCAAGGAGGGCAGCAAAGAAGCCACTCTCTCCAGAAAAAACATCAGGGACAGACTGATATCTGCAAAAGGTACAGGGAGTGGACTGCTGAGGACTGGGGTAAAGTCATTTTCTCTGATGAATCCCCTTTTCGATTGTTTGGAACATCTGGAAAACAGCTTATTCGGAGAAGAAGAGGTGAGCACTACCACCAGTCTTGTCTCATGCCAACTGTAAAGCATCCTGAAACCATTCATGTGTGGGGTTGCTTCTCAGCCAAGGGAATCGGCTCTCTCACAGTCTTGCCTAAAAACACAGCCATGAATAAAGAATGGTACCAGAATGTCCTCCAAGAGCAACTTCTCCCAACCGTCCAAGAGCAGTTTGGCGCCAACAATGCCTTTTCCAGCATGATGGAGCACCTTGCCATAAAGCAAAGGTGATAACTAAATGTCTCAGGGAACAAAACATAGAGATTTTGGGTCCATGGCCTGGAAACTCCCCAGATCTTAATCCCATTGAGAACTTGTGGTCAATCATCAAGAGACGGGTGGACAAACAAAAACCAACAAATTCAGACAAAATTAAAGCATTGATTCTGCAAGAATGGACTGCTATCAGTCAGGATTTGGTCCAGAAGTTGATTGAGAGCATGCCAGGGAGAATTGCAGAGGTCCTGAAGAAGAAGGGTCAACACTGCAAATATTGACTTGCTGCATTAACTCATTCTAACTGTCAATATAAGCTTCTGTTACTCATAATATGAATGCAATTATATTTCTGTATGTGATAAAAACATCTGACAAACACACATAAAAACCAGAGGGCAGCAGATCATGTGAAAATATAATATTTGTGTCATTCTCAAAACTTTTGGCCATGACTATACATACAAATATAGTTCTGATGATTTGATCTTTTGTTTTCATCATGTTATTCTATAGTATGGTGATTATGGATCTTTTTTGAGTTATACTTTCAATATATGTCGCACACGTTGCACAAGCTACTGTATTGGATGAGCCAAAAATACATACAATGCTGACTGAATCAGAAGGGATACTATGTCTCCTTAGATAGACAGCCTTTGTAGGCCACCTTGCGGTGTGTAGAGTCCAACAGACCATGCATGCTCTACTAGGAATTCTGGGAAAGGAATAGGCAAATACGTTCTCCTTGATGGTAAAAAAGGAAAACTCACTCGAGCACCACCTTTTGAAAGGTACCTCCCTACAGATCAATGTCTGACTTTCTAAGAAACCTAGAGACATTATCTCGGTCTAAAACTGAATCAAAAAAGAAGACAGACTCATCCAGACATCTGTTTCATCTGTGACCTCTCAACTAGCTAATCCAGTACTCTGCTTAGCACTAATGATAGGCAGTATTCCTGAAACTGCTGTCTGTGGTAAAGACTAAGTAAAGATTAAAGTCCCAAATATTAATGTAAACATTACACCAAAACTTCACTTTGTGAACAAAGCCTAAAGCACAGAGCTTGTATAGGTCCTTAAGTACAGAACCATACAGCCTCAATGCATTGTTTTACAGGGTCTGTCAAACTCCATGTATAATGGAATATTCTCTATATATATTCTCCATATACACAGAGAATACCTCTATACATATACAGTCTGATGGAGCATGCCACAATTTTTCTGTACGCCTCTATGAAAGCTCTATGACAAAACCATATTACAGCTGTGTGCATAAGGGCACATGTCACCATGACCATATTTAAGATCCTGAATATGGGGATAATACATTCCTAAGGTAGTCTGAATATGTCACATTGCATTCTCCTTTAGAACTACTAAGGGAATATAATTTGATACACAACACACTGTATGGAACGTTGCACCACAATATAGTTATGTGCATGAAGAATTAAAGCCCCCATTACACAAAAGATCACCCAACAAATGAGCCAATGCTTGTTTGTCAGGTGATCACATCTTTTATGCAACATAAAATATGCTACTTTGTTGGCAGCCCCATGTAAACTGGGATGTGCTGCTGAAAAAAGCAACCTGTATAGGAATGAGCAATTTATTCACCTCACTGGGTAATGTGCGGGGGCAAACACTTCTGGGAACGCCTGCTCACGATTATTGCCTACCGGGAAGGCTAGTGTAAGGAGGCAATAATAGGACACATTGAGTGGTTGGAAGTTTTCACTTTGCTGCAACTGACAGATTTTATTTATGACAAATCTCTGTGAAAAGAAAAGTTTTCCTTTAAACGGATGATATTCCATGATGCTGGTCATTGGTGCATATCAGTGCAAAGAGCCTTGTTCATGAAATCCTAACACAGAAAGACGTCTTGAGTATACTGAACTTACTAGGCTGGTTTTAGACAGTCCTAATATGGCTGCACTATAGTGTCTATACTATGGATACTACTCCCAAACTTGCTGCAGATCATTTGGAGATCTCATGCTGGACTTGGGGGTATCAGGGACACATGTGACCATAATAAAAATGTTTAAATGCAGCCATACAGTATGGTATCACACATTTTTCTCAACCCCCGTCTGTATGGACATGCATTGCCACCTTTTCATGTAGTCTGAGGCCATTCTAGATGCCTCACCTTTATGCCAAAAGTTTGGGTTCCACAGGTAGGTCCCCAACTATCAGATATTTGGAAAATATATTGATGGTTTACAGTAAATGTCTGAGATTGAACCTTTTAATACCAAACCTACAAGTGTGTAGTTGGAGTTGGAATTGCCCCATCACAATGTTGTATGTCAATCTTAACACAGTGTGAAGTCTGAGTCCCCCTTTGTCATGCAGGGAAGACGTCTGCTCTAAAGAACTTGCCATGACCATTTCACTAGCAGAAGCCTCTCCTGGAAAAAGCAGATGATAAAGTAATGCCTATGTCCTGGTTAAAACACTCATTTAGGCTAAGGCTCCGCGTAGCATGCCACAGCTGAAACATGCTATGGAAAAGACCGTGGCAGTTTTCCTCTGCGGACTTTATGCCCCTATTATACCTATAAGGAAAACGCCAGTGTTTCCGTAGGTATAATTGATATGCAGCGATCTGCAAAAACGCTTGAGTTTTTGAAATAGTAGCATTTCTGCTGCTGATTTTTTTCTGCAATGTGTGAATGGCATTAGCCAGACTCCCATCCACTTTGCAGTTACTGTAAAATGTGGCCAAAACGCAGCATTTTCGCAACGTGGGCCCCCGTCTTAGGGTAGGTGGATTTGGCAGCAGGATCCGCCATGGAAATCTTTGGCAGCAGAAAGATTTCCTATTCTAATTCATTTCAATATGAGATTCAGGAGGAATCCACCTGATGATTGGGTAGGATGCTTCTTTTTTTTCCCTAGCTGATTTTTTTCAATTAGCTGAAAAAGAAGTGCATGCCTTCCATTTAAATGAATAGGAGGTGGAATTTGTGTGGCAGATTCCACCACAAAATATTTCCACTGTGTTAACTTGCCTTTAGAGTGAACAAGTTTGTTATAAGTCAGTTGGTATATAGAATGTATTTTATTTTCTCTTTAGTAGGTAGTCATAAAATCTTATGGCCTCCATGTGATTACTGCCTTACTCATAGCCTAAATTACCAGACTCTCCTCCCAAAGTTGCAGGTATGTTCTTGTTTAATGGGCGAAGTTCGATCAGCACATAGTAAACAGCAAGTTGGTACATTAGTTACATCCTTTTTTTAGCTGGTTTCTATTGGTTGTCTTTTCTTTGTAAAAAAAAAAAAAAAAAGCCCTAGCATTATGTCAGAGTATGGCTACGGCCCCACGTAGTGAGCCATAGCTGGAAAACGCTGGGGAAACGACCGCATTTTTTTTCTGCAGCATTTTTCACAGAAAGTCCACAGAGTTTTCCTTCTATAATACCTATATGGAAAACTCCAGCGTTTCTGTAGGTATAATTGACATGCTCCGATTTAAAAATCACAGCATTTCCACTGCAGATTGTTTTCTGAAATATGTGGATGGGATTAGCCAGAATCCCATCCACTTTGCAGCTAATGTAATATACAGCATTTTGGCCGTATTCGCATCATGGGGCCCTGGCCTATAGCACATAAATAAAAAGTAAACGGACAGGATGGGTGTAGGTAGACAGCATGCTATCCCCACTCCAAGGTGCTTAGTCTAATAAGGCAGGAGACATACATGGATTAGGAGGAGGAAAAGCTAAATGTTTAATCTGCTAACAAGAGGGAATGGTATAATGCAGCGGGCACCAAACATAGTAGTTTGACAGTAACCAAACTACCACTGTAGTAGTGCCTATGGCAAGAACTATATCTTTTAAATCCCCAGTCACAGTTTTATTTCTTACAAACATTGGTCACAGTGCCAACCTTTTACCCAGGACCCACTTCATAAACTCCAAAGTAATAATATAACTAGGGAATGTGAGGTGCTGATATAGGCCACTGCCAATATCCCCAGACCCAGACTTTTTGTCTTGAGCATGCACAGTGTTTATAATAGATTGTGAGGCCCCAAATGACTAGCTTATCCAGTTGGGGTAGAAAACATTTAAGATGGGTTGTATTTTAACCTGTCTGCAACTTTGATTCCCCAGAAGTCAAGTGGCAAATGTGATGCCTAATGGTCAGTAACACCAACCACAGCTGCCTCATCCTCATTTTCATACATTTTTCTGGGAAGCATAGATCACTATATAATACTTGGATGCGTGGTCTGTGCCTTAAAAAAAAAAAAAAAAAAAATCAACAAGTTATATCAGTTGCCCTAATTATACTGCATTCACCCCCAAAATGCATATTTTGGGGATAAGAGGTGATTGCGGTCATTCTAAAAATCACCTCTGCAACAATATTATTTATATGACCAGCTGAGGTCAGTTCTACCATGAGTGAATACCATTTTTTGCTTCTGCCAAGGCCCATTTCACATGTTTGTAAGACAAAGGTCCTGCAACATTTTTATGAACTTGCATCATTAAATAACCAAGTGGCAATGTAAGTGGCAAAGTAGAAAGTGGCAAAGTCTTTGGCAAGACAGATGATAAAATGCAGATGTATTGTAGCCACTGGTGTGATAGATGAGGCACACAGTAGAAAGCGATTTAACAGGCTTTTAGGAGTTATTAACTTAGACTTACCTTTCTGATAAAGGAACAGGACCCACAACAAGTAAGTGAACATAACCATCATTATAGAAAAATCTCCCATGACAAAGATGAAAAAACAAACAAAATAAATATTAATTTTTCTTTAATATATTTTTTAAATATTAAAATGGAGGAAGCAACTTAAATCTGAAATGGGCAAGGAGGTATAAAGTGGATGGATTCATTTACACAGTAAATTTCACAATATATAGATTTGAGCTTGGGAGGGGCAATTGAACTTTGCTGACTTTCATTAAAAGCTTACTACCCCTACTGCAGAACTAATCTATATATACAAGAACATATTAATACAAAGTAAAAAAAACTGCCTTTAACAAGAAGGCAAAAATTGGGGAATAAAGTAAAAACTTCATAACAAAGCTTTGTGGATGTTGGGTTCCAAAATTAAATGCCCATTCCTTGTATACAGAATGTATCTGTATGAAATGTCGAAATATAAAATAATAATGTTTCAGAATTAGGCCATACTACATGTTGTCAACTTGACGTGGTATGAGGTCTGAGGTTTTATATGGATACATCTACATCAAGCTACATTTTCTCTATTGTCAGACAATGACAATAATATGGTATTTGTACATTACCCGGAATACTCAAAATGACTTAAGCAGCCCATAGCTGTTGGCTAAAAAAAAGCTACTGTCAGAATCCTCTATCTCCTCAAGAACAAAAAGGGTTGCAGTTGTAATCCAAATGGTCAATCTTTATCTTCCCCAATATCTGTCACTTGGGGAATGTTGGGAACCCCATACACATTTGATGGTTAATTGAACCCGTCAAAATCAGTGGGTTCGGCTGATGTACATCTAATGTGCATGGCCATCTTAAAATGTCAGCAGGCTGGAAACAAGTCTTAAGAAATTTATCTTGTACTCTGGCATATACCCAACTAACCTGGGAAGCTGCTTATCAGGAAACAGAGAAAGAGTTTTAAGTGATGTATTTTTCATAGGTTATCTGTGGCTTATATATTCAGATAAAACCTACCATTCCATGGCATGTCATTCTTGTATTTACAAGTGTTAATGGAGAAAATCCTAGCCAGAAGTGGTCATCCAGAAAGAAAACCTCTGGAGCAAACACCTGCCCCACATATTCTACCAGACATTACAACATTCTTATTAAACCGCTGGGCGGTCACATTATGGCGCAAGGTCAGAATGGGTTTTACAAGCACAGTGTATAATAAAGCGGTTGGATGGCACATACTTGTTGCTCTTGGAATTTTAACCATACAATACTTTAGTAATATAATATTTATCATAAAAATACAAGCCAAGATATGAAGATAAATAAAAGTCTGTTTGTGGCAGTTGGAGAACATAGAAAGACATTTAGAAGGATTCATCATCAAAATCTGGACTTGGATTCCAGAAGAGAGTGGGGTCATCAAGAGGGGAGGGAGAACAGGACTGGTGCATATGGACATTGAGTAGCTGAGGGAAAAGTTCATTGGTAAAAGAGTCCTCCCATGCCTGGTCAGAGTTCAAAGGAGAGGACATATCACTGAAGGGTGATGCGCAGCCCTCATACCCAGAGTCACTGCCTGTCTCCAGAAGACTTACTGGTTTTGTTGCAAAGTCTTCCGCAGAGATCAAATAGCTCTGTGTGTCAATGACTGGTGGGACTTCATCTTCTTGGGACTCCTGCTTTACACTGATGGGGGAAATACAAGAAGGATTTAAAGATGCTTCCTCCGCTTTAATAACGATGCTGGTCTCAATTCCTAGCTCGGAGTCTTGCTCTGAGCAAAGAGGCTTTGTGTAGACATGGTCAAATTTGATCAATTCATTAATGGCCTCCAGCTTGATTGGTGGGGTCCCCAAAGGAGAAGATGGGGAGGAGGGTATGGAATCTGATTGGACTTCTTCAACTTCTTGCTGGTTCCATGACATGTTTTCTCCATAGTTGAGCAACATGTCTGAGTCCAAGCTTTCCAATAGGCCCAGCAAGATATCAGACTGAAAAACAAAAATTACATTTTTTAGTTTCAAACCCCAAATGTTTATAGCAAACGCTGGTCTACATAGATTACATAAGAGGGGCTGTACCACAATTTAAACTTGTTCCTTATCCTCTGGCTAATGTAGAATTGTATGAATACAGGGGGTCCATCTGCCAAGGCTCACTGATCACGGGAAGGTTACGTATGCCCCAAATTAATGGGAGCAGTAGGTTTTGCTTGTGCGCAATAGCTCCATTCAATTATATTGGATTGATGGAAATCTCCAGTGTCACAGAGATGGAATGCTTGGATAACTTCAAGAACTAAAATTTAAATCAGTGTACAACCCTTTAGACTTTCCCAAGTCCTAAGACAATGCCTAGTTCTTCAATATATTCATATTTGTTCTCAAGAGAACAAATAAGAGAAAATCTAGATCTGTGAGGAACGTTCTGATATGTTTTACTTGGCATTACCTCAATATTGTGCACTATCTAGCATTTTAAAAGGTCATTCAATTGTTTAGTAGTGGATTATGTGACCTTCTAAATGGTTTATTGTTTTAATCTCTCTATTGATTTAACTGTGTTTGTTGTTCTTGCTTGCTAACCCATGTGTATCCTTACACCAAAGGAATCAGTGAACAAAGGCAGAGGTGAGGGCAGCTGGATAGTGGTGAGGATGGGGGCTGTTAATGTAATCAATGAAGAAGTCCCAAGACAAATGTGACAGCTATTGCCAACACACTGCAAATAGTCGCCATTATGGAGAGGGCGGAGATGCTATGAAACCATCAGTAGTGTCCCTGAACTTTTCAAAAGCATCACAATGAAGAAAAGTTGGACAAATTAAAGAGGACCTTTTACGTCCTTTTTAGAAAGCCGACAGTGTGCTGAATTCAGCGCACTGTCAGCTTTCCCGTTATGTGCCCCGGGGCTGGAGATATTGGTGCCGTTATTTTCGGTACAGATTTCTGCCCACTGTCAGAAGGGCGTTCCTTACAAGTCTAGCTGGGCTGTGAGGAACGCCCCCCCCCGACAGTACTCTGACATAGATTGGTATTGGGGGGTGGCGTTCCTCACAGCTCAGCATCATCGCTGGGCAGTAAGGAACACCCCCTCTGACAGTACAGGGCTATGGACGAGTACTATCAGGAGGAGGCGCTCCTCACAGCCCAGCTAGACTGTCAGAAAAGCCCTTCTGACAGTGGGCAGAGATCGGTGCCGAAACTAACGGCACCGATATCTCCAGCCCCGGGGCACATAAAGGGAAAGCTGACAGTGCGCTGAATTCAGCTTTCTAGCGGTATATAAGACTGCATGTGCCTGACGACGTGAAAGGTCCTCTTTAAAACAAGCGAATGTATCATTTTCCACATGGATGTCCTTATCTAAGGAAAACCCTTCTTTTTTTACTCTCATAGATCTAATTTATTGTAAATTTTGTTATTATTATCCCAAATTGTACAATGATTGCTTGGCACCAAGGCCCTAACGAAAATCACAAAAGGCATCAGTCATGGAAAATGTTTTATAATGTCTAGCGTTGGGGTTTCCATTCTTTGGGTCCGCTTGGTGACCCAAAAACAGAAACTTAATCAGCTTAAAAAGTGGTTACCCAAGGACCCCATAGACTATAATGTGGTCTGCCGGGTTCCGCCTGAAAAAAGCGTAGAAAAAAGTCCTGCTTGCAGGTGTGACTGAAGTCTTAGTGTGCCGCATCTATTTTTTTAAGATTAAGGGGCTACCTAGGGGGAACCTGCACCCTTTAAGTTGTCACTGTTAGGGTATATTATAGAAGCTGAAATACTATTGTTGCCAAAAAAAAAAAAAAATGATATACATTTGTCAATATATTATTTATGCGAGTCCCTGGCTGCTCACCTCACTGTCTGAAGAATCAGGGCTGTCAGAATCCATGCAGACATGGTCAAGTTCGGGGACAACTGGGCCTGCTCCTGCTGCAGAGGTGCACGTAGTCTGAGTGCTGCGGACTCAGCGGACCCGGTCACCGGCCTGACCTCATCTTCTCTGGACTGTGTCAGAACCTATGGAAGAATAGACAGACTGAGCACAAATGACTTCATGCAACAAAATTGGTACTGTTCATAAACTACAAGTTTCTTCAGAAGAGACAATATTATACTTTTCAGTTCTGAAAATCCACAAAAAAAACCTTAAAGTTGCTGTCCAGGATTTCATCAAAATGGGTTATAACAAGGAATGAGATAAAACAAAGTAACTTCTGCTCATGCGGTAAATACCCGCTGTTCCACACTAGTCTTTGTTAAAAAGGTTATCCGAAGACTTATAGGCTGGGGTCTGACTCCTTGAACCCCCACAGATGTTTGAAGAGACGGCAGCATTCAGGTGAGTATTTCAGCATCGTCACTATAAACCAAGTACAGCGCCGTACATTGCACAGGGACTGTGCTTGGTATTGCATCTCAATCACATTGACTTGAACAGGGCTGAACTAGAAACAGGCCTTGTGATGAATGAATGTGACAGCGTTCACCCAAGTGCCAGTCCTGCTTTAAGCATCTGATTTAACCAGGTGTTGAATCCTTCTGATCACATACTGATGGTCTATCCTATAGTCAGGGGATTTACCAGTTGAGTATAAATTATATTGCTATTTTGTCACATTTCCTTTTTGGACCATTTTTTTTATTTTTTTTTAAATCCTGGACATCTCGTTTAAACTGGTGTTTGCCCAAGTAAGAGAGAGTGTGCTAATAGAATCAAGAAAGGATAATCCTGGCATATACCCTCGCTTTGCCAGGTTGTATAATGAAATCTTGCTTGTCCTCTATGGAAACTCTTTTATCACAACCTTATATTGTGTGCAAAACTTATGAATGCCTGAACTTGGCAACACCAGCCACCTCATTGACAAAGGAACCTACTTTCTGCTAATTCCAGGAAGCGAGTGGAATCTAGATGTGAAACTTGTGTGACAAGGGAGGGAGAGCAAATAAAGCAGAATATTGCCTGAGGGCTGTTCTTAAATTATACAATGATAAAAGATTTACTTCATTCTAGCACTCCACCTTTTGCACAATCCATCAAAACCAAGACTGACGTATGAACATTTTCCTCATGAAAGGTTACCTAGAAACTGGGCATAAGCCATCTGCAATTTCTACCAGTTTCACATACTGAAAGCTACTGGAGAAAATAGCCCAATATAATCTCCTATCCACCTGGCAACACGATTGCTAAGAAACAGATTAAGAGATTTATCTAGACCCAGTGGCAATCTTATGAGCATTAAAAGCCTTTCTGATAGATGAATATTCACATTCTTTCCATAAAGGTATATGGCCGAGATACTGTGTGTAGTCTACACGTCTGTAATAAAAATGGGTGAAATGTGGGCTTCACTTGATGTACCAACAACACAACTATATGTCACTTGATGGTCTAGATCTGTGATGGCGAACCTATGGCACGCGTGCCAGAGAGGGCACGCAGAGCCCTCTCAGTTGGCACGCACGCCGTCACCATATCTCACTAACGGGGAATCCGGTACAGGATTCCCCGTTAGTGAGTGATCGCTTCTTTCAGCTGTATGTGCAAATGTACATACAGCTGAAAACTGTCAGTGTAAGCCGCGGTCCGCAGGACGGCTGCTTACACAGTACATGCTAAATTGATAAAGGCTAAATGCTGTACTGTGGAAGGACCTTCTGACGTCATAAGGTCAAATGACAGGGTAGGCGTGTCTTTGCTTGTAAGAAGGTCCTTCCACATGAAGAGAAGTGGAGGAACGTGGAGAGATGTGGGGCTCAGGGTGTAGTGTGGGGGGAGAGATGTGGAGGGGAGAAGTGTAGTGTGGGGGATAGAAATGTGGGGGGGAGGGTGTAGTGTGGGGGGAGAGATGTGGAGGGGAGAAGTGTAGTGTGGGGGATAGAAATGTGGGGGGGAGGGGTGTAGTGTGGGGGGAGAGATGTGGAGGGGAGAAGTGTAGTGTGGGGGATAGAAATGTGGGGGGGAGGGGTGTAGTGTGGGGGGAGAGATGCAGAGTGTAGTGTGGGGTATAGAGATGTAGGGTGTAGTGTGGGGGTTAGAGATGTAGGGTGTAGTGTGGGGGGAGAGATGTAGGGTGTAGTGTGGGGGGAGAGATGTGGAGGGGTGTAGTGTGGGGGGAGAGGTGTGGGGGGAGAGATGTGGGGGGGGTGAGGGTGTAGTGTGGGGGGAGAGATGTGGGGTGCAGTATGTAGGGTGTAGTGTGGGGGGAGAGATGTGGGGTGCAGTGTGTAGGGGGGGGGGAGAGATGTGTGGTGGTGCAGGGTGTAGTGTGGGGGAGAGATGCAGAGTGTAGTGTGGGGGAGGAGAATGTGGGGGGCAGTATTTAGGGTGCAGGGTGTAGTGTGGGGGTTAGAGATATGGGGTGCAGGGTGTAGTGTGGGGGTAGAGATGCAGGGTGTAGTGTGGGGTGCAGAGATGCAGGGTGTAGTGTGGGGTGCAGAGATGCAGGGTGTAGTGTGGGGTGCTGGGTGTAGTGTGGGGTGCAGAGATGCAGGGTGTAGTGTGGGGTGCAGGGTGTAGTGTGGGGTGCTGGGAGTAGTGTGGGGTGCAGAGATGCAGGGTGTAGTGTGGGGGGTGCAGGGTGTAGTGTGGGGTGCAGGGTGTAGTGTGGGGTGCAGAGATGCAGGGTGTAGTGTGGGGTGCAGAGATGCAGGGTGTAGTGTGGGGTGCAGAGATGCAGGGTGTAGTTGGGGTGCGGGGTGCAGGGTGTAGTGTGGGATACAGGGTGTAGTGTGGGATATAGGGTGTAGTGTGGGGGGGGAGATGCAGAGTGTAGTGTTGGGGGAGATGCAGGGTGTAGTGTGGGGTCCAGGGTGTAGTGTGGGGGGGAGAGATGTGGGATGTAGGCTGCTTGCAAGAGGGGGGGATTGGGGGTGCAGGCTGCTTGCGAGCAAGAGGGGGGATGCTGGGGAGGCAGGTTAATTTAAGGTGAAAATGCCGTGTTGGCACTTTGCGATAATTTAGTGGGCTTTGGGTTGCAGTTTGGGCACTTGGTCTCTAAAAGGTTCGCCATCACTGGTCTAGATAATCACCTCAACTTCTTCCTCTTTCACCTCCAGGGCATCAAGGCCCAACCTCTGTCGTAGCTCTTGGTTTTCAGTCAACATGCCATGTGACTTTTCTCGTAAAAGCTGATTTTCGATCAGGAGTTTCTCATTCTGGAAAGCAAAGAGAATATTCATTATGACTAATGGACCAAAAATAAAAATCTTTATATGGTGCCATGTAGCCAACATCACAATGTTTTCTTATCAGATACAGTAGAGTCCGTCAGAAGTGCCGTATTATGGCTCTGTGTTAAGTCTAAAAACCACAGTAATAATGTACAGAGCCAAAATATTCCATAGGCAGCTACAGAGGGTGTAAAGATTTCATAGTCAAGACTGTTAAACAGGTTAATGTAAAAGGAAAAGTGAACTGATACCAGGAAGATGGTAATATCAGATAAAATTCTAGAAAAAAAAAAGAGGTGAAAATCCACACATTTTTAATAGGGTAGCTGTAGACAGGGAGGGTACAGACATTAACATACCAAGCAGCATTGTTTGACATGGGGGAAGGGTGGGCTCATGCAAATCCAAAGGGAAAGAAACTTGCACAAAAATAAACTGAAGAATTAACTATGTATTTGTAGGGTAGAGCAAGAAAATGGTATACAAGGAAATGCACTATATTACCTCCATCTCCAGATCCAACACTTGCTGCTCAAGCTCACTCATTCTGGCTTTTTTTTCGGTCACGGGCGGTTTGGGCTGCTACTCTGTTCTTCAATTTCCTATTAGAAAAAAATAAACTATAAATTAAGTGTGTGAAAAGGATCTGGAAATCCATCCAGACAAGTACAAGGAAAAGGAAGAACTCCCCACAATGATAAGACTGTGCAGCAGTTTATAGGTTCACATATGGGATATCTATATGTAATTATAGCTAAGGAAAGGAAACAGACAGGCCTCACAATTCTGGCACATAACATATGAGCCACGTTAGGAGCAAGTACCTTCATGTCTAATGGAGAGAAATTACAGAGAGTTGCATCAGCTACATGATACTGCTGAGTAAACAGGTGGCCTGTACCCAGTCAGGTGCCTGTATTGGTGAGTACTATCACAGACTCAAGTATGACTATGGCCTATATAAGTACAGCTGATACAGTTCACAAGACCTGTATAAAAAGTACTCAAGGCCATGGCTAAATACAAGACAAATATACAACATAACAGTGATAACACAGTGCTCTGCAAATGTCACCCAGCTCTCCCAAAATGATAATGTACGGTGTTCCTTTAGCAATACATGTCCCCAACATATTGCTCAGTATCTGTGCAGATTTTCCATTCAGGAGTCTGAGATGGGCAAACAATTCCAAACTGTAATAGCAGCAATATACCTGGTCACCCAGCTCTCCCAGAAACAGATATAACAAAAGTGGCTAAATGAAGCAGATGATCATGAGAAATGATTAGCCCCCTTATAGGAAACACCGGACTCCCCAGTTACTTCCCATACAACGTAAGGTGGAACTCTACATATAGTGCCATATGTTAATATGAACTGTATGTTATTTTGACTTCTTCCAATGTACTTTACAGCTTCTAGCCATATTTCCTTAAGTCACTTAAGTATGAATGTAAGCAGTGTCTTAGTGACAGCATGAATGAATGGACCACTAGACAGGAACATGGATATGTGAAAACGCATGGGACAAGTCTGAGTTGCTGCCAGACAAACATTGGGGGTTTGGTGAGAACACTGAGGACAAGAGTTAATTGTTTAGCTTTTAGGGGGCTAAAACACTAGGGGAAACTACCAGCGATGATCAATTTAATCAGGAAACCCTAAAGGGGCCTAGTCGCCACTCTCAGCTACAGATATGACAAAGGCTGTATTAACAAACAGAAAAATAGCACCATTGCCCACAACAACCTGATCCCAGATCTTACCATTTTATATATGAGAGAGACAATCTGGTTACTAGGAGCAACTGCCCACTTTTCTTTAGCACTAATTTTGATAAATCTGCCCCCCCCCCCCATATTGTAGGTTCAAGGATACTGTTTATTGTCAACTGCTTGATATCTACATGTACATGTAACCCAGGGCAGTAAAGGTGTCACACAGCAGATGGCCCGGTGGTCCTGCACATGTCCACCCACTTAGCAGCAGAGATCTATATGATCTATGACCTACAACACTTATCTGTCATTGTTGTGGCTAATGAATACATTTTTCCAGCTGCCAAAGAGACAGAAGTTACTAGAAACCAGGCCACAAATACAGGACTATAACAAATCCTGTGCAAGCAATGCAGGCAGAGTACATAGCAACAGCCCTGATCATAAGGAAGAGCACAGATATATTTAGTGCGGGAAAGTTCTGTAAAATCTTTACTTCATTTCCTCATTTTAGCCAACTGCCATGATGCTATTCTAAGCTCAGGCGTTGGGCCGGGCATTTACCACGCGGGCAGTTTTTATTTTCGTCTTCAGGGGATTAAAGAAAAGTAACGACAAGGCAACAAGGGCATCACAGGGCACTCAGGCATGGCACACAACCTGCTGGCATCTGGTTTCACTACTCCATCCACACCTGAGCTACTTCTCAAAAGAATACCCTTATTTACCCTTCTGGTACTACAAATGAAGAGCTAAACTTCAGCAAATGAAAGGGCGGACATGATAACACGATGGTCAATGCCCCTGTTTCAGCATTTTACAAAAAGATCTATATTTTGCAACCAATTACTAATGTGTACCATAGCCTGCAGCGCTCTGGCAATGACATGATGTGGAAATTTTATATATTGCGCAAGTGAAGAGTTCCAGGAAGAGGCAACCGGTTTAAACTCAGCAGATATACAGATATTCATGGCTCCCAGTGACGTCAAGTCAGCCAGCTCCCCTACATGCCACGCAGGCAAGATCAGCTAACATCCTCCCACACAGCAGCCCTTACTGGAATGTCAACAGCCCCCATAACACAGGATACAGGGGAGAGAGTGACCACTCTGAGCAGAAGCAGGGATTCAGAGGAAATTCTGTGAAAACAGGGCGGGGGCAACAAAGTCCTATGACACAGCCAGTGTAGTAAAAAGGATCCAAAGTATAAGTTACAATGTAACAGCGTCAGGATTATACTGTAAACGTGCCAGGATTAACCCCTTCCCTGCTACACGTCTGTAAACTCAAAAGGTACTTTGTACCTGGCTCTTTGGTCGTACAAATACTACAAGTCTCAGCTGGTCACAGACAAAAGAGATTCCAAAAATAATTTCAATTGTGGACGACGTCTCAGAAATAACAGCAAGCCGGCCTAACACACTTCAGATCCACATCCACCATGAGAAAACATGAAATATAGACCCTGAGCTATGACCATATCATAATGTAATAAGTGTCCACATATGGCAGCTATCAAAAGTGAAAGGAGGACATTGTTGGTCCTATTGATTAGGTCTATGGCCACCAGAATTAGCTGGAGAATCAACATCTGTCCTTGGTGACAGGTTAGAAATAAAAGGAAATCGCCCACACCGTATAGTGTGTACAGGGACCGATCATGTAACATGAAGACAGTGCTACATGACATCTACAAGGGAGCGGCTGCTATTTCTGGAAGGCTCCATAATATCCTGCGATCAGTCACTACACACAGGGCTACTCCTATAAAACATGATCACAATGACTGGGGGATCATCTCTATATACATCATCTCCCCATTCATCGTTGTCAGCACTCAGTCCCAGTACACACTACACGACAGTATAGCTACAACCCAGCGGTAACCGCACCTCCTGAGCGCCTTCTCCTCCGGGGTCAGATGTGTCAGCCGCTGTCTTTTCCTCGGAGGGATATCGCCGCTGGCTGACTCCGGACTGGACGGGCATTGGATGGGTAACATGACGGATGCCAGGGAATTGCAGTCACTCTGCTCGGATTGGTTTCCAGGGATAAAGATGACTTTGGGGGCTCCCACGACCACCATGTCCGGGTGCGGGGGAAAGGAGCGGGGACAGGATGAGAACTGTGGAGAACGAGCCGGCAGAATATTACACACTGAACTGAGGACAGCAGCCATTCATATCTACACAGCTTGTCCCCTCCCTGTTGGGCGAGCCCAGGGATGTCATGTGACACGCCCAGTGCAGCTCTATGGAGGAGAAGCTGCCGAACAGGATAGTTTACTCCTGTAGTGGGGGTGCACCTACTGTACACGGCCCCTCCCCCCACTGCGTAACGGGAGTAGTACAGTATTAAGTGCGGCAGAGGTAATCGATTTGATTTATTTCCACCATGAAATTCGACATGGACTGGTCATACATAATGTGTTAAATTGATTTGACCAAAATGAATGTCAGATAGGTTTGTAGTGCAGCATGTAGTGGTAGGATGTATTTCCTTTTGCGGCATGTTGTGCCGCATCCCTTAAGGATGAAAGATTTAGTCAGAATTGTGGTATTGTAACTCAGTTGCGCTGTGTCGCAGTACCTTTGTAATTTTTGCTTGAGACTTGTTTGTAATAAAAGCTTTATTCAATCAAAAAATGTTTTAAATTAATAGATAATAATAATCTTTATATAGCATCAACATATTCCATAGTAAAAGTAAGAGTGTACATGTGCAGTGGTAGAAATAAGCTGCCATCTATCACATGCATTTTATGTCTTTTTTTTGGTCACGCATTTTTGACATGTTTGACGTCATACCCTGAGCATGCTGCATTAGTTTTTGTTTTTTTGTGATATTGTTTAGTCACGCCTTTTTGACATGTTTAATGTTATACCCTAACCATGCTACATTCGTGTTTGTGTCTTTTGTTGATTTTTTTTGGTCACGCCTTTATGACATGTTTAACGTCATACCCAGAGTACGCTGCATTTCGATTAAAAAAAAATTAAAACCAAGAACATGCACAAATGAAATAAAAACAGTACAAAATACCCATACAGTGTGTCTCATAATTATCTATCGTCAAACAGCTGCGAAAAAAATGCAAACTTGTCAGTAGCTGACATGCCGTGATGTACATTGGCAGCATATTTCTATAAATCTCATCCACATGCTCCAACTAAAGCCCAAAGTGCAAAGTGGTTTTCAGTATATACAGGTGCATCTCAATAAATTAGAATATCTTTGAAACGTTCATTCATTTCAGTAATTCAGCAATACAATTCATAATCAGCGTCTTCCATGATTGTGTGTCCTACTGAACCAGACTGAGGGACCATTTAAAGGCTTAGGAAACCTTGGCAGGTGACACACTGAATTTACAATACTGAACTTTTTCACAATATTCTAATTTTCTTAGATTTAGATTTTCATTATCTGTAATCCATAATCAACATTTACAGAAATAAAACACTTGAAATAGAACACTCTGTGTGTAAAGAATCTAGAAAATATAGGAGGTCACTTTTTTAATTTAATTACTGAAAGAAATAAACGTTTCAAAGATATTCTAATTTATTGAGATGCACCTGTATTACCGGGGGTTTCGTCTGCGGCAATGCAAAAGTTTGATAGTTGTGGCAGACCCACAGAAATAAGTGGGTTTTAGGTGCTGGATGTGAAAATCATAAAACTTTCAGAAAATCCTGCAAGTGTGCTGCAGTAAAACCCATCTGGAAATTCAGCAGCATGTCCATTCCCTAAGGCAGGGGCCCCAATTGCAAAAACGCTGCGTATTACAGTACCTGCAAAGTAGATCGAATTTTAGCTAATCCCATCCACACATTGCAGAAAACAATCTGCAGCGGGAAATCACAGCATGTCAATTGTACCTGCGGAAATGCTGGCTGTCTTTCTGTGAAAAATTCTGCGGAAAAAAACACGATGCGTTTTCACTGCGTTTTTTTTCCGCAGCGTTTTTTTGCTGTATCTCGCTATGTTGGGCCTTAGCCTTAAAGGGTTTTAACAGCTGATCCTACATTAACCTCTATGCCAAATCAATGGTGCCAAATGTAGAAGTGCAGGGGAGTAGCTATAGGGGGTACAATTAGGTATAGGTAGCAATTGCTTCTGGGCCCTCGAGTCTGAGGGGACCCAAAGGCCTCTACAACATAAGAAGACACCAGTATTATATATTGTAAGTGGGGAACCCATTACAGATTTTGCATTGAGGCCCAGGAGCTTCAAGTTACATCACTGACTGCCAGCTGAGATTTTTGTTATTTTACAAAATTGAATTATGTCTGAGGTATCTTTACTGAATACAATGGTAGTGTCTTTTGGTGTGACACTTAGTGCTTTACAATGTATACCCCTATATTCCCACTAGCCCAGAATCTAGAATAATCTGTACAGTATTGTGGCGTGTTTGTTTTGCACATTGGGTATACAAGAGCTTCAGAGCATGAGGTATCAGGAGATAATGTGACTTGCCCCAAGCCAGAACACTTGATTCAAGGTAAACTCGCGCCTGGAGCCATTGTCATTTTCAGCAAACCCTTTCTCCTATACAGAGTTTTTTTGTGATCTTCGGTTCATTTGTTAAATGTGAAACCAAAATAGGTAGGTTGGTCATACACATTAGATAGCTGTCAGCAACATTCTTGTTCAGGTGACAGGTATTCCATGCAATCACCCCTACATATGCACTCTCAGCTCGGTTGAGCGTGCATTTGTTCTCACTAGGTATATAGGAGTACCCACAGACTTCTCTGGCAACAATTTATGCCTAACAACAAAAGGATCAGGCATGTTGAAATCCAACAGCCTTATGCTTTGCTCCACGACATCAGCCATCGGGGAGTCAGGAGACCCATGCAGACATCAGATGGATGGCCAGTCCCATCAAAATTGGTTGATGCTGCTGATCATGACCAAGTTTTTTATTCTTTTTGTGTTTGGTGATGACTACTCTACGACCCAGATAGTATCACTTGTAGTAAAGCTGGTCATAGATATACTGTGAGTTTAGCTAACCATAGAACGAATCGTAAATCATAAGTCAACCTACAAGTATCAGAGAATAGATCTGACTGCCTTTCCCCATTTCACCAGAACTGATCTGGATTTCTAAATTGTTTGTTCATTAAATCCCATGCAAGGTGTAATGCAACCAATGATTCCCATACTACAGAGAGGATATGTGTTAGATTGCTGGGGGTCTAGATGCTGCCAATCTCCAGCAGCCCCACAGAAGTGAATGGAGTGCTGGTCATGCATGAGCCCCAGCAATCTATTCACATGGAGCATTCAGGAGCTTTACAGTCCCAATTAGATTTATTTTACTGATGACCTATACACAGGATAGTCCATGGGATAAGTCATCATTATGTTGTCAGTGGGAGTCCGACGCCTGTATACCACACAGATCATCTGCTCTTCCAACCTCCAGGTGCTGTAAATTACAGTGGATGGGGAGCGTGTGCAGGCTGATCTTTTTCAAGTAATAGGCGCAGTGCTTCAATTCCCTGGAACAGCCGCTATACAGTGAACAGGGCTACAGTTCTGCTCCCATTACAGCTCTGTTGTAACTTATGATGCTTGGAGGTTGTCGGACCCTTAATAACTTAAGTAAGCCATGCACATTAGGCATAATTCAGCCGAACCCACCAATTTTAGCAGGACCAGACAACCATCCATTTTGGTCATCCACATTCTCCCCTGATGTCAAATGTTGGTGGAGATAGGCATAAGGCGGCTGGATTTCAACTGCCTGATCATTTTTATCTAAGGGAGATAAGTCATGTAAAGTGTATGGGGGCAAGATAGCTGTCAGCCTAATGATAGTGTGATTGGCCAGCTTTAGAAATGAAAGAATTAAGAATTTATGTCATAAAAATGAGGTCAAGGAGGTTCTGACAGATACAACCCCCAGCAATTCCCTTTCCCCTTTATGAAATGTCACTGCTTTTACTCTGTATCTCTGTACCGTTCATTCACTTGAGAAAGATCCTCATGATTAAGATTCTCTATTTCTTTTGATCACCTTAACGGTGGCCATACACCTTTCCCAACTTTTCGTAGATGTACCTAGTGCGGAAAAGAAAGATTTGGCATGTTGGATTCAACTTGTCTGTCCGTTTTATTCTCAAAGAAGATACAGGTACATCTCAATAAATTAGAATATCTTTGAAACAAACCAGACTGAGGGACCATTTAAAGGCTTAGGAAACCTTGGCAGGTGACACACTGAATTTACAATACTGAACTTTTTTACAATATTCTAATTTTCTGAGATTTGGGTTTTCATTATCTGTAATCCATAATCAACATTTACAGAAATAAAACACTTGAAATAGAACACTCTGTGTGTAAAGAATCTAGAAAATATAGGAGGTCACTTTTTTAATTTAATTACTGAAATAAATAAACGTTTCAAAGATATTCTAATTTATTGAGATGAACCTGTATCAGGACCTGCTCTCTGGGACAGCACACAAAATACAGTACTGTTCAGGTGAATCCGGGATAGCACCCCCTGCTGCCATAGGGCCCAGTGCAGGAACACCTTTTGCCCTATGGTAAAGTGGCCCTGCTTCTCCCAGTTCAGTACACATGTACTGCTTAGCTTAGAGAAGTATGAAAGTGTATGCAAGACTGGGCTTATAAGACCACTGCTGTTTCAACAAACTTTGCATAATTGAATAGTACAGGAAATTTTAAGAAACTCTGTAATGTTCTTATGACAGAGAAATGCCCCTTCCTGCTCCTATCAGGCTACTCTCCAACGGCCTTTCTCCTCCAAGGCTGCCACCCAGCTGACACCAACCCCTGACAAGTCACCTGAAGCCACCCACCAGCGATGAAGGAAACTCATTGACACTCTGCTCCTCACTGAAGTCTTCTTTATTGCATGCACAGTGAAAGAAATACTTCAGTGGAATGTAGTTGACAGATGCAAAGCAACAGTAGAATGTAACTAAATTGTAACATTGGAGGCAATAGCGACAAGAAACACTCTTCCGTTGTCGCAGAGGATGCACTGCCCGCAGAACCTGTTGTCTTACTCTCAAATGTTCCTAGATTTGTCGTTCATGGAACCAATTGGTGTATTTTTTGATTTAAGAGGCTGCTTCACTCAACAAGCTATCCAACAAGCTTACAAGTTTGCCATGATCCAAGCAGTCCTTCTCTCAAGCTGTCCTTCAAGTTGGTCTACCACCAAGAGATTGGAAACAGACCCTAAGGCCTTATTCACATGTTAGTCTTTTGCATCACTGTTAGATAAGCTATAATAGAAATATTTATATTTGTTCTGTATTTTTGACCCACTCCTGACTTACATACACTGATGTGTAAATAAGGCCTTAAATAGAGGGCCTTTCCGCCTCTAAGGATTCAGCGCATGATACAGCTTCTAGAAAACATTAGAACACTGACTATGTGATGCCTTGCAACATTTAAAGGAACATGAGCATATATATACAATTCAATGCAAGTCACTCACAACAGATACCACAATGTAACAATGAAGCCTTCTGTGTGCCAGTATGCTGCACTGAATCCTATTAACACTGTGCTCCTGCCGTAACTACATGTACCGCTTGGACAGGAACTTAACCCTTCCCATGCACTTCCCAAGTTACTAGTCACTGGAAGATGGGGAAATAGCCGCTTGTTCAGAGTGTGCATATGCACCACTATATACCGCTATATCTGCCAAAATATCTTTTCCTTAGTAAATCACTGCTCTATCCATCTCACCATACAAATCACTTCTGTTGGTCAAAGTGGACAGTTTCATTTAATTGGCCATGGGAATACTGATTATGTTCACTTGCTATGGCAAACATTAGACTTTAGTCTACCAAAATTAGTTGGGAAGTGTTGTAAATTTCACCATTTGGCATTGGCCAGAAGTAACCAATCATCAGCAGAATTAGCAGACTCACTGTGCTTAATTTTTTTTTAACAACTAAACTGCCCCCTGATCAAGCAGCTTAGTTGTTAAGACTTTAAAGCTGTTTATTTATTTAGCTTACTTGTATGGCGCCATCATATTCCGCAGTGCTTTTACAGACATTGTCAGTCACTGTCCCATATAGGGCTCACAATCTACATTCCCTATCAGTATGTCTTTGGAGTGTGGGATGAAACCCACGCAAACACGGGGAGAACATACAAACTCCTTGCAGATGTTGTGCTTGGCAGGATTTGAACCCAAGACTCCAACGCTGCAAGGCTAACCACTGAGCCACAGTTTTTCACCAAATCTACAAAAGTGACATACACAAGAAAGGTATGCTATTTATCACTGTAATGTGCTCTGTAACATGGCTGTGGCAGTTGAACAGGGGCGTAAATACCGGGGTAGCAGCGGTAGCGACTGCCACAGGGTCTGGGACATTAGGGCACCCGACGGGGCCCCGGGCCCTATTTACTTACCGATTCCCACTCCTGCTCACGGCCAGCTATGCTTACCCTTCTGCGGAAGCGGAGGTGGCTGTGAGCAGGAGCTGGGATGGGTAAGTAAGGCCACGGGCCCACAAACCCCACAAACACTGCTATCATTATACTCTGGGGTCTTTTCAGACCCCAGAATATAATGATCAGAGGCCCAGGGGAGGGGAGGGAAGATAAAAAACACTGTTACGTACTTGTACTTCTCCTGCTCTCCAGCACTCTTCGGGCCTGTTTGGTGATGTCCCAGACGTCAGCTGACTTCATTATGCATTGCGACGCAGGCCTGGTTCATGCAACGTCTGGTCTAACTTTGAGAGTAGCGGGGAGTGCCCCGGAGCCAGAGAGAGGTAAGTGACATTGGTTTTTATGTTTGTATCCTCCCCTGGGTCTCTGATCATTATACTCTGGGATCTGAAAAGACCCCAGAGTATAATAATTGCTCATGGGTGGTCCACAATGGGGCATAATAGTGTGTGCAAGGGCCACTATGGGGCATAATACTGTGTGCAAGGGCCACTATGGGGCATAATAGTGTGTGCAAGGGGCCACTATGCGGCATAATACTGTGGGCAGGGGCCACTATGGGGCATAATACTGTGTGCAGGGGCTACTATGGGGTGTGAGAAAGTGAAGGGTGTGGTTTGGGAGAACAGGTATGTTCCAGCCCGGCAGTTAAAGGGTGTCTGGTAGAAGCCCACAGCAGGGAGGTCAGCTGACTAATTAAGGCCTGATATAGGGTGTGTGTCAGGACTAGGAGGTGTGGCACTACATTGAGGAACAGTCTGAGCTGTATAGCTGAACCTGCATGAAGGTAAAATCTGTGCCACCCGTCTAATGTAACCAGAGCGAGAGTCTGGCAGCCAGGCTCTTGTATAGAGAGGGATTGTTTCTTGTATTAGTTATTTCTCAGCCGAGAAGGGTTTGTTTTTCTTTGTTTGCGCCTTTTGTAAAGGCAACACCTGTTAATTCACTTGCAAGTGAATAAACTCTGAACTTGAGTGTGATCCAGTCTCTGTGTCCCTGTTTCCTGCACTGCTACCAAGCATCTACCTGAGCGGTTCCCTACATATGGTGCTTCGAATGCGGGCATATGTGCAGTGAGACATACACGGGCTGCGTGTCCTGTAGCTGACAGAACTGAAATAAAGAGCCACAGCCATGGAGGAGGTTGTGAAACAGCTGATACAGGCTAATGCAGCGCAACAAGAGACCAACCGACTCTTGACCCAGCAGTTGTCATTGTTGCTGGCCGCCCAGCAAAAGGCTGATCTACCAAAGCCAGAGCGGGACATCAGGAAAGAGGTCCGTAAAGCGCTGACCAAGATGACGGCAGAGGACGACATAGAGGCCTATCTGACTGGGTTCGAAAGAGTGGCCAACCGTGAAAGGCTTCCATGACACCTCTGGGCCGAGGTGTTGGCACCATTTTTAGTTGCAGAGCCCCAGCAAGCCTATTTTGACCTGAGTGAACAGGATGCATGCGACTACCAGCGGGTGAAGGCGGAGATCCTGGCCCGGCTAGGTGTGGACCAGCACATGCGGGCTCAAAGAGTCCACAGTTGGGAATACCAGGAGGCCTTACCACCAAGGTCACAGATGCACCACCTTGTACAACTTGTCCGAAAGTGGCTACAGCCGGAGACGTTGACCCCAGCCCAGATGGTGGAGCGGGTTGTCGTGGACCGGTATCTGAGGTCTTTACCGGGCAAGATCCTGCAGTGGGTGGGGCATGGAGACCCAAAAAACGCCAGTGCATTGGTGGAGTTGGTGGAGCGCTATTGGGCTACACAGTCCCTCAAGAAAGAGCCCCCACAGGTCTCACAAGTCCCCAGGGCCCGGAGGGCCAACCTTCCCTCGAGCTCCCCAGGATAAGGTAATGACCCAGGGGAGGAGGAGAGAAACTGTTGTCTGCTGGGATTGCCACGAGCCAGGCCATATTGCAGCTAATTGTCCCCATGTCTTAGAGCCCATGGACTGCAGTCTGGGTCAGAGGGTGTCCCTCTATGCTGCCCCAGCCTATGCTGCTGCCACCTCGGACACTGATGATGGGCGCCACCTATGCCAAGTGACCGTGGCTGGGTGCCCAGTGGTGGCACTACTGGACTCTGGCAGTCGGGTGACCCTCGTAAAAGGGTCCCGTGTCGACCTCGGGACTGTCACCGGACGCACAGTCGGGGTCCTGTGCATACATGGTGATTTAAGAGACTACCCGACTGTGATTGTCGCTATCCAGACCCCCTGTGGGGAGAGCCGACACGAAGTGGGGGTTGTCCAGAATTTGCCCCATGACCTCATTCTGGGACGGGACTTTCCCCTGTTTTGGACTCTATGGCGGGGAAAACAAGGGTCAGAAAACCCACCCCCAAGTTTACCACAGGTACTGTCTAGTCAGGTCCTCGAGCCTGAACCCAATGACTTGGACTCTAGGGTTCCTGCCGTAGGGGTGACCATGCTAGAAGGAAGTGATAGCTCTGTATTTCCCCTAGAGGTAATGGCAGGTGAAGCCGAGGCAGCCAGTACCGAACCTCTAATATCCGATTTGAACATATCTCGTGTTGCTTTTGGTTCTGCACAACTCCAGGACCCCACTCTGTCAAGGGCCTGGGAAAATGTAATAGTTATCAATGGTGTGTCTCAGTGCCCAGGCGCTGATGAGGTGTTTCCCCGCGTGGCTGTCAACCAGGAGTTGTTATACCGAGTTGACAGGGTGCGAGGAGAGACCTTAGAACAGTTACTGATACCCCAGCCTTATCCCCGGACAGTGCTGGATTTAGCACATAAAAATGCGCTAGGGGGACACCTAGGTGCCGCGAAAACGCTGGACCGTATAGTGCAGCGTTTTTATTGGCCGGGGGTATATCGTGCAGTTAAAGAGTATTGTGAAACATGTCCGGAGTGTCAGTTGCATGCCCCCAAGGCACACTTTCGAAGCCCCCTGGTACCTTTGCCCATTATTGAGGTGCCCTTTGAAAGGATTGCCATGGACTTGGTAGGTCCTTTAGTTAAGTCCGCACGGGGGCATCAGCATATTTTGGTAATCATGGATTATGCTACCCAATATCCTGAAGCCATCCCACTACGGCATACGTCGGCAAAGTTGATTGCCAAGGAATTGTTCGCCGTATTTTGCCGAGTGGGTCTACCCAAGGAGATCCTCACGGATCAGCGTACCCCGTTTATGTCTAAAGTCACCAAGGAACTGTGCAAACTCTTTAATATCAAACAGTTACGTACATCTGTGTACCATCCCCAGACAGATGGGTTAGTAGAACAATTTAATAAAACCCTAAAAAGCATGTTAAAAAAGGTGGTAAACAAGGATGGAAAGGACTGGGATGTTCTGTTACCATGTTTGATGTTTGCCATCCGTGAAGTACCACAGTCTTCCACTGGGTTTTCCCCTTTTGAGTTGGTCTATGGCAGACATCCTAGGGGTCTGTTGGACATTGCCAAAGAGACGTGGGAGCAAGAACCCACTCCCCATAAAAGTGTTATTGAACACATCGCTAGTATGCAGGACAGGATAGCGGCCGTGTGATGAACCGACCCTCAGTTTTATATCTTTCTTGGAAGTGTGTTTTACTTGCTTAGGTCAGTCCTTCCCCCACTTGGAATGCGGTGCTTTAGTTGAGTCCACATTGCTGGACGATAGGCTTCACTGGTTTTATGTGTGTTCATTGGAGATGGCTTGCTATAGCCAGGCACTTTTATTATCCCTGGCCAGATGGGATGGGGGATAGAAAGCCTTAACTTCACCCTTCTCTCCGAGGTTTCTGCAAAGGTGGGAGAAGGGGGGCTGCCTGGGTGCAAGGGGGTGGGTGGAGCACTAGCCATATGCTGTGGGCAGACCTGGATTCTGGGTCATTCAGCAAAGAGGCAGTAAGGAACTCTGATCTGGGAGAAGAGGAGAGAGCTTGCCCTACTGAGGAATGCATTGAGGGCCTAGCAGTGAGGCCTGAAGCCTTTCACTTGTTCTGGACAACATGTAGAAGGATTGTTTTATGCAACTTGCTTAAGCTTGCGCCCTAGGCCCAAAACTCTGCTGTGGCCTAGAGAAACGGACTACGAGCCTATGCCGGTATTTTCTCTATCTTTTAATTCCCCTGTTTATTTTTGTGTATTGTATCATCGCTCTTTTGCTTGTATGTTTATGCTTGATCATATTAATATTGTATATTTATGTATATGCTATTAATTCATACCGACCCACTTGGGTTATTAAACATATAAAATTTATATCGCTCATTTCGTTTTATCCTATGACCCGATCTACTCACGGTGTGTGAGTGGGAGGTTAAGAAAGAAGTTTGATCGCAGGCATGCCAGGCGGCTGGGCAAGGCGATATTCTTCACAGTGGTGGCAGCGTGGTGGGATATTAGGGTAACAGTGTGTGGGTGTGGTATCACGCAGACACTGGGGATTGCGGCAATCCTATGGAACGAGCGCGGTATGAGATCAAGCTTAAAATACGGTGAAAGTTTGGTACAGTACTGTTCCCTCCCTTCTTCTTTTTTCTGTCCTATCTTTTATTTGGCAACGGCTTCCAGTGGATGGCTGGTGGGACCAGAAGCATAACCAAACGTCTGCAGGACTTGGTTGCTGCTGAACTCCAGGAGATGGCGGATATGGAAGCTACCATAGCCATGCAGGAGGTGGAGCAAGGTCCTGAGAGGCTGGCACCAGACAACATCACCATGCCAGACGGTTCCGCAGGTGCCCGGACCCCAGAGGTAATTGTGCCTGGAGGGACCAGTAGCCCCAGTTCTGTGGGGGTAACGGACTTATACTTGCAAATGGCCTTACAGCAGATAGACGCTAGTGACTCTAGCACACGTCTGCAGGTGATTCTCCAGTACCGAGAAGCTGCAGAGCGCCGGGTGGAGAGAGAGGCCGCTGCTGCTGCTGCAGAGCGCCGGGCGGAAAGAGAGGCCGCTGCTGCAGAGCGTCGGGCGGAGTTGGAGCATCAGCTTGAGCTAAAAAAGCTGGAACTTTGCCAGCAAGCGCAACCTTCCCCTGCACCAACTCCAGGAGCCCGAGCACTAAAGATCCGATCCGAGGACTTTCCAATCTTGGAAGATAACGGGGACTTGGACTCGTTCTTGCGGGGATTTGAGAGGGTGTGTAAGCAGCATCATATTCCCCAGGCAGAATGGGCCCGTTACCTGTCTCCCCGACTGAAGGGAAAAGGCCTGGATGTTTCCATGAGCTTACCAGTGGACGCGGACTATGAGACCATCAAAGCGGCGCTGATCCGGAGATACCGGCTCACGCCGGAGGTGTACCGCAAAAAGTTCCGGAATATCCAGCGGGGTCCCACAGAGAGCTATGCGGATGTTCTGCATCACTTACAGGTTACATTCTGGCAGTGGATCAAAGGACTTACTGTCACCACGTTTGAGGGAATTGGGGATCTTATGATAAAGGAACAATTTCTCCAGGTGTGCCCTCTGGAGGTCCGCCAGTTTGTGTGTGATCGGAAACCCACAACAGCAGACAATGCTGCAGAGATTGCTGACGACTATGTGTCCACCAGGGAGCAAGGAATCAAGAGAGGAGCCACACTGCAGAGACCCCCAAGCGGGAAGGAGGGGCAAAGTTGGAGTTCACCACAGCCTGCGGTCTCCAAGTGGGGTAAGACAAACTCTGTCCCGGGTGCCCCCTCTACTTCCCCTGTCCCAAGAACTCTGGGCGCCCCAGGGACCACCTCTAAATCCCAAGGAGAGGTCCGGCGGTGTCATGCTTGTAACCAGCCAGGACATTTCAAGGCGGAGTGCCCCAACCACTCTAAGAACCCCCCTGTTTCCCCAGCCACGGCAGCTGGCTCATCTGTATACTTGGTGGGGAGGGAGGGGTTGCAATCCGATGCCAACAGTCAACAGGTCATTGTGGGGGATAAAGTGGTCATGGGATTTCGGGACACTGGGGCGCAGATTACTCTGGTGCAACCTGACTTGGTCCCTGCGGACAGTATTATCCCTGGAAAAACTCTGACCCTGAAGGGTATTGGACAAGAACGCGTAACTGTGCCCATGGCTTGCGTCCATTTGGACTGGGGTGCGGGAAAAGGGATGCGTGATGTGGGGCTAGTGTCTGATCTGCCTGCCAATGTACTATTGGGAAGAGATTTGGGGCCCTTGGTGTCCCAATATGGGGTGGGAGCAGCCCCACCTCGCTGTGACAAAATGTCTGTACTGAAGGATGATTTTAATGAGGTGTTGAAGCCTGTCACACAGGCAGAGGGAGGGGTCAGCTGCCTGTTTCCCCCTGCTGTGTGTCCAGCTAAAGTAATCAGTGAGCATGTGAATGAGACATTGTGGAATGCTGACCTGGCTGTAGCCCCGCCCACATCTGCGGGTGATGAGAGCCCCCTCAGTGTGACCCTGGCTCAGCCATTCACCCATGCAGTTCACTGTGAATCAATGAATGAATGCAATGTCAATGTAATTGCTAATTCTTCCCTTGCAGGTTTACAGGGTAGCTCTTCTGAGATGCTGGGGGCAACCCCAACTGAGGACAATGTGCCAGGTGGTCAGGTGGGTCACGGGGATCTCAGGGCCGATCCGGATGAGGAACGGACTGCTGGTGTTGCAGTGGTAACCCGCAGCCAGAGTGCTAGGGGGGTGGAAGGCGCTCCGACCCCTGAGCCGTTCCCTCTGTCACCCGGAGATGGCACTGAGGCCGCCGTGACTAACCTCCCCACACTGGAGCCGGAGGAGCCCGGCGGGTATGTGACATGCACATCTCTTCTGTCTGGTTCCAGTCAGGAGTTCAGGGACGCTGTCCAAGCTGACCACAGTCTGGATGTATTGAAGGAGCGTGCTGGTCAACCTCCCTTGGAGTCGGACAAGGACCGCGTGTACTGGGAGCAAGGGAGGTTGTATCGGGAAACGATCCCCACAAAGGGAAAAGAAAGTCGGCTCAGGGAGAAACATTTGGTGGTACCCCAACCCTATCGGGTGGAGTTGTTGCGGATTGCTCATGATAGTCCACTGGCAGGCCACCTGGGGATCGCTAAGACCAAGGCTCGCCTCAGCCACTTATTCTACTGGCCTAAGATGGGGACAGATGTAGCTAAATACTGCCGTTCATGTGACACTTGTCAGAGGATGGACAAGGCGGGGCAAGGCTCCAAAGCACCAATGATCCCTATGCCCATCATAACCAAACCTTTCCAGCCGGTGGCTGTGGATCTCATTGGACCCCTGTCCATTCCCAGCCGCACCGGGAAACGTTTCATATTAACGGTAGTAGACTATGCTACTAGGTACCCTGAAGCTGTCGCTCTGTCTTCCACTCGGGCTGATGTAGTGGCCAAGGCTCTGGTAGGCATCTTCTCCCGTGTTGGATTTCCCAGAGAGATGCTCACAGACCAAGGTACCCAGTTCATGTCTGCCTTGATGCAAGGCCTGTGTAAGGTAACAGAGGTGCAACATCTGGTGTCCAGCCCGTATCACCCACAGACCAATGGCCTGTGTGAACGGTTCAATGGCACCCTGAAGCAGATGCTCAGGATGTTAGTTGAGTCCCACGGGCGCGACTGGGAGCCTTATCTCCCGCACCTGCTGTTCGCTTACCGGGAGGTGCCGCAAGCCTCAACGGGGTTCTCCCCCTTTGAGCTCTTGTACGGGAGACGTGTATGTGGGCCCCTAACTCTTGTGAAAGAGTCCTGGGAAGGAGAAACAGCCATCCAAGGTGTGCCAGTCATGCCCATGGCCCAAGTGCAGATGGCATGGGGTGCTGGAGGTGGGACCCAAGAAGGGGGTGTGTCAAATGTATTACCTGTCAATGTATTGTGGAGGGATGGTTTGGGGAAGCATAATCTCAGTCATTTGCCCAAGGTATCACCATCACCCACCCAAGTACAGGAGGAACAGGGTGTAGGCCCAAAGGGGCAAGGCATCTGGGAGGGAGGACAGGGTCCAAACATACCTGTGCCAGAACCAGAGGTGCCCCTAGGTTTGGAAGCAAAGGGGGAGGTGCAGAATCCCCTAGAACTCTCCCAACTAGCGGCTAGTGTGGGAGAGACCCTGAGAGACTGCCGGGAAGGGGTCTCTAAACTGGTATCACAAGGGCCTGAGGTTGCGAGTGTGGATCTGCGGGATGCCAGCACTCAGCACGAGGTCCCAGTGCAGGCCGGGGGTAGCCAGGTGGGCGGAGACTGCCGGGATGGGGTCTCAGCACCGGTACCACAAGGGCCTGGGGTTGCGAGTGTGGATCTGCGGGATGCCAGCACTCAGAACGAGGTCCCAGTGCAGGCCGGGGGTAGCCAGGTGGGCGGAGACTGCCGGGATGGGGTCTCAGCACCGGTACCACAAGGGCCTGGGGTTGTGAGTGTGGGTCTGAGGGATGCCAGCACTCGGGGGAGGGACCCAGAACAAGCAGGAGGTAGCCAGGTCTACTTAATTCAGAGCCTGAACCTTAGAAGAGTCTCCATTCAGACAGGAGAGGAAGAGGGTATCAGTACGCCAGGAATATGGTCAGGGACCAGCGCAGGTCCCGGAGGGGTGAGGCCGCCAAGGTGTCCGCGGAAGGCGATCTTAGGATCGTCCTTCCTCCCGACACGCTCTAAAAGGGGGAGGTGTGATGAACCGACCCTCAGTTTTATATCTTTCTTGGAAGTGTGTTTTACTTGCTTAGGTCAGTCCTTCCCCCACTTGGAATGCGGTGCTTTAGTTGAGTCCACATTGCTGGACGATAGGCTTCACTGGTTTTATGTGTGTTCATTGGAGATGGCTTGCTATAGCCAGGCACTTTTATTATCCCTGGCCAGATGGGATGGGGGATAGCAAGCCTTAACTTCACCCTTCTCTCCGAGGTTTCTGCAAAGGTGGGAGAAGGGGGGCTGCCTGGGTGCAAGGGGTGGGTGGAGCACTAGCCATATGCTGTGGGCAGACCTGGATTCTGGGTCATTCAGCAAAGAGGCAGTAAGGAACTCTGATCTGGGAGAAGAGGAGAGAGCTTGCCCTACTGAGGAATGCATTGAGGGCCTAGCAGTGAGGCCTGAAGCCTTTCACTTGTTCTGGACAACATGTAGAAGGATTGTTTTATGCAACTTGCTTAAGTTTGCGCCCTAGGCCCAAAACTCTGCTGTGGCCTAGAGAAACGGACTACGAGCCTATGCCGGTATTTTCTCTTTCTTTTAATTCCCCTGTTTATTTTTGTGTATTGTATCATCGCTCTTTTGCTTGTATGTTTATGCTTGATCATATTAATATTGTATATTTATGTATATGCTATTAATTCATACCGACCCACTTGGGTTATTAAACATATAAAATTTATATCGCTCATTTCGTTTTATCCTATGACCCGATCTATTCACGGTGTGTGAGTGGGAGGTTAAGAAAGAAGTTTGATCGCAGGCATGCCAGGCGGCTGGGCAAGGCGATATTCTTCACAGGCCGTTATGCCCATAGTCAGAGAGCATGTGGAGGAGGCCCAAAGGGCTCAAAGCCGGGTTTACAATAGGTCAGCGAAGGTAAGGACCTTTAAACCCGGTGACCGAGTTCTTGTACTCGTTCCCACAGTGGAGAGTAAGTTCCTTGCCAAGTGGCAAGGACCCTATGAGGTAATGGAGAAAATAGGAGAGGTGGACTACAAGGTTCGTCAGCCTGGTAGGAGAAAACCAGAGCAGATTTATCATGAAAACCTGCTAAAGGCATGGAAAGACAGAGAGAGTCTGCTTACAGAAAGATCTCTGGCTAAACTGCCTCCTATACTGTCCCCACAGGCTGCGGTTAGGACTACAGAGGAAGCAGTAGGGGTAACAATAGCGGAGTCTCTCACAAAAAGCCAACAGCAAGAATCCAGAGAGTTTGTAGCAAGGAATACAGACGTGTTCTCCGAGCTACCCGGGTGTACGTCCGTAATCAAACATGATATTGTTACCGAGCCCCAGGTGAAAGTACGGTCGAGACCGTACCGGATCCCTGAGGCTCGTCGACAAGCCATTTCAGAGGAAGTACAGAAAATGTTAAAGTTACGGGTCATTGAGGAGTCCAAAAGTGAATGGGCTAGTCCCATTGTCCTAGTTCCCAAGCCAGATGGAACATTGCGGTTCTGCAATGACTTAAGGAAACTGAACGAGGTGTCTAAATTTGACGCCTACCCCATGCCACGGGTAGACGAACTTATTGAGAGACTGGGAGGGGCCCGGTACTTCACTACTCTCGATCTCACTAAGGGATACTGGCAGGTACCCCTGACGGATAGTGCCAAAGAAAAGACTGCCTTTATTACTCCTGAGGGTCTTTTCCATTATCTTGTGTTACCGTTTGGGCTCCATGGGGCCCCAGCCACGTTTCAACGGTTAATGGACATAGTTTTAAAACCTCATAGGAGATACGCCTCAGCATATCTGGATGATATCATCATTTTCAGCAATGACTGGTAGGGTCACTTGCCCAAGGTACAAGCTGTAGTGAATTCCTTAAGAGCAGCTGGCCTGACTGCTCACCCCAAGAAGTGTGCTTTGGGGATGGAGGAGACACGCTATTTGGGATATGTGATCGGCCGTGGTATAATCAAACCCCAGGTCAACAAGGTCGATGCTATTCAGAAATGGCCTCGACCTATGAGCACCAAACAAGTTAGGTCATTCCTGGGCATTGTGGGGTACTACAGACGCTTTATACCAAACTTTGCCACAGTGTCTGCTCCCGGACCTTCTAAAGGGTAAAAAGTCCGTTATGGTACGGTGGAATGACCAGGCCGAAAGTGCTTTTCAGGTGTTAAAACTGGCCTTATGTGGGTCTCCTGTTCTCATTACGCCCGACTTCAGCAAAGAATTTGTGGTACAAACAGACGCATCAGATGTAGGGTTGGGAGCTGTCCTGTCTCAGGAGGTGAATGGAGAAGAGCATCCAGTTACCTATCTGAGCAGGAAACTCACGCCAGCAGAGAAAAACTACAGCATAGTAGAGAAAGAGTGTCTGGCGATAAAATGGGCGTTAGAGGCCCTGAGGTACTACTTGCTGGGTAGGCAGTTCCGTCTAGTGACCGACCACTCACCCCTCACTTGGATGAGCAGATCCAAGGACAAGAATGCCAGGATTACTAGGTGGTTCTTGTCCCTTCAAAATTTTAGTTTTTCGGTGGAGCACAGAGCCGGGAAACTGCAAGGCAATGCGGATGCCTTGTCCCAGACTCATTGTTTAATGTCTGGAGTTCGCCCCGAGGGGTCAGAACTGAGGGGGAGGGTATGTGAGAAAGTGAAGGGTGTGGTTTGGGAGAACAGGTATGTTCCAGCCAGGCAGTTAAAGGGTGTCTGGTAGAAGCCCACAGCAGAGAGGTCAGCTGACTAATTAAGGCCTGATATAGGGTGTGTGTCAGGACTAGGAGGTGTGGCACTACATTGAGGAACAGTCTGAGCTGTATAGCTGAACCTGCATGAAGGTAAAATCTGTGCCACCCGTCTAATGTAACCAGAGCGAGAGTCTGGCAGCCAGGCTCTTGTATAGAGAGGGATTGTTTCTTGTATTAGTTATTTCTCAGCCGAGAAGGGTTTGTTTTTCTTTGTTTGCGCCTTTTGTAAAGGCAACACCTGTTAATTCACTTGCAAGTGAATAAACTCTGAACTTGAGTGTGATCCAGTCTCTGTGTCCCTGTTTCCTGCACTGCTACCAAGCATCTACCTGAGCGGTTCCCTACAGGGGCATAATACTGCATGCAGGGGCCACTATGGGTCATAATACTGCGTGTAGGGGCCACTGTGGCGCATAATAGTGTGCGCAAGAATGCCGTTTGTGCGGGGGGGTTTGGAGGGGGCGGTCCCCTTGGGGCCCAGCCATTCCTAGTTATGCCACTGCAGTTGAATATGCTTGGAGGAAGAGGTGGACTCCCCCAGGATTTATGATTACAATTAATATAATTTGCGGCCAACTGTTACCAAAGTTGTTTGTTATAGCATAGTTGTGTTTAATATTAATGTCTGGTTATTGTTGGAGCTTAGGATACCATGTGTATCAATACCTTGAGACTTTCTCGATATCATCACTTGGAAACATTCCATTTTGTCCCTGCTTTCATACCACAAATAGAAATATAAAAACAAGTGTGACTTCTTATTGAAACATAAGCATAAGGGGGATCCCAAGAAGGTAACACAAAAGTGACACAGAGTTACCCAGAGCTGTTGCTTGTTGTTCACTGCTCTGTGAAACGTTACTAAACTGTTGCATCATTTTGTACTCTGAGATAGTTTAGAAGGAACTCTGTAACGATAACAAGAAATTTTTATATACATAGTGCCAAGATATTCCACAGCACTTTACAAATCATTAGCAGAACCTTGTACTCTGCTGGTCTGTCTTACACATTAGAAGTGATCAGAGCTACTGTTAAAAGGTTAACCAGAAGTGTGTGATTCCTTTACTACAAGACGAAATCTATTAATGGATTAGGCAACGTAAATATAAAAATGGATATAGTACATGTGAGCTACATGAACTCCCTCCGATTTGTATGAGAGTTAGTTTTCCAAACCCAAATGGATAGGTCTGGAACCCCCCCCCCCCATCTCCACAGATCAGTGGGTGCAGTGCTGCTCCAATTCAAGTTAAAGGAGCGTCACTGCAGCCCTGCTCACTGTATAGCAGTGGAACCAAGGAACTGCAGCTTCACTCCTATTACTTGGATAGGAGCAGACTGCACATGCTTTTGTCCACTGTGTTTAACTTCTGGTGCCTGGAGGCTACCAGAACAGCTGATCTGTGCGGTGTCTGGGTGTCGGACTCACGCTGATCACATACTGATGACCTAGTGTGTGGAGTATGGTCATTGAAAACTGCTGATTTTGGTGGTATTCAGTGACAATCTAATGTGTGTGGGGTCCTCCTATTTATCCCTGGTGGAAGATGACTTTTAATGAAAACAAAGATGACCTTTGTTCTATTGGGAGCCAAGTGTCACTACTCTGTCCTCCTCATTTGAGACAGTTGACCACTCCCTCTTATTTCAAGCTCTCTCATGCCTTGGCATCACAGACTTGGCCATTTCCTGGATCTCCTCATAAATCGCCAAACGCACATTCAACGTCTCCCACTCACACACCACCTCCTTGCTGTGCCCTCTTTCTGTAGGTGTCCCCCAAGGCTCTGTCCTAGGACCCCTCCTGTTCTTCATCTACACCCTCGGCCATAGCCTCCCTTCTCTCCTCCTGCTTTCTCAAACTCAAAATGGAGAGAACAGAGTTCATCATTTTTGCCCCACCTTGCATGGCCACCCTATATCTGACCCATCTATCAAAGTTAATGGGACCACATCTACCCCAGTCCCAAAGGCCTGCTGCCTTGGGTTAATCTTTGACTCCGATCTATCCTTCACGCCACATATCCAAACCCTCAACACCTCCTGCTGCCTCCAACTCAAGAACATCCATCAAATCTGCTCCTTTCTCACTCCTGAAACTACAAAAATGCTAGTCCATGCAATCATAATCTCCTGCTTAGACTACTGTTACACCCTTCTCCATGGCCTCCTAGCAAATGCTCTCGCACCCCTCCAGTCCACCTTAAACTGTGCCGCTCACTTAATCCACCTGTCCCCTGTTCTTCCTCAGCTGCTCCCTTCTACCAATTCCTTCACTGGCTACTCGTCGCCCACCAAATAGAGTTCAAAATGTTAACGCTGATATACAAAACCATCCACAACCTGTCCCCCCCCATACATCTCCGCACTAATCTCCCACTACCTGACCACGCGTAACCTCCGATCATCACAAGACCTCCTGCTCTGCTCTTATCCGCTCTTCACACAAGCGTCTCCAAGACTTCTCCCGTGCATTCCTCATACTCTGGAACTCACTACCACAAAACATAAAACGGCCCCCCACAATCACAAGCTTCAAGAAGACCTTGAAGACTCACCTATTCAGGAAGACCTACAACCTCCAATAATGCTACTGTCACCAAACCACCAACTGTACAGCCTCTCCCCTCACCTTCTGTCTCTGTCCCTTTTTCCTCATAGATTGTAAGCCATTGCGGGCAGTGCCCTCTATTCCACTGTGCCAGTTGGTCTTGTTTGTTGGTATTGTATTTGTTTTGCATATTTATTGTACTGTATGTAAACCCTGAAATGCCAGACGTCTCTGGCAGCAGCTTAGGCTCTGTTGACATAACATTTCATTCATGGTATGCATTGGGAGGATTTCTTGACATGTTCCTTTGATGGAGGACTGCGACATATGCCACTCCATAGGTATACACACGTGGACAAAATTGTTGGTAGCCCTCGTTTAATGAAAGAAAAACCCACATGATCATGGTGGTCCAGAGGGAAGAGAAGAGAAATGTGAAGGATTAGTCAGACGTCACCTGTAAGTCGCAAAATGTTACTGCACTGTATACACCTAAGTGATAGAGGATAAATGCCTGATTGATGGGGGTGAGAATTGAATTTTTTCCCCCCACTGGGTTGGAATACAGCCTAACCGCAGCCAGTCTGAATACAGGCGTGTCGCTTGGATGGACGAACCCGTTTGGCTCTCATTCAACTTTGATGGGAGTGCCAAAGATAGCCGAATTACAGTACTCAGCTATCTGCAGCGCTCCTATTATAGAGAATGAGGGCCACGTGGGTTCGTCCATCCACCAAGCAGAAGATGTGTGAAGTTATTGTCATTGTTAATGCCGTGTTGTTGATCTGATACTGAAGTAATACAGGAAGAAGAATTCTTAAATGTTTTATCGCTTTGTGTATGTTTATTGTACGACGATAACAGCGTGTGAAGCTAGTAGCATGTAAATGCAATTTTATATTTTTTTTTTTTGGGGGGGGGGTTTCTGTAGTCCGCCTCAGGCAGCAAAGAGGCTAGGTTCACCACTGCTTACAGTACTATGCATATGTGCTGATGCATCTCAGGTAATTCAGGATTGCAACTATAGAGAAATTATGACTGCTCTCTTAGCTTCATTGACAGAATTGACAATGACAAATGCATTCTGCCATTGACGAGTACAGGGGTACTGTTCCATTGTATCAGTGATCTACTTGACAGAATACAGGGATTCAGACTGGGTCTATATTCTGCTGACAGTCCTTTACAGAATACTGGCTGCTGTATATACACTCTATGCTGACATTTCCCAGACTGTTCTCCAAAGCGATTTAAAAAATTCCAAAATATTAGAGAACTGCGGGTTACCCTGGCTCCAGATGTGGGCTTTTTTTTTTTTTTTTTTTTTTAAAGAAATGAAAGTATTTTTGCTTTCATGACGTCAGACACTGATGGTAAGAGACAGGAAGAACTAGTTCTTGTTGGTTAATCCTGTTAACAATTTGCATACTAGTTAACCCGAATTAATGATACCATACCATAATGATATAAATCAGGATCTAGGAAAGCTGGTAATTGGCTGCAAGTAATGGGAATCTTTGTGGCCTGGTTGTGTGATACTAAATGCACAGACATTAACAATTAACTCTTTTCAGTAGGTTTAATAGTTAACAATTACCATTAGTTCTTTAATGTAACTAATGGGAAAAACCAAGAAGATGTAATATGGGCTCCTGCTTTAACTTATTACTATCAGGCTATGTTCAGTCATGAAGATGACTCTGCTGCTGATCTGGAAAATAAATAGAAGTGGTGCGAAAACTTCAAAATTGGCAGTAGGTATCTTGCAAATGAAGAAAAAATCTAGCACTCCTGGGATCTTCATAAAACACAGCCTTTATTAGAGATTTTAAAACTGTACGTAAATAGCCGAGCTGACGCATTTCAGGCAAACGTTGCCACTAAGGGCAATGTCCGCCTGAAATGCGTCAGACCAGCTATGTATATACAGTTTTACAGGCTCTAATAAAGGCTCTGTTTTTGAAGATTTTTTTCATTTACTGTACATGTCTGCATTGTCCCGGTCAATATCTGTGCACCAGGTGGTTCAAACCAGGTCTTTCAAGTTACCACATGTGGTGAGATGGAGGTGGGTGGGATCACTCAAGGATTTGGGTTTGTTTAGGTATCCTGAAAAGGTTGAAAGTCGAAGTCAAAACCCACAGCATAAACTGACATGTCCCGGACTGAATAACTGCAACAGGTCAATTTGTGCTACAGTTTTTTTTTTTTGTTTTTTTGTTTTTTTTTTCATAGCATGATGATAAGATTTGATCAGGGGATGTAGCTATAGGGGTTGCAGAGATAGCAATCACTACTGGGCCATAGAACTTCAGGGGCCCCAAAAGCATCTCTTCAACATAAGACATCAGTATCATATATAGTACATGGTAAGCAGGGGCCCTAATACATATTTTGCATCGAGACCCCTGGATTTGGTGATATCTTATCTGCAATGCTGCTGCGGTACTTCACAGATGGTTTGCTATCAGCGAGTCTGCTTTCTCTAACCAGCTACTACTATCCTCCATGTGAAGCTAGCCTAAAACTATCTTTATACATAGTTTTTTCATTGCGTTTTTTTCTGTTAAAAAAAAACACCAGTGATGCCTGTGTTTTTTGTGATGTTGGCATTTTTTTTTTCTTTTTTTCTTGCCAGTTTTTTTTTTTTTCATACTGCGTTTTTTTCTCTTAAATTTTTTTTCCTATAATAAAATTAATAGGAAAATGCCTGAAAAAACAAAACAAAAAAACAGACCCAGAGCATACTGCATTTTGAGAAAAATCACCGAACAGGCAAAGAATGTCATGTAAAGTGAAAAAATGTCATGAAAATCACAATGTTTGTTGGGATTTAATATTTTATTTAATATATGCTTTTGGCAAGAAAACACAAAAAAGCCCTAAAATGCAGTTAAAAAAAAGGCTTGTGTAAAGTCACATTGTGGTTACGTCATGTTTTTGAGGAGGCAGTGGAGTGGCCCAGTTTTTAATATTTTGTGGCTTCAGAAGTCATTCCATCTAAATAGACAGTTAAAGGGGTTGTCCAGTTTCAGTAAATTGTTATTGATTTTGAAAAAAGTTATACAATTTTCCAATATACTTTCTGTATCAATTCCTCTCAGTTCTCTAGATCTCTGCTTGCTGTCATTCTTTATTTCCAGTGGGCAAAAATCAGCCCATGGTCATGTGATGAACACACAGGTGCACGGCTCATTGCTAGATAGATGTCTGGTTACTGTGCTGTGACTGTAACAAGCTGTGAATCTATGTGAACCGAGAGCAAGGCAGGTGGTTTGGACTCCGCAACCAGAAATGAACGCACACGCGGTAGTTCAAGAAAAAAAATATATATTTACTATAAGTTAATAAAGGCTAGTTAAAGGTAAAATGACAGGGATAAAGACAAGCAAAATATACAATATAGCATGAATAATTTCAAGGCAAATTCTGCAATGGTTTCTACTTTTACTCTGTCCACTTCTGCAGTATGGACACTGAATGAACAATATACTCAAAACTATCCCTAACTGACCCTGACTTCACATTTGGGTGCACCCCTTTTCCCCAGTGGTCCAGGTGGACCGCTTACAGTCCGTAGAAGCGCGCGGTGGGGCCCAAAGTCGTTCCTTTCTTTTATAGTGAAGCGTCCTCTCCTCACTGTTATCAGGATCTTGGGAGAAATGAAGTCCTCTTTAACAGACAGGGAAACCAACTGAATGCAATGTAATCCAACAGCAGATTCCACTCAGCACACTGACAGTCCTGCCGAATCCATACACTGAGCTGGGATGTAAAGCGGGATTTAGCAGGTGCCGTCCAGTACATCAACAGCACTGCGAGTCTCTATCTGTGGTATCCATATACACAGTCACAATGTCAGTCTCACTGATCAGCCACTGAGCACAGTTCCTTTCACGTGGACTCACTAGTCCTGTTGTCTCTTTACACTCTGTCTCTGGGCCAAGATACAGCTTAGCTGTACAGAAAAATCTCCACACCAGTTCAATACAACACTTGCCAAGATGGCTGCTGCTCTCTGTCTCGTCACTTCCTGCTGCTCTGCTCACACTCTGTCTGCAGAACAGGCAGGCTGACATAAAAAGGGGGGGGGTCTCACTCCAGCATCATGTCACAATTACAATGGCTGCTGTCTTAAAGGAACAGAATCACAGAAATACATTCAACATTAACAGTTTATACAGACAAATGAAGCTTAGGACAACATTGGCTGTCTCTTACATATTCCCCCCCACTTTAAGATTGGCAGTCCCTGCCTATGACTGTATATCCAGAGGGTTGTACTTTTATGCACAGGGTGGTAGTATACCGATGTATGGCAGGCCAAACAAACTCATCCTGCGCATACCGAACAGGGGGAATACCAGCATTTGGCCTAGTGGTCCGTCTGAGGACCGGTGGTATATTATGGGGTGCTGCAGCTATGGGCTGAGAAGGACCAGCGGATTCCGCACCTGAGGGGGCACAGGCCGGAGATACAGTAGTCACAGGTGGAACATCCCCAGGAGCAGGGATCGGCCAATAATCATCCTCCTCGTCTGAGGCCCATTCCGCACCTCCATTCTCTGACCGTGGGAGCTCATTCACATTGGCAGGCCCATCATGATTTGTCCCTTCAGAATGACACAGACGCAACATATTTCGGTGAAGTACTCTAACACAATCTTCCTTCTTGCAGTTCCTTCTTTCTGGGCCGGGTCCCTGGCCCATTCGCATACTTGCGGCCAACAACACGATACGGCAAAGCCTCCCATCGG